>OX418216.1:130346947-130721947 GCA_948455865.1 Conomelus anceps
GTGTGATTGTCATCTCACATTGTCTATCAAGAAGCAGATTGTTACAGGTTCTATCACTAAACATAATGCTGGCAAAATGTAATAATAAAACTAGAACTTTATTCACACTTCACAGATTTATTACACGAGAAATAACACAAATATATACAGATTTTGTCAATGAAAGCATCTAAATATTTCAAAGAATAATTAAAACTTCCGAAATGAGATCTAGTATCAGTTACATGTCGATCTCTAACAATTTATCAATAACGGTAATAACTGTCAAATATTCTGAAGTATTACAACTAGAATAATTAAATAATAACAGTCCACTTATTCTCATTATCGCCAACACTCACTATTTACACAGTCCTTTATAACACACAAGTTGTAGATTAAAAGCAATCACACTCACAAATACGAATTCTTATCGCCAATACACAGTCTTCTTATATAAAAAATTACTGTTACTGGAACTGCCACGATTTACTCTATGATCTCGTTGTTCATTCACAACTGGTACGACGCCACTTTAAACTCAAACTGAACTTGTCCTGGTCACCAGTGGCATTTAAATACAATACCCATAGAAATTTCTACACCGTTCCACCACATTCTACAATTTCTCCTCCTCTTCTTTTCATCTTTCTTACTCTCAAATGGTCATCTAGAATGTTCGAGACAACGTAATCTGTGTAAATAGAAACATTGAGAGGCCTATGGAGATTTTGAGAGTTTCCCGGAATGTTGCAAAAACTTACAAAAGTTGATGTCTTGGTGAGCAGGAGTTCAGTTGTGATTCGAACGTTCAATGTGATAAACGACATAGTGACAGTTTATAGTAAGATTTCTATAAGTATTGTGTTAAACAGACACTGTGCTTCGTAAGTGTTCAGTTTATTTATTCTTTAGTTTCAGCTGTTTACTAGACATTCTTTTTATTGGACAGTTAAATTATTGAGCGATGTCTTGTTTGGGCAGAATTCGTTACGGAGTGATGTTACGTGGTGTAGTTAAGCCTACGTCACGATAAGATGTTACATGTCTGGAGGGGCCTTTATAAGGCTGTTTTGCAACAAGGAAATGAATAAATTATCGGTGATTCTTGTGAATATTGAAAATGATTCTAGTAGGTTGTCGGAGGTGAATTTACAGAGTTACCGAATTTTAATCAATTATTAAACCTTTGCTCATGCTCAATCAGGTCGATTGGATTGTTCCCAATCTTTAAACTGAAAGTTACTCTTATGAGAGCTTGAATATTCGCGTTTAGCATGTTCCTTTTCTTGTCTTTTCTGTTTGGACTCAATCCATAGTGAACAAAGTACATGAATCCATAGCACATCACGCCAAGGCTTGCACGCCTCATATTCCATTAATGGGCCAGCAGGCAGCAGCCATACTCCAGAGAATCAATACCCTCCTTCTTCGCCAGACTTGGGATAACGTTTAATACCAGCACTGCCTCGTTTCATGGGCTACTAACGCTCTTCGACTGCACTTTCATTTCCGCTCTTCAAGTAGAAATTTCATTGTGATGACCAGTTATTGGATCGCTACGGATTGAATTTTGAGTACTGTTTATTGTTTGAGCTGCGCGAGATTTCATGGTTTCTCACATGATAGAGCGTTTGCACAAAACTACAGTAGCGATGACGCTGGTTAAATCAAGAACAACCCCATATTCGCTATGGAGTCAGTTTTACGCTTGCACCAACTACAAAATAACATTTCATTTGAGCAAGGTTATGTCTCATATTTACAAAATATTGAGCTGTTTCAAAATGTTATTGCTTTAAATAAACTCATTGAATGCCTAAAATAATTAGATATAAATATGTGAAAAAGCAATGGGCCACAGAGGATATAAATATCTTTCTAGATTGAGTTTCTCGATTTATGACAGTCCTAATTAAACGTTTATCACTACATCGATGGGTAGATGGGTAGTTTTAGTTCAGTAACAACAAACAACTAGTTGTATTTTCTTTGTAGTGGCGAAGGTGATATTGTGGAAGATATCCATCATGAATCATAAGACTTGAAGTTGTCACAAACACATTCACTGAAAACCGAGAGATACTAGTTTCGCGGTTGTTACACCATTATCAATCTCAAACAAACTAATACTAAACTACAGATATAAAAAATATTAAACCCTGAATATTAATATATTGGCTGAGGGAGAATGTATCTCTCTTAGACTGACCTTCATTGAAGGTCTGTGATTGGCTGAAGGCCATAACAAGTCAAGCCCACTGGTGGGAGGACCAACAAGCAAAAATAACTAATTATTGTCAAAATCAAGAACCAATAATCCCATTGAAAGCAAAAAACAAGAGCAATACAAAAGTAGACTAGAATTAAACAATTTTAAAATTTAAAGTCAAATGAATTGCAGTCAAAGTCAACCGAGAAAAACACGAAAGTATCATTATTAAAATGTGGGCCAGAATTATGATAAAACCAAGTAAGTTGTTTTGAATTGGTTAAAATAAATTTGATCGTTCTGATAGTATTGGAATCGTTTTTCACGAACCTAGTTATCTTCAACGCTTCTAAAATGTTAAATGCCTTTGCCAAACAAATGCAGAAATTCAACATTTTCTTCGGCCTTGAACTTGTGTCCATTGGTAATGAGATGCTCTGCAAAATTTTAGTCTCCTAAATTTTAGTCTCTTATTGGGGTTTCAGGCATCACAATCTCTGCAATTCAACTCCACTTCTATCCCAGATATCAATAATTTTATCTGTACTACACCTGAACAAACTCGTTAAAATAGGTTTTGATTGAAAAGCTATATCAAAACTGTTCTTTTTCAACTCTTTTCCGAATTTATCAAATACCGAGTCAAGATAAGGTACCGTTATCCTTTTCCTTTCCTATTACCTTTCTCCAGTATCAGTTACAGCAATGCTAGCGCTGATTGCTACATTGCTAGTATCCTACTTATTTTATTTGATATTTTGTCGACAATGATCTCCTCATATCCATTTGTAATAGCTATCTGTTTAATAGTAGACTACTAATCTATTTCTCAAAGTTATGTTTGCTCATGGGTATAGTTGTAGCTCTATAAATCATACTACCGTATTGAAAGCTGTAAGTTTGTGGGATATAGGGTGGCACGAGTAAAGAGGTATGATTACATCGGTATG
Organism: Conomelus anceps; assembly: GCA_948455865.1. Taxonomy (NCBI): domain Eukaryota; kingdom Metazoa; phylum Arthropoda; class Insecta; order Hemiptera; family Delphacidae; genus Conomelus; species Conomelus anceps. The sequence continues at coordinate 130,350,089 of OX418216.1, forward strand.
AATTGCGTTTATAAAAATAGAGAAATAATTGTGGGCTCCTATGCTATGATCTATTTTCAAATATAGAAAGTTAAAAACCCTATTCTCTTCTAACTCTATGGTAAATTTAATCTTATGGTGTAAAATATTCAAATAGATGAGAAATTTATCTAATTGCCTATTACTTCCCTTCCACAAACAAATAATATCATCTACAATCTACATCAACCAATAAACATTCTTATCCTTGAATTGATTATTATTTTCAAAAATTTTACATTCAAGGTTATCCATAAATAATTCATCCAGTAGAGGTGAAACTGGTGAACCCATCGCTAACCCATATCTCTGTTTATAAAATTTATTGCAAATTTTACCAAGTAAACACGTGATTTGAGAAAATTCTAATCTCGTCTAGAGACAGGAATGTTACTACCCCATTTGGTGAAGACGCTTTTTTGCCTGCTTTTTAGACCCTGAGCCTTTCTGAGAGAATTCATATAGAGAATTTCAATCAAATGCTCATGTTACTGATCAATAACAGAAATTATAGCAATTTCCAATATGCAATACACTGACATTTTTAGGCCCCCAGCGTTGTAAATATAGGAATATATGGCTTTATACAGAGCTGTAGTTATATATAGTGAAGTGGGGGGGAACACGCATAAAAGCTTAGCGCCCCCCCCCCTCTCCTCTACTGACGAAAAAAATCGTACCGCTCATACTTCCTTTATTCACTTATTTTCCTCAAGCATCACCAGCTCAATGTTACGTAATGTGTAACAGATAATATCGAAATGTTTGCATCTGAGTGACAGCTTTAATAAGTGATGCAAGTAAACTGGACCCAGCATTCTGTTTACGTCATTACCTACAACTGCTTGCGTCAATGTAGCCCACTGAGGATTCCAGCGGCAACACTCTATCTGGCTAATACAATAGCACCAGTTTCAAAGCTTCGCCTATCACACCTACAAACAGAATTAACGCATCCACTATGAGCTGTATTTTCAGCGGATCGATTGCCATCACACATCACACACAATTATCGGGCCATTATTCATCAAGACAACAGTAATTTGAATGACAAAAGCTGTTGAAGAAATGTACACTCCATGTCCGATTTCAAACATCATTAACTTTTAACTATTTCCGTCCGCTGGCAAGCTCACCTTACTACTTTGCAGTTGGAAGTCACTGAGATTCGTCTCAATTTGAAAATTGATTCTCTTTCCGTCAGTTAGATTAAATTATATACCGTACACAATTCATATTTGATTATTGGTAATTATTGAGTATCCGAACTTTTCGATTTTTCCAACAATTTTTTTTTGTGACATCTACACACCCCATGAAGCAATAATCCGTTGAAATTTTTTGGGGGTCGCGTCTCTTTTACCCAAAAATTTAAATTTTCGAAAAAAAAAATTTTGATGAAAATTTTATTTTTCATTTAAAAAATTCATAATTTGCAAACATATTATGAACTCCCAACCATAAAACCATATAAATCAAATTAATAATCACATATCTGAAGAAAACTAAGCTTACTAACCTTTCAATACTTGGGGGGATACAACTCCGCAGCCGCTTTAAAAAAATAATGTAAACGCTGTTGTTGTCGAAATTCCCAGCTCTTCACAAATAAATGTTTGTCGGGGTGGCTTTAGGTGCAAAAGTATTGACACCAAATAGAAATATTTTTCTATTGGGAGTCTACAATTCTCCAAGAACGAGCCCACCCTTGCCGAGCCAGTAAAGCCACAAACCGCAGCCGCCTTCTTCCCACGTCGAATTTTTTTTTGACAGCGAAATTTAAGATTTGATTTATTCACAACTAACTCCGCACCACACTTTAAACACACCGAAATCTCTTTAAAAATACCATGCCTGAACAAAAATTCAATCACGTCCTTTTCGCTAAGGCGTATAGATTCTAAAAATTTTAGCTTGCACTCTGTATCACACATTTCACGTAATGAATAAATATGAATGAATATTTTCCATGTGATCTAACAATAATTGTCGATCTGACCAAACACAAAATCATAGCATTTCAAAGAAAACATATGTTTTCAAACTATTATATTTTTGGATTGAATGGTTACTTGACCGACCTTGCTAAGCTATAGATGACCGACCAACCAAACCTAACCTAACCTAGCCTAGTCTGGCAGTGTTACAGTGTGATGGAAGTATTCATACGCAGAAGAAAAATAGTTCCATCAGAAAACTCTAATTTAAATGCCAAATAAGCGTTGCCCCCGCAAAATATCAGTGTATTATTACTTACTAGTGTGTTTTGAGTGTGTGGGGAAAAAATTGTTGGAAAAATCGAAAAGTTCGGATACTCAATAAATACCTGATTATTTAGTAAATAATAATAGTGTGTTTAGGTTAGTTTGATATTATTCACAATTATTTTTCGTTTGAGATGAATTGGCACAGCTGAGAAGACTGCAGAAGGCAGTGCGTAAACAAGCATGACATTGTGAATCGCGAGTATCATTTTTATAAGGCGATATCACTTTAGTCTATTTTAATACCGGTATCATTTTCATCTTGAAATGAAAGGTCGCGCTTGTGTTTGCTGAATAATTAGTATGAACAGTTCATTGACTGTGCCAATTGCAGATTAGATGCATTGGAGTATAGTGCTAGTGTATATGTTTCCTGTTCTGGAATTACAATAAATAGAGTGAATGATATCATAAAGCGTGAGTTAATTAGCTTGGATCAGAGATTAGAACTTGATTAAGAACTTGAGTAGAACTGATGTCATCCTCTCGGTTATTATTTCTCGCATGTCAAATCTTGATAGAATGATCGGAAAAATCGCAGTGTGCGCGCCGGGCGTATTACTCAACTATTTGAAAAGCTATCGTCTCAAAACTATATTTAAATGAAAATACAGAAAAAATTGAGCCGCGGAAGCACAATTTCAAATATGAAACTCTTTTCGTAATATTAAATAAAAACGATTAAAAATAACATGGAGAAACTAACCTCTAATAGCAGATTGGTCAAAAAGTGTCAGAAAACAGTATTTAGAAAATCAATAATGAATTATCTGCAGTATGACACAATCATCACATAAATTATGCTTTTTTTCATATTTAATCATGTACCATACGTAATTGAAAAAAGACGTTTTTTTAAAACAATGTAAAGATGACATACACTTGGCAGTTCGCCTTGTACCGTACATATTTGCAATCATTAGATCGATCGGATTGACTAATCGATATTGACAGGGTCTCAACTATCGATACGGCTCTGTCGACACTTGTACAAGGTCGATATGTACCAATAACGAAACTACTACATTTTTTCACGACCTTTTAAATCTACACATGTGGAAACATTTCGTGCATGCACAGAAGCGTAGTCTGCGTGAATGGACCGAAGTGGAATGGAACTGCATAACCAAACCTTTCCTAACCTGGCTAGATGTGACTGAACCACCTCAAATTTACACCACCGACAAATTTAAAACCACCAACAAATTTACAGAGGTGGTTCAGTCAGATCTAGCCAGGTTAGGAAAGGTTTGGTTATGCAGTTCCATTCCAGTTTCCATTTCACTTCGGAATGACAGTGATGTAGAATGACCAATCTATCAAAAATGTTGGTTGGTAGTAGCATAGATAAGAAAAAGACTATTATTTCTCTCTAATAATGGATTTTAATCAACTAATATATTTATTTATATCTATCATCTAATTTTTAAAAATTATTAAGCTTATTTTTAATGATATCAATTATTTTCTTAAATTGCAAAAGCTGTGAGTCAAATAATGACAAGAAATAGATCGATACTCGATCTGACAAACTGTCGAGGAGTCGAAATAATCGATCTGCAATATCGTATTGTGCATAGTCCAATTCCAATAGTCGAGAGTGACATTTGTGTTCCAACTTTTACATGTCCATAAAACTACGTAATCTTACATATTATTTTAAAATGAAAAATACATTGAATGTCAACTAAATTAATACTAGTTCTATTACCCATTAATCAAGAATATAATACATTGATAGAGTGTTAGAATATTGTTTACTGACACTTTATTGACGGATTCGCAATTAGAGGTTAGTTTCTTCATATCATTTTTAAACGTTTTTATTTAATATTTATAGAAGTGTTTGACGTTTGAAATTGTGCTTCCGCGTCTCAATTTTTTCTGTATTTTCATTTAAATATAGTTTTGAGACGTTAGCTTTTCAAATAGTTGAGTAATACGCCCGGCGCGCACGCTGCGATCTTGTCGAATGGTCTGCTATTTTGGGCCCACTAAATTAAAAATGTTATTTTTAAATAGCAGAAAGGATTCAATATCTTTGAATGAACTCCATAAGAAATTCTGGGTTTGCTAATTTTGATGCTTTAAAAGCATGTTTGTGTTATTTCAAGTCAACAGTAGCTGAATAGAGTACAATGAAAAACTAATGAAGAGCCTCAAAATTGTTTTGAATTATTTTCTCAAAGGGTTAAAAAGATGAAACTCGAGAAAATGTACTTTCGAACCACTAGGGGTAGGGATAAACCGGGACCCATTTTTACTGGGGGTATTCTAGACCCCTGGAGCCCTCCCAACCACGAGCCGACACTGTTGAAATATAATTTATTTCGAAATATTCAAATCAGCAGCTGATGTGTCGCATGATATTCATTTCGACAAATTATTCTTTTTGAACAAATCCTTAGTTCTCATTCAACAAACTTCATTAAACAACTGTTTTGATCAGGCGTGAATAAAGTCAGCTGTTTTCCAACGTAGTCGTAGATAAAATCTGTAACAGTTTATGTAAACTGAAGCATTAAAGACTCTAGAGATGCTCTTCTCGAAAACTGGCTTGGGTTTAGCTATCTGAATAATTTCTATCAACGTCTATAGTAATGCTGAATGGACTTATGAAATTAAAATGATGACCAGAATATTCTTTTAAAGTTTTCTGACTGCTCTGAAACTAGAATGTTGTGAATAACTAATACATGTCGACCTCCATGATTCATTGAGTGATTCAGAGAAATACACATAAATTGAGCCAAGTTATCTGGGTGACAAACCAAAAGGTACGGTTAAACGCTGTTTCTCAAACTTTGAGTTCCATTTTGTATTTACTTGGAAACTTCCAAATTTTGATATCATTATTCCTGAGCAGTTTGTTTGAAGATTGGAAGTAAGATGCGCCGGTGTTTACAAAGATAATATTGTAAGTTTCCAAGAACAAGTTGTTAGAATTTGGTTGAGCGTAGATGCTCTGAGAACACCGAATACGAACTTTGACTATACAGATGTTTCTCGTTTAAGGTTAGAGCATTTTCACTATCTCTGTCAGAAGAACTTTAAATGCTCAAACCTCTTGCTTAGAATTGTTTGCAATGCGGGCTCAACGTGTGTGTTTGTGAGTATGTGTGATGCAGGAAGGATGAGATAGCGAATACGCGATAAAGAAATGGTGTTAAAAAGTGTATGGATTGTGGAATAGAAGAGAGTGGTAGCAAAAGAATGTGTGTGTAGTAAAGAGAGAGCGAAGAGAAAGAAGTTGGTGGAAATTTGAGTGCGAAATTAGGGTGGGTGGGGAGATGTTTGGGTAAGGGTGACTGGTACGGAAGGATCGAATGTGTGCGATATCGTGTGTGAGCTCCGGGAGATGAATAGACGGCAGACAGCTTGGGCTTTCGGTAGAACGGCAAAAGATGGCGAGGAGGAAGGGTTGATATCGCAAAAATCCTGCGCGTCCTTGGCATTTCTGACGAGAACCCATTACGACCGATGGCGCGGCAAAACTTCAGCTAATCTCCAGTGTTTTTGAAGCGTTCCAAAACTTCTCTCTTCATCGCTTGAATAGGATCAATTTCTTCAACTTTTTTATGAACTTTTACGAACGCTATGAATAGCGTAAACTTCACTAATCCTTCTCATCTTTTCAATGTAACTAAATATCCAAATAATGTTGATCCCGATCGATTATTATTTTAGGAAGTTTAGGAGTGATGTAGCTCGCCGTAATGACTCAATAGAATAAAGCTTGAATGAAATAGCACGGATATTTTACTAAATATGGCAGGTAAAGTCTGTCAACTAATTATTTTCAGCGCGTAAAAAGAAATTTTCCTACATTTATCTAACAAAACGGCTATTTATGTACTCATTATTGCACACAAAACAACTGATTTCTGCACTCCTTTACTTTGCCGGACTCCAGCTGACTTTGCCGCACTCAATTTACTTTGTCGCACTACAGGTGTGCCAACTGTAGGAAAAATTTAATGTGTAATAACTCCTGTTGAAAGTATCATTGCTGCACTCCAGAAACTATTCCATAATGAGTATTTTCGTTATCCACGCAAAAACAGCTGTTTTCTGTTATTTTTGTAAGTAAGAACGTGACTCTCTGCCGTAACCGCACGGAAATCTTTTCTGTTGACACACATATATAATATACTACTACTAAGTAAGTACTACTTTACACACCAACCTACTTACTTTTTCTTCCTGGGGAGGAAAAGTAAACCCATAAGAATAACATAGGAAGAAGTCCGACAACGCCGCGATTGAAGAGAAAGGAATATGGTAATACTGTCGAATTGGCGTACACAGTCAAGGAAAATTTAAGAAAGCTATATTTAGATTTTTGGAATATTTCGATCTAGGAAAAAAGTAGCTGTATTTCGATTGTGAGGTCGAATGTCATCACTAAGAGAGCGTTCATCTATGACAGATGACTGAACGTTGGCACAGAAAAAGTAAAATTATATACATTGCTATAGTTATTGGTGTAGTGGAGGAAAAATTTTGTGTGTATCAAGGGACTATAGTACTTTTTCTCCCTATGGGAAATTGTTGCTCTCGGCTACGCCATCGGGCGACAACAGTTTCCCTCAAGGAGAAAAAGTTACACTTTAGTCCCTAGATGCACAAATAACTATATATGTATTTATAGTCAACTTATTACATTACTATACCTATGACTCAATACCTGTCTCGAATATTATTCAGCTGTTTTCTCCTTTCTTGTACGGCTAAAAGGCCCTATTTGTCAGCTGATTTTACGTTACTAGGCTGGAAAGAAACGTTTTGCCGGTCGAGCTTGGATAGTTCATGCACTAGGCGACAGCCGAGTGCAGAAACGTGAATATGCGAGAACCGGCAAAGGTTTACAGCCGTGTAACCCGAGATTAATTGAAACAATGTTGTTTCATAGCTCTCTCTAATCAGCAAAATAGAAAAGACATGACGTCACTCTTTTCAGAATTACCCGTAATTTTCACACTTTAGCACTTTATCAATAAAAAAATGATGTTATTGCACACAGACTTGACTTACCACAGACTTGACTCCATATCTTGATCAGCTGGCATTGCTATGGGCTACTCAATGCTATTGAACTAAAGAAACGTCATAGCCGCAAACCCATTTTTTTTAGTTCTCAAAAAACAGAACAGCCTTGTTTTCAACCGACTTCCAAAACAGAAGGAGGTTCTCAATTCATTCGAACTGTTTTTTTTATGTCTGTATACGAACTATTCTAATACTATTGAACCGATTTCGATGATGTTTTTAATAACCTAGTGCACAGCTTGTGGTACTTTCTCAAATATGAGAGTTTATAAATTTATATTACTTTCTGAAATAAAAACAATTGTCACATGAAAAAATATGTTTATTATGACGAAAGTTATCAACGAAAGACTTTAGTATGACGAATAATCTACGTTCCGGGCTAGTAGCATGATAAAGGTACTATTGTTTTGTTAACTGTTTATGGTAAATTTACATTTTTTTAAATGACTGCAAGTCGTTAATAAATTGAGAGTTAGTATTGACAACGCAGATCGTTGTGAATAAAGAAATTCAAGATTATTGTTTTGTCTCTACGCAGCGTACACAACGTTCCAAGCGGCTGTACTAAGGACTAGTCCTTCTTCATAAGACGAAGTATGTGAAAATATATCGCAATGTAGAGTAGTAGAATAAATTAGTGAGAGTCGACATGCGCGTGGAAAATCCATAAATTGCTGAAAATTAGTTATTCAAGCAATTCCTGTTTGGATTCATTCTAGTTGAATTGGTTGAAACGTTTAGAAGGAACCATCTCAGATTAATCTACCACAGTTCAAAGAGTCAAAGAGAAATGATAAACTGGAACTTCTCTGAAAATTTCTTGACCTTCTTCCTTTCTGACGTCAAGGGTGGCTCACAAAAATAAGATTGAGTGCAGATAGACAACTGACTCACCGATTTAACAAGAGTTAAACTATATAGACCTACTATTCATGAGAATTAAATTAAATTATTAATTTAATTCGTGGTTTTGTAGAAGAAATATGTATGTAAATATGGGGAACCTTATTCACCCTTATATTCAAATTCATGAATAAGCTATGAAAAATGAATCGGATGTCGATAATAAATTTTGAAAGGATGGCATTTCCAGGAGCAAAGTTAAGCAGAAAAAATCATTCTAATAATGATATTTGAAACTAATAATAATTAAATTGGAACTAACATATGCATGCATGCGAATGGCAGTATCAGAGTATCTGTGATTGTTTTTTACATTCTTAAGATCAATTTCATATAATGTCTAGTGGCAAGAAGATTGTTATCATTTATTCATAATCACTATTATCCGAAAAGATTATGTATATAATTCGAATGGCACAGACTGACTGAGTGTTTCATCACTGTTTCTTGAAAACCACTAAGCAAGCAGATCCAAGCCTATAAATTTTGTCTTTTAAGCATCTCTCTTGATCAACATTAATTTATTCTAATTTGAAAGTTCTCCACCAATATTGAATTAGGAAGTTTGTTAGCAGAGATATTTATCAACTTCATTGTTGTTGAGCTCAGGAAGTTGCAGCTTGCGATAGTGACAAATTCATTAGCTGGTAATTTTTCTAAATAAATTTCTTAATCTGGCAGCCTGTGCTTAACAAAGCCGTCATATTTCATAATTTCAGAGGCCGGGACGGCGCGTGGTTACGAAATGAAGTTGAGAAATTAAAAAGTTTTCTGTCAAGATAAAATCTCTGTAATTAGGAGCAGGAAAATCTTTGGAGGTCACGAAACGGGCTGTACTGGTGCTATTTACTACGTCACTATCAAACCCTAGCTAACATTGCTGAATACGGTTGCAGAAGTGCAGATTTCTGCTCCAGTTGTAAAGCTTTCTCTCCTCTCTTATCTCTCACTATTTATTTCTTCTTCGAACTCTTCCTCCCTCCACCGCGTGAGCGTGAAATTAATTTTATCTCCCAACTTGTTCGTTTTTAATAGTTGGTGAAAATTTGCTCCAGTTAACAAATCAACTGGCTGAGCATTGCAATTTCTGAAACTCTCCTAGCGGAAGATAGAAATGCTATACAGAATACATCTTTATAAGAGTGCAGTTGGACTAGAACTTTATAGTTAATTATTCTTCTTCCCTACGCTATTTGAAATAGTTATCAAGAGGAAATAATAATTGTGATGGAACGTTATCCACTAATTTTATCTTGTTTTATCGTATTGCATAATTATAACATCGACTGTTATTTCAATAATCTACAAACTACAAAGAATTCCAGAAAAATCTGCCATGGAGTGTGTTGGCTTAACAGAGGTTTGTGAGAAGACTACAAACAGTTGAAGATGCCGTAATATTTTGAAAAAATAGATAATCAATTAAACAAAAGTGCTACGATTAATTACTCAAGATCTCATATTGCTCTTGAAAAGTGCTATATTTTACAATGGGAGTTTTAAAACTGTAATATGAGATGGTAGTTGATTCAATCTTCTGTAAAAACCTTTTATTTTTTTCAATTTTGAAATTTCTTAATTTCATTAACTAGATACTGCCACATGTACTTGTAATAGATTCTTATCATACACATTTTCACCTTGCAAACATTAACGAGAAGGGTTGAGCATAATTCAAAATCTATAATTTTTACTTATAAAGCCTTCTCAGAGAGTAGCATATCCTCTGGTATATTCCAATAGCAGAGATATGTGTACAGTAACTACTAAGTGCCAAACACAAATGTTATTAGTTCAAATATTTGAGGATAAGAGATATTTTATATCCAGAACTCTAGTCGATTCACTTGGTGTTGAAACTCGAACTTTGGTGATAAATCCTTTGGTTAGCTGACATAGGATATTTGCTCACAGAATGTTTGTTTCCAAGCACACAACGGAGCTATGAGAACAGCTTCACTTGAAGGAACTTTGGAATCTATTATTATGTACGTAAAACTTGCAGAGGATCACTTTCAATTTGGTAAATTCTCCCAGTTCTAGGATTTCTAATGGGAAATCCTGTTAAACTTATGTTGTTTCCTAATTATGTTGTTTCCTTTGTGCTGCTTCCTAAATTTGCTTTTGAATTCAGCTTTTAATAATTATTGAAACATTTATCTTTACCCGTTTTTCAAATAAGGCTTTAGTTCCAATATTAACCATAAACAATTGTCCTATCTTATAATAACGAGGCTTTTGAGCTTAAAAAAGGAAAGTCGCCATTAACAGAGCTTAAACTTTCTTGATATAGTCTGGTGTGATTTTAGAAAAGCTCTAGGTTTTTGTTGTAGTTTTGTATGCGTGAATATTCTCATTAAAAACCCTCAGAAGAATAATACCTTGAAGGAAACTACAAGTTACCCAAATTACTATTTGAGTAATACATTTTGCCTTCTTCCGTCTTCTTCAACTTTTATTTTTCATTTTGAATCTTCTTTATTGTATCTATCATTATACAATACAATCAAACAAAATCACAGTTTTTCATAACAATAAAGCTCAAAGGTAAAACCGGTGTGGGAAACAAAAATAGCTTCAAAAACAACAAAAACAACCTTTGAGAATACATAATCAACCGATCTAATAAATAATAACAGAATAAATTTAATAACAAATATATAACTATATTTCAAAACTGAAGGTTCCTTAGTACTATCCAAACCGTCAAAAGATTTATAATAATAACAAAAAATATATATATTTATAACATTTTAATTCTAAGTTGATTAATTTATTACACGTTACCTTCCATATAAACCTAAACTACGGTACTAAAATATCTATCTATGTCATCCTCCATCAATAGATGCCTACGCAATTTCTTAAAAAAATATTTTTTGTCTGAAATCCCTTGTTAAATGGTTGAAACAAGTTGAAGCTAAAAAATATAAAATTTTCTAAATACTGTAAGATTAGGTTTTGGTAAAATGACATTCAATCTACGGCGAGAAACCAACGAACCCATAAGACCAATGGTCTTATGTGTTCGTTGCGAGAAACTCAGTGGAAATCACAAATCCTTCTTTCTCCACTTCTATCAAGAAATATTTTCAATCTACTATCATTGATCGAGCCTGGAATCTGGTTGGGTTGGAAAAGTTCCAGAGTCTACCTTAGATCAATGGTGGGACTTGATGATGAATTAAGATTTAAAAACTGATGTTTTTGCATTAGAATATGCATGCCACTATCAAATATTGCTATTATCGAAGAGGAGCAGACTAAGCTGGTCTCACTAACACAAAAGAATTCCAATCAGATACCGGTAATAGGATAGGAAGTTGGGTCCTTGTGTCAGGTTAAGGAAGTTCGTACAATTTATGTTTTCAATTTAACCGGAGACAATAGTTAGTTCGACGGCAGCCGCGGCGAGAGGGAGAGGAAGGAATGCTTATTAGTTGCTCGAGCTTCCTTCCCTGAATTCTGAACACGAATTTGAGTGCAGGAACTCCGGTGAAGTTGAAATCTAATTTCTCCCCTGAACTCTTTCATATCACAGACAGCAGTACTCCCCAAGACAGACGACAGTTATTCGATTCCTATCTCAAGATGAATTTTCACAAACATCCATAAAAACTGACACCGTTTTGTTTTGTATTTTTCTTTGGAAGGTAAATTTTATACTTGGTATTTTTCTTGATATTTTTTCCACCTGAGAAGTTTTATCAGTGATTAGAATCAGTAAGATCAATTTTCATCAGTAATTAGAATCAAGTTCAAGCTTCATCAGTAAGTGGAATCAACCATTTTCAATAAAGTATTAGTGTTCAATCAGTCGTTCGAATATATTTTACATTTCTCAAGTAATGCATTTCGGAAGCCTTCCACAAAACATAATTTAAATTTAGTGAAGTTGCCATTAGACTATGTAACAACGTTACACAACAAAAATCGATAAACAAGATTTTAAAATCTAATATCAAAACTGACACTGTATTTCTATTTAATATGTTTTAATTTTCACTCACTTATGCTGGAGATACAGGAGGGATGCATTTCACTTCTAAAGAGAAGCTTTATCAGGCTGATGGAGCTTCCCTCCACAGTATCTCTAGTATAAGTGAGTGAAAATCATATAGAAATACAGTGTCAGTTTTGATACTAGATTGTTCATCAAGTATTTCGTCATGGGAAACATCACAGACAAGATTTTAAGGCAAAGTTGTTATATATGACATTGTTTAAAAATGTAAAACTATTGATTCAAATACAGGCCTACGTAGAATTTTTTGTATGAATTATTTGATTTTGGAAACTGCATTCCTTTTAGAAAAGTTATACGTTAAGGCGACTTAGGTGTTTTTTACATAGACTAACTAAAAAATCAAGCTTCGAAGTCATTGAACATTCCTATAGTGAAAAAATACAAATTAATATTCACACCTGAATTCCTGTAGAGAAAATAGGAATTGCTTTAAATACAACCCTTGGATCTACATAGCTTATGTTTAAAAAATATGTACTGGAATGTCATTTATCATTATTTATATTAATCAATTTTGACTTGAAGTTTCTCGAAACTTCTATTAGCTAGATGAGCTTACCAGTTTTTGCTATGCTAGTTATCATTTGGGACGATCAATACCTGGGTTGATAAGTGGAAAATAATGGAGTTAATTACTTAGTAAGAATGGAAATTATTATTACAGCACAATAATTATTATTATCTTATACAAATGGACAAGTTGAAGTTGATAGAGCAAACCTCTAAAATTAATCAAGTAAAACATGCGATTTCCGCTCAAATTTGAGCCTAGAAGCCTAGATTCAGTCAATTGTGTCACTCTATCACATGAAATATCAATGTTTCACGTAGCAAAAAGGCAAAGAACTCTTGTTTATGATCAATGGTAGACAATTAGAATATCAGGGACATTTGATGAGGGCAAATATCGATTTCTTCAAGTGATACTCCAAGGAAAAGTCACTTTCACTTCACTTTTCACTGTAAAAGAATTTGTAAAGAGAAGATTTGAAGAAAAGGTGTGTAACATATAGAGAAATTACGAGTTTTGTATGGCATGAATGACGTTAAGAGAATTGTTCAGAATAACTTTGACAGTCACGTCATTTTTAATCTCTATCAAACTGAAACTAGAATACAGATTAGCTCAATATATACCCGTCTCAGATGAATACTAGTGGTTCATACTAGTGGGAGCCTCTCAATGGTCGTACTCCGTGTTGAAGGCCTGTCATTGGTCACTAGATCCGCCTATTATTAACAAGAAATAGCCTTCCGATACGGAACAGACTTGAAAAATAAGTAGAAAACAGGTTTCCTATCGACTAGATACAAATCAACAATAAAATGAACATAAAAAATATTGAAGGTCAAGCAAACAAAAAATATACCGATGCAGAAAGCAAGTATTAACTTTCACCTATTTTGATAGAACAAGGTTGTTAGCGTTGAATTGATATGACACCCATTAGAGATGTCATCCTTCCTCATGACAACGCTAGACCTCACATCGCATTGTTGACAAGGGATAAATTGGAAGAAATGCGCTGGGAAATCCTCGAACACCCTTATAGTCCAGACTTGCCACCTTGTGACTATTTTTGTTCGCGCCCTTGAAAGAATCACTTGGAGAAAACGTTTTAAAAGCAATGAAGAAGTCGAGGAGCACGTGCGCAATTGGTTGACAACTCACCCTCAAACGTTCTACGAACAAGGAATATTCAAGCTTCCAAATAACTTGAAACCACTTGTACATAGCAGTCATAAACCTACAAATTGCTCTTCTAGTGCATCATTCAATTAACACTTGATGCATTCTATTTATGCATTTGTAGCCATAAGGGATTGTCTGATAGTTCCAAGTGCAGGCTATTCAATTAGATGAATCAGATAATCATAATTGCCGACGTTTAACCACGTTATATCGTTATTACACGAGCATGTCTCAGGAGATGGGTTATTTTTGGTATTGTAATTGGAATTCTCTGGTGGTATCGATGTCGAATAGTGGAATCAAGTACTCATGAAATTGTCATATCTCACCACAAAAATCTCAATCATCACATGTATAACGTCCCTAGATGATGACGTATAGGTCGTTTTCCAACAACGATCAAAGCCCGATTTCATTAAAATATTTAAATAGCTTAACTTCTCACTATGATCTTTACATTTTTATTCATTCATTTATAACATAAAACACGATCAAGTAAAGATACAACAGACGTAGCCCACTGTGTCCGGGTATTCCCACTTTCTAAAAATCATAAAACAATATAAATCAAACATGAAATTTCCAAAACACTACCGCTCTCAAAAAAAGTTTACACGTTTTTGAATAAAAAATCCGAATTTAAGGTGATGTCCAAGTTGAACTAGGAATTTCACTTCGAATACACGCCCTCACAAAAAATCAATTCAAAATCTTAATTTTAAAACGTAGCACTAACACAGTCCAGAGAAAGTAGACATAATTTTGAATTTAGTTTAGATATGAGCCAAAATAAAGAAGTCATTACAGCTGTTTTAATTTTCATTATTCTCCAACTAATATAAATCAATAAAAAAATTAATTGAAAACTTTACAAAAATATAAAAATGACGATTCTATATGTATTCCTCGAACAAAAATATTATCGCCCAACAAACATAAATCAAGAGAAATCTATACAAGTAGATTAAAATGACGATTCTTATTATATATTTCCGTAAAAAATATGAATTTTTTACAAACTCTTTCATTCTCTATAAAAATTAAGTAAAGGTGTATACATAAATTTCCAATCTGCTCATCTATATACCACCAACAATTATTATTAGAACTATAAATTTCATTAAAAGGTCACTATTCTGTAAAGCAGACTAAATTTGGACAAATCGATGCATTGCAAAATGAAATCCTCAATTCCGTCAAATAGTTGGCTTTTTTACTTTTAATCGAATTTTACTTTTTTTCGAAATTTCTTTGAACGACTCTACACGTTGTGTACTATCAGATAATACATTGCTGTCAGGGAGCGTTTGGACTGTATAACAAAACGGAATGAAAGGAATGCAATTTCCAAAATCAAAGAGTTATATGACAAAGTTTCTAAATGTACATTTTCTCATTTTTATAACAATGTCATTCAACATATTATAAAACCTTGTTTATCAAACTTTGTTGTATGATAAATAGTCTAAACGCACTCTTAGTTGTCATTTTGATTGGACTATTATCAACTGCTCATGAATCAACTGCTCATGAATTTGACCTGTCTCGCCACAAAATTTCTCAATCATCAGTTGAGTAAAATGTATAGCGTCCCTAGATGATGACGTATTTAGCTCATTTTTCAACATCGACCTAAGCCTGATCTCCAAAATCAATGGACTCTACACTAGTTTCTACACTATGTGTAACAAATCTGCTGGGGTTGTTCGATTAAGGGCGTAGACACTGCTTTCATTCATAAATCTACGCTAATATTCTAAAACTACAATGAATTCTAACATTGTTGCTGCGCGCCTTCGTGTGTAAACGTCGACCCACTCTTGATTCCATCAATTGAATGAATTGAATTAGATAGTGTATAAAGGATTCCACAAATGAATAGGTAGTGTGGACGTTATGTAGAGATCAATTAATTATATAGCCTACTACAATTTCAAATTGCAATCTTCTGAATATGTGGGGGGGAGGGCGCTTTAGTTTGAAACGATCCTACAGTCTACCCACAGTATAGTGTGTACTGAAACATGTGAGGCTTCTGTCCAATTGAAAGGGTTCTTAACAGTGGCGCTAATTGGTTGCTACGCATACACACGTACATTCAATCGGCTGGCTCTATAATTATTTTGATTTAGAGGTGAATCACGGCCTTGTGTGCCAGTTCATCCGTTTTCCATTAGCGTTGAGGTTTGTTGTGCGCTGCAAGACTTGTCCAGCTGAACATAAATCAACGCCTCGGGCTGGTGCACGGGTGCAGTGCAGGACAGTTGTACACTATTCACTGTTCACCGTTCAGTGGGTGCACTGGTCAGTGTTAAACCGCCGCAGCTACGCAATTCAACTCCATCATTTCTATTCGCGCCACGTAAACGCCAGATATTTCCATCCTCGGAATAATTCCTGTCGACCCGTTTGTTATTCATACCGGCTCTATAAATTTGGCGCAAACTGTAAACCCAAGTGGCTGGTGTTCACCGATGTCGAAAACATGAATTTACTGTGTGAAAGGCTAATCTTGCCGACTGTACGCTGTACGGGGTTAATCGCTTCGAGGCAATTTAGTCAGTTTAAAGAATGCAGATCGATTGTGATATTGGAGCTATCAAAATAAAATGAAATCCAGTAGTTGTAATACAAAAAATGTTTGTATGGCTGAACGGTCAATGACGTAATCTAAGTTATTAATAATAATTTTTGGCTTTTATTGGTGGGGAGACCCTTGCGGGTAGTTTCACCCTGCCGTTTGAGCCATGTTATTGGGAACAAGTTGGACCTACTATTTCAGGTCAGTTCCGAACCACTGGGTAAATGATAATAGAGCTTAACATCTAGTAATTTAAAAAACCTATAACAACTTTTTTAAATGACTTGGTGTTATAAGCTCTATTATCACTTACCCGGTGGTTCGGAACCCAACTAAAATTGTAGGTTTACCATGTTCCCCATAACATCTCATATCAAGTCATTGAAACACGATCACCCATCCAAGCGCAGACTTGTAAATGCATTCCATAGAAAATGTATATTTCCCAGGGTAAAGAGTCAAAGCTAAATTTTTTTCATTTAATTTTATTAATCTTATGTTGAGTATTGTAGCTTGTACAATATAAGCATAAGTCATACAATATTCTTAAAATATAAACAATCATCTTAATTGAAATACATAATACATACAATATAACTCAGTGTTAATATGAGTTATTAAAGAAAAATGTCACCACAACTTTTAAATTTCTCTAAAGTTAAAAAATTATTCTATGCTGTAGAAGCACTTCGTATGTAGCCAGCACTTGTCCTAAACATCGAGTCAGTTTCTATTTGTCGAAGCTTTGCAGGAAGGGCATTATGGATCTCCTTAGCCATATACTGAGGACTTGCCTCATAAGAAGAGGTTCTGTGAGCTTACATTTACCCTGCTCCTTGTATTGTATGCGTGGAAGTCCGCCCCAGTCATCCATTCACTCTTTAATTTGAATGCCATACAGGCCGAAAAGTAGACAAACAGGCAGAACAAATAAAAATCCTCGGTGATATGAATAACTTTCTGCATAGGTACAATGATGGTTTCCGAAACATAACCCTGAGTTCTCTCTTCTGTACTCGGAAAACACAAATACAGTTACTTAAAACTCCCCATGCGACAATACCATAGTAACATGGAGTAACGTAACCCTTATTGTTATTAAGTAACCCTAATTATAAAATTAAACCTTTTTTAATTTTGATAGAATTTAATTATTTGATATCAACTCACTATTGTTTGATAGAAAATCATAGTCTCTTTGAGTACAGTCACTGTGAGCACTGTAAGTAGTCCTAGTAGGTTCTGGCTGGCATCGTTTCATGCAGCCTTGGGTTCAAATCTCATTCAGCCATAGATGTTTCTTATACCATTCACCTCATTACCCACGCACAAGTATCCAGACTCATGTGGACATCATCTGCAATAAAAAATAAAGGAAGTTGCGATGTAAGGGATGAATTATTATTGTTGACGTGTTCATCATGATATAACTTGTGATATATCATTATATAATATACATATGGTGGTTTGACGAGAGAAAGAAGTCGTGTTCTAGCGTTAAATGCTAACAAATCACTAAACATAGATATAATCATATTGAGAAAAATGCTATAGTTATAGTTCATATATTTTTCCAGTACGAAAGCACAAAAATGTTATAGGTCTGTCTAGTACTCAGTTCAGAATATCGTCCTTGACTGAAAATTAAGCACAACTTAGTAAACTTAATTAGATGAGTATTTTGGCTGTTCAATGAAGTCGCGTTACTGCATAATTAAACTTTGGATGGTGTCTCCGTTTAGATGTTGTATTTTTATCGTTTTTATTGTTGCAGAATACAGATAGATGTTTTTTCATAATGCTTTAATTGGGTCAAATTGAATTTGACATTGTCTTCCTCAAACTTCCCACAAGAAGCACATCGCTTTTAACTTTTCTGTCATGACAGTTTTGCTATTAACAAAATTGCCGGAATCGAGACGACTAATGAATTAATTGAATTAGCGTCTGAGTGCTTTGCTCCATATTGGTTTCTCTCTTTCTATCGCGATCTTGGAAGCTCATTCATCTCACTCGCCGCTAACAGGGGATTGATTGTTCACTGATGAATACACGGCTTTAATTTGGGCCAGCTGCTTGTGATTAGACGTAACCAACGAAAAACAAATTTGTTCCCGTGAGCTGCGGATTATATCTCTTTAAATGAATGGTTGTAGTCTTTACGACTTCAAATGACCCGCATTTGGTATCTCATTGTATGACAAAAAAAAAAAAAAATAAGTTTTTGTTTTGAATCGCACTATTAAGAGACATAAAAATACCTAGCTCCGTAAAAAAACTATGAGGACATAAAAATACCTAGCTGCTATGTTCACTGCAGTGAACTAATTGAACTATAAAACTGCAGTAAATATAATTTATTTATTTTTTATTAAACACCCAAACAAGCCATCAACCCATATTCCTAATATGTGTTATAATATCATGTGGGTTACCTAATCTATTGCTTTTTGTACAAAATCATTTTATTGGACAGTTAGTGGTAAGTTAATTGTCATTTATTTTATTGTGATAAGTGTTGTAATAGTGTTGTTTGATTGTGTGCTGTATGCAGATAAATGTTGTGGCTGATAAATGTTTGTGTGTTTCGATGTTTAATGTTTGTTTTCCATTTACAGCACCAGACAGCAGTCCAATCGCTGGTGAGTCCTATAAAAGTACAGGAAAATTTCAGGATTCATTCTGCATTGGTCCATTAATCTTGATTGTTGTATAATTTAGGCATGTTCTGCATTTCTCAATATTCTGATTACGCATGTGAAAAAAGAGTTGGCATAAATAATGAGTGTTTTATTAATAAATAGATAAGCATTTCAGGATTGTAGTTGTCTATCATGATGATAATAATGATATAGTAATATTGATAAATGATTTTGTTTCCTTAAAAATAACCATAATATATTAACAGTTAGCTTAGCTTATGTACCTTTTCTCGTTTTCTAATGACTTTTAAAGATGTTTCCAATACTATGAAAATCATGCGTTTATAATAATTTTAAATGTAATTGATTATTATCCATCTAATTAACATGAATCCATAAATGTTATTAAAACAAGACAGAGTTGTGAGAAATTTGAAACGTAGTACTGTTATAAGAATTATTTTTGTATTTCCAAACTGAAGTTTTGTTCTTGCGCCACATTTTACATCACTTTCCAAACTACTCATCCTGCAATCAAATTTATTCATTTTATTTTTTGAACGGTGATTTTGAAAATTTCAGAAAATGTTTTCATCTTCAAAACTCTTATTTTTCCTTTCATCATATTTCTTGTATGTCATATTCTTGTCATGAGTTCTAAGCTTTTTAAATAATGAATCTGTATTGTTGTTCATGGTATTTGGATTTGTTCATGTTGGCTTTTCATATAATTCAGCTTGATTTTCTCTTTCATTTTAATAAACAGCATGCTCATGCAATTGGTTTCTGTTGAAGTGTTGTATTTAATTAGAATTGGCTAGCCTATATATTCTATGTGGATTGTATCTAGGTGATTTATTGTGAATGATCAATATTGTTTGTTCAACTGCCAATTGTGTATTATTGTTGAATTATTGGAGATTTTGTGATGGGTTTCTCTATAAGCTTATCTGCTTACTACTATATTTAGCAGTTTAATATTGGCTCTTGAAAGTTTGATTCTAATCCAATAACATAGCTCCTAGGAAAATAGTTTAATGAATAATAAGACGAAATTGTCACAACCACATTTATTAAAACTTCGAGAAACTAGTTTCGGTTGTTACACCATTATCAATCTCAATCAAACTCAAATCAATTTCGTCTTATTATTCATTATGGATACCTTCCACAATATCACCTTCGCCATTACTAAGAAAGGAAAATAGTTTACTCATGAATTGCAATAGATAAATCGGGGAAAACTATTTCCTACATAGTCTAAAAGTTGTAATAAGGTAGGTTTGTCTATATAGATCTTCTAAATTCTTCACAACTAGAAATAAAGCTCAAGACTAAATTATTCTGATAAGGAATAAAAAGTCACATTTTTCATGACGGTCGTTTGGCATAGGTGTGGTGCTTCTTTGAGCCCAGCTGGAGATTTGTTTTTATTGTTTGTGTTTTGTACTGTTTCCATTTCACGTTGAAATAATTCAGTCTCAAATTTAATTTGCATTTATCTATCCAGATCTAGACTAAAATAACACAATAAAAAGTGAAAAAAAAATGTATGATACTCACCCCGAAATATTGCTTTTACCAAGAATAATTCCAATTAGAGAATCCAAATTTTTATAGGTGAGGTTCAAGTCTCACTTTAATAATTCAACTTTAGTTCAATATTTTTATTGATAAAAAGGAAGATGCATGAATAACGTTAATTATTTTCGCCTGAATTAATTTATTGGAGAATTAATCGGCTCCATTGCTGTTTGTTAGTTTTATTTTTAATTACGATTGAATGTTGCACTAAAACTTTATGTGTGAGTTATGAAGTAGTCTAAGTTATTATGGAACTACTAGAATTAGTGGGTTGTCATGTTATTAACCTATTCAATTATTCTTTATTGAGTTTAGTTGAACAAAAAATTGTAGAATTGACAACATCATAAAGTACGGTATTTCAAAATGTTCAAATGACTTTCATAACACTATGTAATTTCAGTAATTATAGCCTATCTATAGAGATTGAACAACCTATTGAAAACTGTTCATCTTTTTTTAGGTGAATGCGAGTCCATTGATCCCAGATACAAGTGAAAAATCAATATATTAAATTTATTTATTTTAAATTAATTAATATAACTTGGTCGCAGGATATAGCCCAGAAGCACTCACCGATGCAGCCAATCGTAAGAGTGGACTTATAGTTAAAGATTTTTTCCATTAGGATAGGCATACTGATATCACTATTAGCTGAGGAAAGCAATCGCAAATATTTAATTTCTCGTTTGCGTGGTACGCTCTATAGACCGAAACAATAGTTGAGATCTGAAGATTCACCTACAGCAGGAATCGGCTGAAGGGATTATACATGCACAGCCTACATTAAAAATTGTAACGGGAACGAATTTTCTATAAGATCGTAGAAAAATATTCAAACGTACTGTTTATTCAAAATAAACAAACGTAGTACTCTTATTTGATGGCTCTGTATATAAGAATACTTTGATTTTTCTATCAGAATGTTTTTCCAATCATTTGATGTTGACTTGGCTATTGATCCTAAATATTTTAAACTCTCGAAGTATTCTTGATAGCTGGGCAAGCACGTGCATGCAACATATCCAAATATAGGTCACACAGTTTTCAGTCAATAAACTCAGATTGTGAAACTTGTAGCGAGGTTATTGTGGGGTATAGCTTAAATCAAATCATCGAATAGAGATATAGAGAACTATTAATTATTGTGTCTGGTCTTCATAGAATGCATCAAGCTGAATTTGAATATTGATGTTTGAAAATTTTGGGGAAACGCACGTGACATACTTCAATAAGCTTCAAACCCTCGCCACAACGTTCATTTTAAAGTGTAGATGGTTCCTGCAACTGATGAAAACGATAATAATCATGTTTGTGCTATTATAGTGAAGTATGCACTGATATTAGCACTCAGAAGCGTTGGTTGTGAATGAGATCAATATCAGACTGTCAGCGGAAACTGATCTACACCTCTTTATGGACCGATTCACAATATGAATTTCTGATAGTCGTATTTGTGATATGTTATATTTATATAAAAATGATTTTTGTTTCATCTCAAATTCTCCTTCATAATCACGTTTATTTTGATAATTCTATATTATTTATAGATTAGCAATTATTATTTTTCGCATCCCACAATTTATTATTGTTTTTCACTGTACGGATGGAATACTCTTTTTTCATGAATAATATTTATTGTAAGCAGTATAAATTTACGGCAAATCAACATGCTGTATTGAGCTTACCACCATTATCCTTCTATATAGCACCGTGTGTTTGTTTGCAATATTAATTACATTCTGTAAAATAAGAAACATTCTAATCTCTTGATGATACGATTAATAAGCTCTCTTATCCTGCAAAGCACATTTCTTTTCGAACGTCGCTTTTACGATAAATAATGTACTTGATGTTAAACTCAAACTTCTTTGGTTTCGTAGCGTTGTCTTACGGTTGTAGGTAAAGATGTAGAGATCTGAGCTTACTGTGGGTAATACGATTTAGTTGAGATGAAAATAACGAGATTCAAGCGAGCTGGTACCTCCTTCTTTGATAAATAATGTTATAAATGGTTTGCATCCTGTGGAAATGAGAAAGCTGTAAAATTGACATAATATTTTTGAAAATAATGTTAATGCGATTCTCTCATTCATAATTATTTGAGATTCTCATAATCTAATACTTTTAATTCTAATTCTATTTTAGTTCTGATATTTGAAAATATAATATATTCTCAATATTTTTTATAAAGATTATTTTTCTTCAAATTGTTTATTTTGACTTATTAGGATAATTTCTTATTTTGATAATTCGATATTATTCATACATTTTGCAGTTATAATTTTTATAATTAAAAAAGTTATCAACTTTTCCCCTTGATTTGAACAAATAATTATTTTCAAAAATAGTAAATTATGGAAATTTTCAAATCCCCAGCCTCATTACATTTTGGTCTTTGTGAATGAGAGTACCAGAATCAGAGGATAAGACCTGAGGACTAATCAAACAATAAACAAGGTATTCTTGTAAGATAAAAAAAGGAATACATTTTATAGTTGGTATTGGAATCGATCTTGCCTTGTCTCAAAACATTTTATTCTCGTCCACGCATTCAGCTCTCCCAAATAAACTTCACTAGGAGTGAGCCAA
This sequence comes from Conomelus anceps, assembly GCA_948455865.1. NCBI lineage: Eukaryota > Metazoa > Arthropoda > Insecta > Hemiptera > Delphacidae > Conomelus > Conomelus anceps. The sequence goes on from OX418216.1 coordinate 130,373,445, forward strand.
TTCTGAAAAGACCTTCAGACCTCACACCACAACTGCAGAACCAATTCGCATTCTTCACATTATTCCACTCCCATGGCAGCTGACCCAAGACTCAATATCATTGGGGGAATCGAAACAGCGCGTTTTTTAGTACGTTTGTGGCAGGAAGTGGGCTACCATTTTGAAAAGCCAATCGATGATATTGGACTATTCCCCGAAACCGAAAGGAATAAAGGAGAATCGTTGGGCGCCACGTTGTGGGCTATGAAAGAGAAGGGTTGGCTGAATTTAATCTGTAAGTCATCAAACTTCCGGCTCACCCGCAATGTATTCAGATAGCAACATTGCGGAAGTAATTTCAATACCAAGTAGTTGCCATTGTAATAGAAGAAATAATTGAGAATCCTTCTAAAATAAAGAGAATTGTATTAGTGAAATGAATCGTGAAGACATGATCATGGGAGATCAAAACAATATTCCGTTGGGGAAAGACAAGGACAAAAGAATTAAGAATAGTGTAGTAACAGTCTATGACTAGACAAAAATTACTAGAGATCTGTGAGAAGTCATACAGTCTACCAATTCAGAGTAATAGTCTAATATCAAAACTGGCACTGCATTTTTATTTAATATATGATTTTCCGGACTTATACCGGAGATACTAGAGGGATGCATTTCACTTCTACAGAGAAGCTTCATCAGCTGATTAGGCTGATGAAGATTCTCTTTAGAAGTGAAGTTTCTCTTTAGAAAATGACGTGAGATTCATTCGTAATGACATGGTTTTGAAGACATGATTTGAAGAGAGGGCAAATCAATTATTGTCAAGTCAATAAACAAAATCAATTATTGATTTTTGAAAAAACCCCATCATGATTGAAGAACAATTCGATGATTGAAAGAGAAGAAGTGATATGAGCTTTCGATAATGAAACCTCTCATTAATTCAAAAGGTATTCTCGGTCCCCAGAAGTCTTCATATTTGGAAAAATGTTTATTTTGATCACTTAATCCATTCGAAGTGGAATACCATGCCCGGCCTAACCACAAAACGCTCAATAAATCGAAGTTATATATTGAGATATTGATTACAATCTGTAAATTAGGTCTACATACTGTATGTACATATTATAGTACATGACTAGACAATTGTCACTAGTCATTGTCTAGAGTCTAGATTATTGTCACTAGACTGTTGTCTAGTTACGTTGCTATCTATAGAAAGTTGAATAACTAAGAATTCATCTAGGAGTAACATCTAAACAAGATTTCAATATTTGAAAAATGAGGTATAAAATACATTGTCGCAGGAAGTCTCAGGCTCTTGTCGTCAATAAATGAGCGAACTAAACCATATAAAAACCATCTCCACCTTCTCCTCCTGGACCTGACTGGAACATTTTCTCTTAGTAAACTCTTAGTACACTTGTACTTCACTCCAAAATTGCAATTTGTTCATATTTAATTATCTATTTTCTAACCAGATTACAACTCTGAAATATCACTGTATTTACTTAGCGACAGTCCGAGTGGATATCTTGAAAAGATTTTATTCATTCTTCTGTATACAGTATATCTCTCCTAAATTTTTGAGAATAGCCGCCATTTTAATAAAAGAAACGATTCAGAATCCAATAAAGTGAATTCCACTAGTGACATTAATTGCGACATGATTATGAGAAAATTATTGTTCTTCTTTGAGGATACAGGTATAACAGTAATTCATCACATTCTTGCAAAATTACTGAAATAATTATAACATAACCCGTTGATTAAAATATCCTTGAAGGTTGCCCGATTCAATTGAATCTGAATTACTCGAGCGTGACATAACCTATAATAAACAAATTCAAATTTTTAGTTTATAGTTTCTTCTCCATCAATCCCTCATTCTTTACCCTTAGAGCTTCAACGATAAATAACAGAAAGTTTTTTTTTTGTATTAGCCTACTAAGGATTCATTCACCATTCAAGTCATGCTGATTTCCTTTTTTCTCCTCCAATACTCCTTCATCCTGATGCTTTGTTTAGACCAAGTTTCATTTTTTGATCTAGGAAAACATTATTTTTCAGTTTGTTTCTTAGTCTTCCTCTGTTTTGCAAATCTGTCATTATTACATTCAATTTTGCATATCCTTTTTAGACTCTTTAAACCAGCCGAATTTTGATTTCTACTCTTAATTTTATTGAAAATTCTCTGTAGCTGTTCATTAAATAGGAAGTCGAGCATCCATCTATCAAATCCTATACAGTCTACTAAGTACGAAGCAAAAAATTTTCATTATTGAATTCTTATAAAATTCAGTCTGCAACCAAGCGCCGAAAAAGAACCTCATAGTTCAAAACGCGTCCGCCGCGACTCTAAAAGGTCAGTACTGCACAGCAAGATTCTACATATTAATAATAATTATTCATGATGTAGAAGATCCATCTTTATTCCACTAATATATAGTAAAACTTTAAAAAAACACTTTCAAGTGGAGATTGTGACTCTCGTTATGGCGTGACGGCCGTTTCACTCTGTTAAGAGCATCGTCCGATGACCCACAGTACACGCAATTAAACAAACAGACGACCCACAGCATCTGACGATGCTCTTAACAACAGAGAGAAACGGCCTTCACGCCATAACGTGAGTCACAATTTCCACTTGAAAGTGCTTTTTAAAGTTTTATTAATTATTTTTCAGTTTATTTCTGAGCTCAAATCTATTTTGCAAATTTATCATTGTTACATTCCAGTTTAGAACACTAAACTTGTAACACACTGTTAGTCTCTGTAAACCAGCCAAGTTTTGATTTTCTACTATCAGTATCAACAATTCTACAAAGTTAATGCTTAGAAGGAAAAACAATCTCTCAGGAGAGAAGAAAGCTTGGAATTTATCTTTTACACGGCTTTTCCTCCCCTAGCAGTGATTTTTGTTTAACGAATGTGATTTGTTGTCGAGAATGGGGTAGTTGTGGGCGAATGAGGTACGATATTAGCGGATTAGTCGACAGGGGTCGGTGGTTGGCGACTACTGAAAAGTTGATGGTCTCAAAGTCGTGGAATCCGCGTGGATGGAAGTCACGCAAGGTACCGGTGCTCGTGTCCCACTGCACCACCCATCTCCAGAAGATCGATACTCGTCCCACCTGGCCATGGAACCCCCCTCCATTCCCCCACCTCACCAACAACAACTACCACCACAATATACAACCCTCTATCAACTCTATCTCCCACCCCCACCCCATTAAACCACCCCCTGAAATGATGACTACAAACAAGCTCGCTTTGTCTACCGCTAAAACACTAATCAACCTCTGCGCTCTTGCCAATGCCCTTTGCCGCTGAGTCGTCAATTAGACTGCCGACACTTTTGATCGAAAACGTGACTACAGCGTGCCCTTTTTCACTTTCAATAAGAGCTCTTATTTCTCTAATGGTGACTGACGAGAGTAAGCCAGTTAGAGCAGCTAGCTTCAAACTGAAATTCAGTGAGGTTCTTGGATAGCTGTATTGTTGATAAAACAACTAATCAGTGACTTCTGTCAAAGAGTAGATAACTGTAGAGTACAGTGACTTTATGTAGACCATTGGACAATAGTGGCTTCTGATTGGATAATAATTCGGTCACGTGGAACTAATTCGCCGTACGGTGTCCAAATTCAGTGTTGACTACAGTGACTGAGATCTTTTTTTTTACTTCTCTACAGTCAATATGGAATGAACTGTATTATGATCATATCCTATTGTTTTTAGGCTACGCTGGCGGAAACACAAAGGTTTTCACGCGTACTGTGTAGTCGGAACCATGAAGTCACTTAAAAACGTTTTGTTCTAATCTTTATTTAATATCTAGCCTATATAGATATACAATCAAATATGAAATGAACACAATATTATGGCGGCTGAAAGCAATGGCCCTATAAAGTCACTGTAATGTAGAGGTATCTGATGACCAGTTGATTGAGCTGGCCTGATATTTCCTCTATTCACTTCTCTTTAAAATTCAAGGTTGACTACAGTGACTGAGATATGTTTTTTACTTCTCTACAGTCAATGCGGAATGAACTATAAGTAGTTACATTTTGCGGGTTCTGGGACAACCTTGACCTTTGACCTTTGACCTTGACCTTTGACCCTGACCTTTGACCTTTGACCCTGACCTTTGACCCTGACCTTTGACCTTTGACCTTCGACCTTGACCCCGGACCGGAAGTGACGTAGCAGACCGGAAGTCAAACCGGAAGTGGCCCCCCTCACCCTAAAAGTGGCCCCCCTCACCCTAAAAGTGGCCCCCCTCACCCTAAAAGTGACCCCCCTCGCCCTAAAAGTGATCCCCCTCACCCTAAAAGTGACCCCCCTCACCATAAAAGTGACCCCTCTCGCCCTAAAAGTGACCCTTTCAGGTACCTGCATCTAGAGTTATCAATGGCCTTGACATTCTGGCGCAATTCCAATGCAGGAAAAAACATGTCTGTGTATAATTGCGCAACATTACGTAATCACTGACTTGGATATTTCTAGCACCATTTTCAATGCCTAGTGGATAGACATCTACTATATATATTATGTATACATTTAATATTTATCAGTATGGAGAAGGCTACAATAGCAAGAGAGTTGCACAGGTCAGCTCGTCGGAATTTCCCAACACGTATGGTAACTGTGAAAGGTCTAGATGATCTCTATCAGGCTGATCTTGTTGAGATGATACCATATGCACGTCAGAACAAAGGTTACAGGTACATTATTACAATTATCAATTGTCTCAGCAAGTATGCTTATGCTATTCCAATAAAGAACAAGTCGGCTGATGCAGTTGTCAAGGCAATGCATCCTATATTTGAGCAGAATCCAATGAACCATTTGCAAACTGATGATGGTAAAGAGTGGTTCAATTCAAAGTTTCAACAGCTTGTGAAACACTATGACATCAATCACTATTCAACATATTCAGATAAGAAGGCCTCAATAGTGGAACGTTTCAACAGAACACTTAAACATTTAATGTGGATCAAATTCACTGAACGTGGAACCTATCGCTGGACAGATATTCTAACCTCACTTGTCAAAGAGTATAATGGAAGAATCCATAGGACAATAGGTATGCGACCGGTTGATGTTACAAAAGAGCATGAGACATTGCTGCTTTCCAGACTAGGTGAGCAACGTCATGAGTATCAGCAGAGCTTGTTGGACAAATCTGAGAACAGGTTCTATCCAGGTGTTCACCAAAAAATCAATCCAGGTGATAAGGTGCGCATATGCAAGTATAAAATGACATTTGACAAGGGTTACCTACCCAATTGGACAAATGAACTGTTCACTGTCACACGTGTGAGACCTACTGTACCTGTAACATACGAGTTGGAAGATTGCAGAGGACAACGTGTCCAAGGAGGATTCTATGCAGAAGAGATTGTGAAAACCAAAGTACCTAGTGTTTTTGAAATTGCCAGAGTGCTGAAGAGGAAAGGTAATAAACTGTTGGTGCGCTGGAAAGGATACGATCGCAGTCACGACTCTTGGATTGATAGAGCAGATTTGGTGTGATGAAGCAGGTTGTGCAAAGGAGTCACAGGTTCAATATAATTGACTTTGATCAAGTGGTGAGAGGCTGTGGTCTGACCGACCCAGAAATGAATGCAAAGAAACGTCATGGACCTTTGTTCCCCAACCATATGCGCTGCATTATATGTGGACCATCAGGCTGTGGAAAAACCAATTTACTGTTCAACATGCTTTTCGATTGTGAAGGAATCTCATTTTCAAATATCTATCTCTACTCAAAAACTGCATTTCAACCAAAGTATCAGCTACTGCGCACCATTATGGAAGACCTTGGACCTAAACTGAGCTACACTGAGTGTGACAGCTGTGGAGAGATACCTGCACCACATGAGTTGCCCACCAATTCGATAATAATTTTCGATGATGTGATTTGCGAGCAACAGGAAGCCATCAGACGTTACTTTACCACTGGTCGACACAGTAATGTTGATGCATTTTATCTGGCACAGACTTATAGTCATATACCGAAACAGTTGATACGTGACAATGCCAATTTTCTAATCATGTTTAAACAAGATGAACTGAATATGAAACATTTGTACAGGGATCATGTGGGATCTGACATGACCTTTGATGAATTCAGAAGAATGTGCAATTACATATGGTCATCATCCATGCATGCATTCCTTGTAATTGATCAGTCCTCAGACAAGAATAGAGGGCGCTACAGGAAAGGACTTGATACATTTTTAGTTGAAGCACAACAGTGATTATGCTCAGTCTAGCACTGAATGGCGAGTGAGACGGACAAATAGATGAAGAGTATGTATCAGAAGAAGAAGCAAACTGTGGAGGAGATTGCACCAATCATCATGGAGATTGCCAAGCTGAAGCGTAACATCAAGCGGAAGCATAGAGAGCTGACACTGGGCAGGGAATTGACAGAGGAGCAGAATGCAAAGCATTTCAAGCCAATCAGTGATCCGCTTATCACTATTGTTGAAGCACTCAAATCTTCTCAACCACCAGCTCAACAACAACAAGAACAACAGTCAGTTCCAATGACTACACCATTATTGGATGCACCCCGTATATTGCCTACACCACCAACAACACCAGCCAGCAGCAGCACTCCCTATCCAGGAAGGATAAGGCATAGACTGCAACCACTGCCAGATATTAGAGAAGAAGAGTCACCAATCTATGAAGCATATGGAACAGGTGAAGATGCAAGTCCAGCTGCAAGTACTTCGAGTGTTGCACGACAATTGTGGAAGCATCAGGACATGAGTGATGATGATGATGATGATGATAATGATGATGATGATGAGGAAAACCTTAGTGTTGAGAAATTGCTTGATACTAGCAGTCATGTGGCACAACAAGCCTTGGCCCAATCTGATCTGGCTTCAAAACCAGTGGGAGAGTACATTATGCGATCAGTGCACAAGGACTACAACTCTGATGATGCATTTGGACCAAAAGTGATAAACAACTCATACTATCTAGGCAGTAAGATGCTTACCTTTGGACCTAAAGGTAACAAAATTGTGCTGTCTAATCCTGCAGATGGTAGAATTGAAAAGACTTTTAGAGCTACACCAGGCCTTTGTGAGTTGATTTTCATGAAAATGCCCGACAAAGGAAAATTGGAAGGGGACGACTTGAACGCCTATAAATTACTTCTGGACTTTACCAATGTCTACAGAGAAAACTACAGTCCAGATGGCAGAATTGCAAACTATAACAATATCAAGTACAAGAGGACAATCAGGGATCTGATAAGAGGAGAAGCAGTCAGTGGAAAAGGAGCCAAAGTTGCTGGAAGAGGACTGGTAGCACCTTTCAATATGGTGGCAAGTGATGGCAACAGGATTGAATATGTCTACTACAATGACCCCAACGAACTTGTGGACAGACTGAAGCTGCTGGATCAGTCTAAAGCAGTTGGCAACACTGGACATGAGAATGAAATCAACTCAATCTTGGAAGAGCTGGAGGAAGGTGGTTACATAGTTGGTAAACCTGCATACTAGTTGCACACTATATAAGGCAACAACGTTGCAACAAGAGACAGTAAGTCTCTCAAGTGAAAGAGTAAACATGAATTCTTTGGGAAACATCAATGCCCGCCATAGGCGTATGATCAATTTGGCAAATCCACGCAGCAATCATGATGCTGTGAATCTGATTACATGTAGAGATATGATGTCATTTCATTTGCCAAAGAGAAGAGATGTGGATACATTGCAAGTAATGACAAGCCTTAAGAATTCAATACTGACAGATATGCAAGAACCAATTCAAGCTACAGATGGAGTTAACAAACAGTATTTGGAGAGAAGGTTGGATGAGCATTCAAAGGCTGTGGTTGAAAAGTGTCTCACTGTCATGTTGGATGTTACTACGTCAAGAGAAAACCTCAATTTGAGTAAAGAACAACTGAGGGATAAAATGTTAAAGCTTATGGGAATCTCCAAGCCGTCTAAGGGTATAAAATGAGATGACAAGGCTGCTGATCGACATAAGATGGCTGTATGCAGAGGAAAACGGAGGTACCGAGGAAAAGGAGTACTTTCTGCAATCACAAATGCAGCGGGTACAATAGTCAACAAAGCAATAGACGTACTGCCCGTAGAACTTCATCTTCCTGGCTACCAGTACTGTGGACCAGGTACAAAGCTTGAAAAACGATTAGCAAGAGGTGATCCAGGTGTCAACAAACTTGACCAAGCCTGCAAGCAGCACGACATTGCCTACTCAAGGAATAGTGATACAAGGAGCAGAGCAGCAGCAGACAGAGATTTGGCTGAACGAGCTTGGAGTGTGGCAACATCTTCAGATGCTGGATTGGCAGAGAGAGCTGCAGCATTAGCAGTAACCAACATCATGAAGGCCAAGGCAAAGTTTGGAGGAGGAGCTAAACAACAAAGGAAGGGGAGAGCTGCACAGAGGAGGAGAACAGCAGCAGCAACCAAGGGTCAAGGCCTGTACCTGAGGCGTCAGAAGACGGGAAACGGGGTGCGTCGCCGTCAATGTGGCGGCAGAAGATGATTGTAGCTCTACCTGACCGAGCACTAACAGATGCCGACCTCTACAAGTATGCCTGCCGTCTCAAGCTGAAGAAATTTCGAGGAGTATTCATGCGAGATGCTCTACCAGCTAATGGACCACTGGATCAAGAGTGTGGCATCATCAACCTGGACCAAAGTGATGGAGCTGGCACACATTGGGTATGCTATGTGAAGAAGAAGGATGGCATCGTTCACTACTTTGATGGCTTTGGCAACCTGAGACCACCACAGGAGTTTATCGACTACATGCACAGAGGATCGAGTCCAGCAACAAGGATCGAGTACAACTATGATCAGAAGCAAGAAGATCTCTACTCTCATATATGCGGACATTTATGTTTAAAATTTTTGCTTGATGAAAATAAATAACAATGTACAACACTTGTCTTTTCCTTTCTCCCATCCACATAGTATAAAGGTTCTAGTCTATACTCTTATCAAGTCATTGTGTAATAGTACACTGAGCAGTCAAGACCATGATGCTATGCTTTGGAGGTAAAACCTCAATATTGAAGAGTGAATTTTTCCCGCCACTTGATACAAGCAATGGCGAATGGGAAGTTGGACTCATCAGCTTTACAAGCTGCAACTCTATACCAAATGTTGAGAATCGTTACAATAATGCAATACATTTTCTGGCTCCAAAAGTGGACCAGAAGGCAGTAGTCAAGCCAGAGGAGGAGGAGGAGGAGGATTATGCAATGACTCATGAGGAAGTTACAGGTAAAGTGTTTGCTCAGCATTTGTTTAGTGATACCGCCCACCAAAGTATTCAAAGGGTAACCAGATCTGCCCCAGTAATGGTTTGGCAAAAAGTATTATTGCCAGAAGGTAGTTTTGAATTTCAAACAATTGCCAACCTGCTTGAGGCAAGGATGAAGAAGCATGGAGTCAAGTTTCAGATGGCTGTGGACCCCTCTACCTTGAAATGTTTAGTATTATGCGATGCCAAGATAGACTTTAGACAACCTGATTCAATAGGAAAGCTGCTGGGATTCAACCAAGTTGTGGATGCTAACATTGAGACTAGAGGTAGTAATACAGTGCAAATCAGTCGTCCCAATGTGCTGCGTATAAAGTGTAACATTGTGAGTGGATCCTACTCAAATGGAGTCAAGGATCATGTGATCTATGAGTTTTACCCAGATGTTGATCCAGGGTATAAAATGAATGTGACTGTACAGAATGTCATCTATTTACCAGTGGACACCAAGCAGATTGGTAACATTACGTTGGAGATTGTTGATGAGAACGGACGTCTGGTGAACTTTAGAGAGGAGCCAATAAACATTGCCTTACATTTGCGACAACAACCCAAGTGATGGTGCTATTATTTGGCAAGTGGAATCATGGATTGGATGTGGAAGCAGCAATGTCCCCCACGGGGGTAGAACAAGAGTCTATTAATAGGGCGCTATTTGTGAAAGATGTCATTCAACCATTGGACTCTGTGGAGTTAACATCAAGCAGCATCAAATATCTGCAGAAGAAAGGTTATCAAGTTAGAAGAGGAGGAAGACGACAACAACACTGAAAAATGGGAGTATTGGATGTGACAGTACATGGTCCTTCAGCAGACAATAGCATCATTGGCTATGAATATCATTCTCATGCACCATATACTACAGGCTTTGGTGCCAATGATGAGATTCGGATATCAATTCAGCAGCAGGACATCTATACACTGCCATCAGAGAGCTATCTGCACATGGAGTACAAGGTGACCAATGCCTTAAATACAACCTTGGTAGGCTCACCTTGTGTCTCTGGATTCTTTGGCCACCTGTTTTCCGAGATACGCTACGAGATCAATGGAGTTGTAGTGGACAGCATACGTAGCCCCGGAATCACCAGCCTGATGAAGAATGCCATGACCTTTGAACGAGAAGAACAACACAAGATGGATGGAGCTGGCTACAGGTATGATGCCAAGGCAGGGTTTGGCACATTTGATTCTGATGGTACCAACACAACCATCATGAATGTGCCACTTAGATATCTGCTGGGATTTGCCGAGGACTATAGACAGATTATGCTGAATGTGAAACAGGAGCTGGTGCTGAGACGCAGTGCTGACACTTTAGACTGTTTGAATGCAGCAGGCAAGGTCACAATTGAGAAACTGGTGTGGAGGATGCCCTATGTAGAGGTGTCTGATGAGGAAAAAATGCGTCTGCTGAGACTGGTGCAAAAGAACACGCCCATCTCAATGCCATTCCGACATTGGGAACTGTACGAGTACCCATCTTTGCCACAGACCACAAAACATACGTGGACTGTCAAATCAACTACTCAGCTGGAGAAGCCAAGATACATTGTGATTGGACTGCAGACTGGAAGAAGAGGAGCAGCTACTGTGAATAGCTCATACTTTGACATGTGCAAAATGAAAGACGTTCGAGTGTTCTTGAACAACAAGTACTATCCGTATGAAAGCATCAATGGTGATGATAACCAAGTGTATAATATGTATGCAGCTTTTAATGGAGTCTACAATCATGATGATGCTCGAGCAAGCAACCCACTTTTTGAGAAACAAGCTGTGCGGGATGGTAAGATGTTACTGTTTCCCATTGACTGTTCACGTCAAAATGAATCGCTCAAGACGGGAAGCATTGACATCAGAGTTGAGTTTGAAGCAAGTGAGAACATTCCAGGAAATACACATGCCTATTGTCTGCTGATACATGAAGTGGTTAAGGAGTATCAGCCAATGACTGGTCTTGTTCAATCGGTCTAGAGAGAGAGGGAGATAGCAGTGGAGGATATAAAGGTGGTCGACAAGCATCAGGATGGTCATAGTTGCATGAAGCATTGAGTGAAGCATACATCATGTCCAGGAGACTTCTACGCTTTTTGGAGGAGGAAGAGGAGGAGGGGGAGTTGCCACCCAGTGATGGAGAGGATGTTGTGGGCTGCTGCCTAGGCTACTACACTCAACACAAGAAATCATTGATGAAGGATGCTTCTACAAGTACAACCGACCTCAACCAGGCTTCCACTGATGATGATGACAATGATGGCATCATGCCAAGCAGGGCTACAGAACTTTTTGGACCACTACCAATCTACCTGATGGACTTTCAAGGCTTTGAGGGATTGAATAACCAGTTTATTGTCAAGGAGATGGCAATATTGGAACGTGACGATGAGCATCAAGTGTTGACACACCACTATTTTTTCAAGTCACCATACCCAGACATTTTGCTAAAAACAAGCATATTGGTTGATAACAATCAATTACAAAGAGCTAAACATGGACTGAGATGGTCGGGCAATGGAGCCGGCCAAACACATCTCTCATATTCGACCTTGAAGCAAATTGTATGTGACACAGTTGGAAGATGGCTGCACGAGAACAGTGACTCGGGACGACCAATCAAGATCTTGGTCTACGGATATGAGAAGATTTCCCTGCTGGAAACGCTACTGCAGCTGGACAACAAGGAGAATGTGGAGTATGTGGACCTGAGTTCGCCCTACCTCTTTCATGAGATGCCCAACTTGGAGGTGCTGATGAAGACTACTACAGTCTACTGCCCAGAACATTACCTGCTCGACTTCTTGGAGACTGTGAAGATGAAGCTGGCTGGTGACAATGGAAGAAGAGGACGCTTAGATGTACCGCCATTTTGTGCACTCAATGTAGTAAACATCCTGCACAATTGGATTATGCAGGCATTACAAAAAGATAGACATTTTTGTCGAAGTTTGTTTTTATCAATAAAGAATGAAATGTGAATATTGCATCATCATTTACTCCTCCACCACCTGCTCTCCTAGTATATAAGAAGTAGCTGAGTCTCGCTGAGCATCATTCAGTCTACAACAATGGCCAGTATCACTACACTGCCGTTCAAGGTAGCAGTCATATTTGACAATTGTAGAACTCCATTGACATCAGTATACAAGTTGAAGTATAGCTTGGTAGCCATAATGGACTTGCATTCAGTGCCTGGATGGAGGAGCAAGGATGTTAAGCTGGAGATTGATTTCAACAACAGTGATGAGACTTGGTGGTGTGACTTTGAGTGTGGTGACCAGAGTCTATCTTTGATTGGCAGAAGAAGGATTACATTTGCTGGCTTTGACTACAACGCTATGGATGGATGTGTCAGATGCATTAGGATTGAGGATGGTCAATCAGGCGATCCTGCTCTACTGGTATCAATTTGTAAAGCTGAGCAACATCCTAGATTATGGCCACCAGGCGATGTGACTGATGGCGTGGGCTGTGTAAAGGAATCTTTTAATAGGTCAGCAGAGACCTATGGTGTTACCAGAGACTTTGAAAGGGGCAATATTGTAGCCAATTTCTATGTATTGTTTCATACTTGCGATTGTTTATGTTAATAAACAATGTATTGTAAAGTATACTTTTCTTTTCAACCTATTTCCATGAAGCAACAGTGCAGCTGTGTATGCACTAGGTGAACACTTGGTGTACACTTTCAAGCCTAAGTGAGAGCTAGGTGAACACTTGGTGTACACTTTTAAGCCTAAGTGAGCACTAGGTGAACACTTGGTGAACACTGGTGATTACTAGGTGAGCACTAGGTGAACACTAGGTGAGCACGTGATGAACACTTTTAGGCATAAGTGGACACTAGGTGTGACTACTGATACTAGGATAGGGGAGAATGAATAACAAATCAGTTGCAGATGTCACATTTTTATTTCACAATACATAGAGAGAGATTCATTATTCTTTTATCAATTGGATTCTATGGGTTTTCCCATCAGGATGGCACATAAATTTATATGATTTCATGTCAATGGTTCCACCAGCAGGGACGAATTTGGAGGTTATCCTGCTGTACGACTCTGGTAGTATAACCCGCATGTGTGTGTTCTTGGAATCCAGTGTGACAGCTACCTTCTCACCGTATTTTGTAGTGACTCTCTCTGCGCTCACCATTTGGTATGGGAACCCTGGCTGGAGATCTTTCATGGATATGTGGTCTAGTGGCTTTTGGGCTGCAATTGTGTTGTAGATGGCATCAGCGGCAGCATTAGTGGATGACATCTGTAATTGGAAATCAATGGGTATTAGCATAATCTTGCAGTCAGCATTGTGAAACAATGGGTCAGCCATTTTGATGTTAGATTCCATGCAGTAGACCACATATTATTGGATGAGATCATGGTCAGCCATTTGAGGTTAGATTTCATGCAATAGTATTGGATGATATCATGGTTAGCCATTTGAGGTTAGATTTCATGCAATAGCTATGGAATATTTGGAGGGAAGGTTTATACACTACAGCAATTAAGGGATATTCATTAGTAAAGAAACAAGTACTTACTGTTATTGATTTGAGTCTTTAGCTGGATTCACTGTAGGAGCTAGCAGTCGTTTGCTGAGATACAATGAATCTACCAGCCAGATGTCCACCATATATATACTCGGTAACCGGATCTCCCCCACCCCCAACTTTGGGGAGAGTGGAGAAACCGTTTTAAGGATGAGGGGGCCACTTTTAGGGTAAGGGGGGTCACTTTTAGGGTTTGGGGGGGCCACTTTTAGGGTGTGGGGGGTCACTTTTAGGGCGAGGGGGGTCACTTTTAGGGTGAGGGGGGTCACTTTTAGGGTGAGGGGGGTCACTTTTAGGGTGAGGGGGGCCACTTTTAGGGTGAGGGGGGTCACTTTTAGGGTGAGGGGGGTCACTTTTAGGGTGAGGGGGGTCACTTTTAGGGTGAGGGGGGTCACTTTTAGGGTGAGGATGGTCACTTTTATGGCGAGGGGGGCCACTTTTAGGGTGAGGGGGGCCACTTCCGGTTTGACTTCCGGTCTGCTACGTCACTTCCGGTCCGGGGTCAAGGTCGAAGGTCAAAGGTCAAAGGTCAGGGTCAAAGGTCAGGGTCAAAGGTCAAAGGTCAGGGTCAAAGGTCAAGGTCAAAGGTCAAAGGTCAAGGTTGTCCCAGAACCCGCAAAATGTAACTACTACTATATGATATCCTATTGTTTTCAACACTTAATAGTTCTCTCTATTTATAACGAGGGAAGTGTTGCTGTTCCGTGAGCTTCCACCAAAAAGTCCAATGAAAGATCAATAGTTGATATGAATGTTAGGTTTGGGTTTCGTACAGATATCGATTATGTTGATATCGTAATTCTCATTCGATTTTCTCGTAGGACTGATACGGGACTGCAACCGAGTAAGTAGTAGCATAGACTAACCATTCAAGTTGGTTGGTCTTGAATGGATGGTCTATGGTAGTAGTAAATAAAGCTTCGTGTGAGATGATAGCTACGGTATCTGACCTAGCTGGCACAGAGTTCTCAGGTCGCATCTTAATGTATTCAGAACCTCCGACTTGACTTCAACTACCGTTTCAGACATCTGAGACCTGCAGGCTTAAGGTGTCCTCCGAAGCACGGATGTAATATACTATTCCTTCAATAAGACTCAATATTACAGGAGACTAACTCTGAATATATTTTGTGCTTGACTTTCTTATTAGTCTCGTAGAACTATTTTGGAGGAAGTATTAATAGATTTATTATAACAATTGAAATCCAATAGTAAATTTGAGATGGTTTCTATCTACTCACTGTTCTAATATTTTGAAGATAAAAGCTTGAGGTCTTGAGGACGAGAACTGAGCTTGAAAGAAGAGGAAACGTTTACTGTAGGCCTAATGACTACTCATAACACTTTCATTGTTTAAAAAAAATGTCTGACATATTTTCAAAGAATATAGAGACTACAAAGGTAGGAAATCCTATTTGTTTTTGAATGGAAATGAGAGTTCAAGGAAAATTAGTGGATTCTAAATTAGATAAATTATTGAATAATTCATGAGTGTATTAGTTCTCAGTCCATCTGGAGCTAATTGAATTTAATCTTTCAGACCTATTTGAATTATAAATGGTGCATCTAAATTTGTATGTTTGCTAGCTAATCTCTAGAACAACTGGACTGAATTGCATGCTTTCTGTCAAATGTTCTGAATTTACCAGATTTGTGTAGCCAATTAGCATGATTTCAAGGATTCTCAATCCAAAAATATCTATAGGCCTATTCGTATAACTAACAGTAATTTTGTTCCATTGATGTTTTTGAATAGCTTAGCTCAAATTAGTTCTATTACGAATAATAAGGTTTGAAGTTGTCACAACCACATCTATTAAATACAGTGAGATACTAGTTTTGGTAGTTACTCCATTATCAATCTCAAACAAACTGAAACTAGGGTGCAGAATAGCGTAATACTAAACAGGGAACGATACTACATTGGCTACCACCATAATAATAATAATAATATCGTGTGACCTGGCTGGCTCAGGTCTGGTGTCAGAGTTATCAGGTCGCACCTGAATAAAAACTGTTGATTTCTATCAGCTGTTCCTTTAATGATAGATTTCTCCTTTTTGTGTCCTTCAGCGAGGACTTTTGAACTCCCAACCTTCACAGGAACCATCTCGTGACTATTCTACATTATGCCTGAAAATTTTATAAAAATCGGTTCAGCAGTTTTGGAATTTACTGGGAACATACATACATACAATGTTATGTTATGTTTGAAGGGACGGATTCAAAGATCCAGAAGATTCAAAGATCCTCACACGTCAACCGAAGCTTATTGTGTGTCCCTAGTACGTTAGTTAGGCAAACCAATACCTGTGCCCTTTACAAGATCCAGGAGTTTCTTCCCTATGCTAACGTCCCATTCATCACCTGGTTGCTTAAAGCCAAACAGAGCCATTCTCCTTGCCCCGAGTCTCTCGCAATCCAGTATGATATGCTTGGCAGTCTCTTCAGACTGATTGCAAAGCCTACACATCTGATTTTCATTTCTGAGTCCGATTGTGTGGAGATGTTTCCTGAAGTGGCCATGTCCAGTTATCAGAGCAATTAGCTGCTTAACCTGACCTCTACCCAGCCTCACCAGCCAGTTGGTGAAGTAGGAGCTTGTGTCTGCTAGCAGCCTTTTGCCAAGTGCTTGGCCTGAGTGACCTTGCCATTGCTGGTGATGTAAGTCCCTGGACCATTTGTTTATTGTGTGGGAAGCAGTAGTTTTGCTTATGCCACAGCTTGGCTCTGGGCCAAAGAATGACCTACTAGAACCTTGCTTAGCAAGCCCATCTTACATACAATACATCCTTATGTGGTAATAAAACTTAGAAGAAATGTATCCAAAATCGCACAATACTTCGTTTTTAAACGTTTATTATTCTGTTAAAAAAAAGTTAATTTAGTTTTTTATAGCTAAAGACATTGTCAAAAAAGTTTTCAATTCTGATAAATAACTTAAATCCCGATCGATGCTCCCGTTTTTCAGGAGAAGGCCGCGTAAAATGCCTTTGGGGCCGTGACAGACAGACAGACAGAAATTGAGATTGTTTCCGCTTCTTTAATGTATAAAACGTAAAAATAACAAAAAAATATATAATTCTGATAAATGTACAGACAAAACTCTAATTTTATTTATATAGATGTTCATATGAACAGAAATATTTTATTATTCTCATTCTTAATTTAAATTAAGTTCAGCTGATTCACACAACATAACCAGCTTTGAGTAACCGATGTCGTTTACCCGACATAATTACATTTCATAATATGTTTTCGAAAATCGGTTAGGTGTGGAGCGCTCCATATGATACAATGATCAGCCTGGTAAACGACACTCGTTATCCTACTGGTGGTTATGTGTGAAACTATCCTATTCAAACAAGATTGAAATGAAGACATCGATGAATGCTCCTTTTTTGTTTAGTATTGGGCTAAGTAAGTATTGAGCAGATTCTTACGAAACTTGGATGGGACCACCGCTGAATTATGCTCTTTCATTAAAAAAATCATCGAAATCGGTTCAATAGTGTATTCGAATGATTGATGTACAAACATAAAAAAGAAAGGTCAAATTGAGAACCTTGTTCTTTTTGGAATTCGGTTAAAAGTTGAAGCTCACTGAAATATGCAGTCAAGGTCAACCGATAAACAAGAAAGTTTCGTTATTAAAATGAAGGCCAGAATTATGATGAAACCAAGCTAGTTTTATTGAATTGTCTGGAATAAATTTGATCGCTTAAACTACTATTGGAATCGTTTTTGCCATCCTAGTTATCTCCAAAGCTTCTAAAATGTTCAATGGTCTGCCTTTGCCGGTCAAATTCAACATTCTCTTCGGCCTTGAACTTGCGTCCATTAGTAATGAGATGATCTGCAAAATTTGTGTCTCTTTTTGGGTTTTCTAATCTCTAATACTGTACGTTCATTTATTCTACATTTGAAACTTCTGAACCACATAACCATCACCGCAATTCAATTTCTAACTCCACTTTTATCCCAGAAATCGATTTTATCTTTACTACACCCGAACAAACTCTTTAAAATAGGTTTTGTTTGTAAAGCTACATCAAAACCGTTCTTTTCTTTTCCTAATTTATCAGAAACTAAGCCGAGATAAGGTACCGTTATCCATGACTTTTCTACAGTATCAGTTACAGCAATGCTAGCACTGATTGCTAGTCTCCTACTTATTTTATTTAAAATTTCTTCAGCAATGATCTCATATCCATTTGTAATAGTTTGTTTTAGTTTGATTGAGATTGACTATGGTTTTTTTTGAGCCCACATAGGTCTGAGGCCTATGGGCGGGTAATGAATTGAATGATGGTGATTGATGAGTTGAACCAATAGTTTTAGGTGGGTTCCGAACCCACCTACCCACTACTATCTCACTGTTTTCTATAAATGTGGTTGTTACAACTTTAAGTCTCATTATTCATTATGGATATCTTCCACAATATCACCTTTACCACTACAAAGAAAGGAAATTAATTCTAACAAGGTAGCGTATCCTAGGTATTGCTACGGCCAGGTGACAAGTTGTTTATGTAAAAATCAGCTGGTAATAGCAAATATAATGTTTGCAAAGTTTGAAAGCTTTAGAAGGTTTTTCTAATAGAATAATAAAATAGTTGAGTTCGTGTTAAGCAGTTCAAGTGTTAATTTTCCAAAAGTTATTCTTTAATAAAATCCATGTTTAAAACGCCTCTGACTGTTTTCTTTAGGTAAACTCGTAACAATTGGTGTCAGAAGTGGGATAAGTGCATTTGAGGTGGGTTTATCTATTCGAAAAGTGATTTTATTAGTGTTTTTCAACTATTCATTTGTTCATCCATTTTTTTGTGTTTACTTTTAACAGTTATACTGGTTTGAGATTTAAAATGGCTGGAAAAGGTTTAAAACTTTCATGTTTGAAGGTGAGTAAATTAAAACAAGAATTAGAAGAACGAGATCTTGAAATAAGTGATAATAAAGCTATTCTGCAAGAACGACTTCGTGTGGCATTGGTTGAGGAAGGTTTGGATCCGGACATATTCCTCTTTGAAACCCCATATGGTGAGTTGAAGTCAGCTTTGGAAAGAAAATTAGAAGAGAACAGAGATATATTTGAGGAAAAATTGCAGGAAAATCATAATTTCTTAAGAAATGAAATAAAAAACATGGAAGATAAATTTGAGAAAAATCATAATTTTGTAAGAAATGAAATGAAAGACATGGAAGAGAAAATGAAAAACATGGAAGATAAATTTGAAAAGAAGTTTAAAAAACTACAGGAACACAATAATGCCATTGAAAGATCAATCTCTATGGTTGATGTTGCCTCTGTTAATCAAATTAGAGAAGACACTTCTGTAAGTTATCAAAAAGCACCTATCATCCTGCCAAGTCATCCAATTGGGCTACCCACTTTTGATGGAAAGACGCCATGGGAAGATTACCGTTCCTTGCTTGAGACAGCTGCTGACATACATGGCTGGACACCTGCAGTGAAAGCTGCAATGCTTAGCCTGTCACTCCGTGGAGATGCATTAGCAGTTCTCCAAACAATCCCTATGGCTGATAGGCAGAACTTCGATGTGCTTCTGAGACGCATAGAAATGAGGTTTGGCCATCAACACATGGATCAACTTTACTGTTCACAACTCAAGAATAGGATCCAGAAGCCAAACGAATCACTCCAAGAGTTCAAAAGTGATATTGCCCACCTGGTAAGAAAAGCCTACCCATCTGTGGATGATAGAGTATATGAGATTCTAGCCATTGAGAGGTTCCTGGATGGTCTTTGGGAACCTGAAACTCAACAAGCTATTAAATTGGCTCGCCCTCAGACACTCAGTGAGGCCCTCACCCAGGCTTTGGAATTCGAAGCAGTACGACAATCAGTGAAGGGTAATGCCCGAGTCCGGGCTGTTGAAGCAGAGGATAGGAGTGATGAGTCTCTGGAAGAATTGGTGAAGAAAGTCATAGAAAAGTTAAGAACAGGAAGGAGGGAGATACGTTGCTGGCGCTGTGGAGAGAGAGGGCACCTGCGTAATAAGTGCCCAAATAAATCAACCACTGAGAAGAATCAGGAAAACTAAAGAGGGTTGATGTAAAGGGGCAACCATCAACCTGTAGACAGAAGACCCTCTCCCCATGTACAAAACCAGTCATTGCAATGTTATCTGATAAACCCCACAGTCTTTACATTAATGGAATGGTGAATGGAAGCTCCTATAAATTACTTATAGATACTGGAGCCACTAAGACAATAAAAAACTCCAAAACAGTAGCTAATCAGCAAGATATCTCACCAACAACCTGGAAGCTGAAAACTGCTACAGGTGGGCCTGTGAGTGTCTGTGGAGAGATGATTGCCACCTTCAAGATTGGTAAGGCCTGTTTTAAACATTGTGTACTTGTGGCAGAGATTAGTGAAGAAGTCATACTAGGCTTGGATTTTCTTTCTACTTTTGGCCTAGAGTTGGATCTTAGAAGGAAGACATTGACCATTGGTGAAGAAGAAGTTGTTCTACACTCTGGAAAAGACTGTACAGCCCAAATACAACTGCTGAAAGAAATCACAATACCAGCAAGGAGCCAGATTGTGACTCATGCTACGACAAAGGAGGATGTCCCTGTGGGGATTAATGTGTTGCTAAAGCCAGAAATTCATGAGGAGGAGCTTGGTCATGGTGTCCTAGTGGCTAGGACACTTTTTCTTACTAGCCAAGAATTCCCTGTCCTCTTGATGAATGTGAATGATTATGAAGTTACTTTGAAGAGAAGTAGTACTTTGGGACATTGCTCACCAGTCACATCTGTCAGACAACAAATGCAGACAACCCAACCACAGAAGAAGTGTCTCCCAGAGAAGCTGAAGGCCTTTGTTGAAGTATCCTGTCAAGATCTAGTCAAAGAACAACAAAATGAAGTAAGGGACCTCATAACTAATTATCAGGATATTTTTGATATAGGAGAGGGCCCAAAAGGCAGAACCAACATAGTTGAGCATGCAATAGATACTGGAAATGCCAAACCCATCCACCAGAACCCTAGAAGGTTACCTCTGGCTAAAAGAGAGGAAGCTAGAAAAATAATTAAGGAAATGGAAAATGAAGGTATAATTGAACCATCCAATAGCCCTTGGATTTCACCAGTGGTGCTTGTAAAACAAAAGGATAATACACTCCGGTTCTGTGTGGACTATCGTCTTCTGAATGACGTCACCAAAAAAGACAGTTACCCTCTACCTCGAATTGATGACACACTGGATAGCCTGGAAGGTTGCAAGTTGTTTTCGACTCTGGACCTGAAAAGTGGATACTGGCAAGTTGGACTTGAACCTAAGGACAAAAAAAAGACTGCATTTTCAATCGGAGAAGGTCTTTGGCAATTCACTGTGATGCCATTTGGCTTGTGTAATGCTCCAGCAACCTTTGAAAGATTAATGGAGAATGTGTTGAGGGGACTGTCATGGGAAACTTGCCTGGTCTACCTGGATGACATCATTGTCTTGGGAAAGTCTTTCCAACATCAGCTGGAAAACTTGAAGCAAGTATTTGAAAGACTAAGACAAGCTAACCTGAAGCTCAACCCAAAGAAATGCCATCTGTTTAAAAGACAGGTTAATTACCTAGGGCATGTGGTATCTGATAAAGGTGTGTCTATGGATCCTGAGAAGGTAACAGCCATAACCAAGTGGCCAGTGCCCAAAGACAAATCAGAAGTGCGGAGTTTCCTTGGCCTTTGCACATATTATTGACGGTTTGTGATGGGATTCTCTGGTATAGCAAAACCCCTCATCAAGCTGACAGAGGAGAAACAGAGTTTTCTCTGGGACAAAAATTGCCAGCAGGCCTTCAACAGACTAAAGGAGACACTTTGCCAAGCACCTATATTGGCTTACCCAAGAGTTGAAGGCAAGTTCATTCTTGACACTGATGCCAGCAACACAGCAATTGGTGGAGTACTTTCTCAAGAGCAAGATGGGGAGGAAAAGGTCATTGGATATTTTAACAAGGTGCTGTCAAAACCTGAGCGTAACTACTGTGTTACTAGAAGAGAACTGCTAGCAGTAGTGAAATCAATCAGCCACTTCCACAAATACTTATATGGATGTCAATTCCTGCTGAGAACTGATCATGCATCCTTGACATGGCTTCTCCGGTTCAAGTCTCCTGAAGGACAAGTGGCAAGATGGATCCAGCACTTACAAGAATATGACTTTAAATTTGTACACCGAGCTGGAAATAGTCACCTGAATGCTGATGCCCTTTCTCGAAGACCCTGTGAGGAGGACTGCAAACACTGCTCATGCCAGGATGGGAAGGAAGTTTTGGTACATAGGACAACTATTGCCAATGACCACTGGCAAGGTGCTGAGTTACTTAAGGATCAGGAAGAAGACCCTGATCTGAAGCACCTTTGGTTGTGGAAACGTTCTGCAAGGCGACCTAGTTGGCAAGAAATAGCACCTTTTCCACCACATGTCAAGTCCCTCTGGGCACAATGGGACTCTATTGTGGAAGACAGAGGAATCCTGAAAAGGAAGCTAGAGAATGCAGCTGGTGATCAGCATAGGCTGCAAATTATTGTTCCCAGGAAAAGGATTCCTGAAGTGCTGAGACAAATACATGATGGAGTCTCTGGGGGCCATTTTGGAGTTCATAAGACACTGGAGAAAGTACGAGAGAGGTTTTACTGGCCTAATTCAAGCAAAGATGTCAAGAACTGGTGTCGCAATTGCACTGTTTGTGCATCTGCAAATGGCCCCTTGCATAGAAAGAAGGCCCCCATGAAACAATACAATGTTGGAGCACCTTTTGAGCGAATAGCCATTGACATAGCTGGACCATTTCCATTATCTGACAGTGGGAATAAGTATATCCTGGTAGTGATGGATTATTTCAGCAAATGGGTCGAAGCCTATGCCTTGCCAAATCAAGAAGCAGTCAGTGTTGCTGATGTAATAATCAAGGAATTTGTCAGTCGGTTTGGTGTCCCATTAGAGTTACATTCTGATCAAGGAAGGAACTTTGAGTCTTCAGTGTTTTCCCGTATATGTGAGGTGCTGGGAATCCATAAGACAAGGACTACACCCCTTCA
The DNA here is from genome assembly GCA_948455865.1 of Conomelus anceps. Taxonomy (NCBI): domain Eukaryota; kingdom Metazoa; phylum Arthropoda; class Insecta; order Hemiptera; family Delphacidae; genus Conomelus; species Conomelus anceps. The sequence continues at coordinate 130,396,384 of OX418216.1, forward strand.
CCCTCAGTCAGATGGAATGGTGGAGCATATGAACAGGACCATGGGAAAATACCTGTCAAAAGTTGTATCCAAGCATCAACGAGACTGGGACCAATATCTTCACCTATTCCTGATGGCATACCGAAGCTCTGTCAATGAGTCTACAAAACTTTCACCACCAAGGTAGTGTTTGGGCGAGATATTAGACTGCCTTGTGACTTAAAGTTTGGATGTACACCTGGAGAGGATTTGGTAGGAGAGGACTATGTCACCCAGTTTCGGAAACAGATGGATGAGATTCATGAGATTGTTCGAACCAACATCCAAGGAACCAGTGACAAGATGAAAGAACGCTATGATATCAAGGCAGATCATGGTGGATACCAGCCTGGAGACTTAGTTTGGTTCTACAACCCACAGCGATGTCAAGGGTACTCCCCCAAATTACAGACTCCCTGGGATGGACCTTTTGAAGTGGTTACTAGAATCAATGATGTAGTTTAGCGGATCAAGAAACCTAGAGGAAAACCAAGAGTTGTCCACTTCAATCGACTGGCACCATTCCAGGGAGACAATACTGCAGGTAATGCCCAAGATGTGAGAACTATTCAACCAGTTGATCCCAACTTTGAAGAATTTATGGCCAATTTGGACATGTTCCAGAAAGCTGAGGTTACAAAAGTCTGTTATCAAGATTTGTTCACCCTACCAAAAGACTATGCTCTGGCTCACTGTGTAGCTAAAAATCTTGGAGCTTCTCGGGGTATTGCTACAGTATTTAGGAAAAAGTTTGGAGGACTGAATGATCTGGAACTTCAGAGACCAGCTGTTGGAAGAACACTACACCTTCAGAGGCAAGGAAAACAGCTCTTCTGCTTGGTGACAAAAGATCAACCTCAGCAGGAGTCCACCTATCAAGCCTTGTGGGAGAGCCTAAATCATCTGCGGAGTTGTCTTCAAACTCTGGGAGTGAAGCAGCTTGGAATTCCCCGATTAGGTTGTGGCTATGATGGGTTGGACTGGAAAATCGTGAGGCCAATGATTGAAACAATCTTCAAAGAAACTGGGATTACCATCTCAGTTTGCATGTTTGCTCCATGGGCAGCTAGTCAGTTGTATCCAGTAAGGCCACCCCCAATCTGCAGACCTGTAACTGTTCTGGGACAGAACAGTCTTAAGGAGGGAGCAGTGCTACGGCCAGGTGACAAGTTGTTTATGTAAAAATCAGCTGGTAATAGCAAATATAATGTTTGCAATGTTTGAAAGCTTTAGAAGGTTTTTCTAATAGAATAATAAAATAGTTGAGTTCGTGTTAAGCAGTTCAAGTGTTAATTTTCCAAAAGTTATTCTTTAATAAAATCCATGATTGTTTAAAACGCCTCTGACTGTTTTCTTTAGGTAAACTCGTAACAGTATCTTAAATGTATGCACTATAGGGTTTTGGTCAAAATGGGTTTAGGGTATATTTTCAAGTTTATTGTATTGGTGGTTATTAAGGCATTGGAGTGTCTATTGCTGTGAGAGTTTTTGAATAAAATATCTTTTTATATATGAGCGCTCAAAGTTGATTTTTCTGGTTTTGGGGTCAATTTATCTCCCTACAATCTATTTCACACATTTGATATTTTTTTATAACTAAAACACACCTCAGAGAATAAAAATAAATAGGGTTTCTACAACAATATTTCTCTCTTCAGTGATATTCTTTTGAAAATCTTGAAGATTATATTTTTTCTCAATCGGATGATGCCCACAGGAGTCTTGAGACTTTAGCGTGAATAATAAGGTGTGGTGAGAAGCATCTATAGCTGAAAAAGTTATTCAAACTCAAGACTGCAGGAAACCAAGCCAGCCAGTTTTATCTTATCATAGACACGCGCTCCAACCAGCTGCGCCACCTTGGAAACTCTTAGTTTTTCACCATTTTCATAGTCTATTACGGGAAAACTAAATGTTTATTCTATTTCATGAGGTGGGCTCTGTTATAAATGATGGAAATTAAACTCATAAAGCAGATTATTTTCCCCAAAAATCAACTTAGAGCATCCATATTTCACAGGATGACTGATGAAAAAATTATCGTACGCCACCATAAAATAGCATAGACGAACCATCAAGAACCCTGATCTATCATAATAGTGCATCAATACCTTGATAGCCTTCAATACAAGAAACTTCGAAATAGAAAACCATAGTCTCAAGGCTGAATGTAACTCATATCATATGATTTTGTTAACATGAAAATGATGAAACCTATTGTAGGCTACGTCATCTTTTTCAACAAGCAAGCCCATTTATTAGGTCTCTTTCCCTACTAAGCAAATTGAGGGCTGTTCCCACTTTCTAGGCTGAATCATTGCTGCATGTAGAGATGGGCGCCCGCGATTATTTTTAAAATTATGGTTGCGTGTGCAAGCTTTTACTTTTCTCGCAAGATTGTCAGTTTAACCGTGAATATATGTATAATTTTACTGACGCCGTTATAAACTGTAGCTTCTGCACTTCCTGGAGTGGTTTGTGAAAAATAAAGTATTATTCTATTAATATCACATGTTTCACACTTCTACCTAATAATCATCATAACTTTTTTCCTTATCTCCCAAATATGCACGTTTTTTTGGTTTCATAGGGCTAAAATGATATTCAAACAATAGTGGTTGAAGACAATTAGTTCCGGGTTTGATTCCCTTTGAGGTCTGTAATTTATTATTTTTGTCAGCCATCGGCTTTATGGTCGGCTACAATTAATTTATGTACTGTATTGCGAAAAACATGAATCTAGAATCTAGATGAACAAAAACTGTGTCATTAGAAATTGAACCGATTTTCTATGAATAGATTATTTATTAGTAGAACTCTCTGATTTTGGGAATTTGAATTACATTCATATTTGTAATAGTGAATGATCTTCATATTGAAATAATATCATAATTTTAAATTACAGAGCTATAGGGTAAGGTAATTTGGCAGTAAAATTGTATTTCTCTGCTCAGACTGCTGCCGAGCTCCCTATCCAACCGATTTAGTTTCAACTAGTGCCACTAGAAAGCGCACGTTTTCTACTTCTGTTTGAACTGGATCTACAATATTATGCATTCCGAACCGAATTTCGCATTCGCATGCTTTCTTCAGTTGGTAATTCGTGGCCGGGCCGCAGGGCGTGTAGTTACTAGTTACGCGAATAATTGAGGTTAGGCCTTTATTTCAAGTTTTAATTCATTAAGATATAACTTCAGTGCTTGAAAATAGGTGAATTTATAGTGTCTGAAGTGCTGAATCACATGCAATATTTTAAATTAGTATGTTGTGTATAGTTTTAATGATTCGAGCTTAGTAAATCTTGTTCCATTCTTACGAATCCAGCTTGATCTTATGTGCTTAACCTTACAAGGTTACAAACATGTTCATAAAATTCATACTGAACTAAATATTATCGGGTAAGTGTTTTATGGATATGACTACTGAAATTTTTCATGCATCTTTTGTTCAAGTGATTTGGTTGATTTTTAAATATTTTTTCTATTGCCTAATTACCTTACCCATTCGGTTTTTACTACTGCCAAATAACCTCACCATTCTTAAATGTACAGTAAAACTGGTTGTTAGCTACGATTTTTGAAAAGTATACAATATTACATTTCCACTTATTTTACAGGCAGTGATATTGTGTTATAACATTTTTAAAAGCAATGAGTAGTAAAGAAAAGCTTAATGGTGAGTGAATTATGTATTGCCAAATTACCTAACTACTACTGCCAAATTAACTAACCTATTGCCAAATTACCTGCTTAGAGGTGTAGGTGAAAAGAATTATTTTTTCAAAAATACAAATTGAATATAGAGGTGAAAGTAGCCATTAATCACAAGGAATTATATCAATCTTATCAATTACCAGGGCATAATAAATTAACATAATTCATTCTTCTTTCAAGGATAAAACTGGTTCTACTTGAATTGCTGCCAGATTACCTTTCCTTACCTTATAGACTTGAAGAGAATTAAGGAAAATGATAGCCGTGAGCCGTAGCAGGTTCATTCAGATTAGATTAGCAACACTCTCCTGGGCTCCCTCTGTGACGGTGACCTATTGGATTAGCCATACGCATTTACTTTTTATAGAGAATAATAATCCTTTTGAATTGTAAAGAACCTGGCACATTGAAGCATGGAACATTTTCCTCTCAGCACTGTGATTTATATTGAAGACTAAAATAGAGAAGCTCACATAAAGTATGATCAGAATAAAAGACCCTATTACATTAATTTCAACTTGACCAGGATCAAAACTTGATGTATGCAAGTAGGAAAATAGCGACAATGAGAAGGACTTGATATATATGAGATATAATGTCTTATATAAGAATATAAGATATAACAATAGAAAGGGGTTTATAATTTGTCAAGTGAAATGCAAGATTATTAGTCATGGAGTATTGGTAATATGTAGTATTAAAAACAAACCAAAAAAGTAAGATCCAACGTGAGAGATGAATGATGTTTATTTTATATTCGCAGTGAAATTATTTTCAAAGAGATTTGAAAAACAATGAACAAAATAATCTTATAATCTTTGAGAGGAGATTTCTATAATATCCAGGGCTTAATTTTAACCGGAGCACACCGGAACGGAGCTCCGGTACTTTTAGGACGCCTCAATTTAGAAATTAAACCCCGATTGTATCTGTAGTGGAATTTTTGTAGCCTAGGCGTAGGCCTAACATCTTACAATGTTACTTGAAATACAATCTCACAACATATTCATTAATAACCAGAAAACTCAAGCACAAGTGATCTTTTCTTACTTTAATTATTGTTCTATTCACTATTTCAGCTTGTGACAGTTATACTCTGGTCATCTGGTAGACATTTTGAATACAGTCATTTGAGAATAGAACACAATAAAGAGGTAATAAGAGGAACATAATAAGGGCGATGGGAATAAAATTAGATTTCTCTCCTCATTGCAGTTCAATTAAAATAATTGCTTCATTATAATTCGCATATTACTCATGTGGTCAACCTTGATCTATTGGTCATTTGAGTACGGTAAGCAATGTAAATACATTGGTACTACCACAGACAATAGAACTATAATCTGTTGTTTCTGTAATCTGTGGTACTACACAATTTATTGAGTATATAATTAAATAAATGTACACAAGAATACATTGAGTTTTTGGGAGAGCTATACTTGATGTAAGTGCTTTAAAACTGTGCGCTGGGTTTTTGGTCATAATTTTTTTTAAGTTTCTTGTATTGGATGTTATCAAGACTTTCAAAGATTATCTATTGCTGTGAGAAACATTTTTTTCTTCAATTATCTTGTGAAAAATGTGGACTTGGAGTTGAAACTTTTCGGTTTTTGGGGGCAATTGATCTCACCTATGATTGATTTAAAAACGTTTGATGAATTTTCCTTAATTGAGACACCGTCAGGAATAAAATGGCATATTTTTTACTCCAATCATGCAATTAGCTTTTTCAAAATACATTTTTTTAAATCTGTAAAAAATATAAATAATAATAATTTTTTTAAGTTTCTTGTATTGGATATTATTATGACTTGTAAATGTTATCTATTACTGTGAGGAAAATTTTTTCCTTCAATTATTTTGTGAAATAGGTGGGTTCAAAGTTGAACATTCTCGGTTTTTGGGGGAAATTGATCTCTTCTACGAGTCATATTTATTAGTCTTGATAAATTTTCTATAACTAAAAGACAACTCAAGAAATGAAATGACAAAATTTTTATTTCAATCCAACAAAAAAACTAGTTTTTTTTTAAATAAATTTTGAAAAAATCCGTAAAAAATTCAGTTTTTCAAAAATGTAGCCTATTTTGAAAAAACTATTTGTTAGATTAAAATAAAATAGATGTAATTTTATTCCTCTAGGTGTCTTTTAGTTATAGAAAATGTATCGAGACTTTAATATGACTCGTAGAAGAGATCAATTGTCCCCAAAGATTTTCAACTTTGAACTTTGAAAAAAAATTTTTCCTCACATTAATAGATAACGTTTCGAAGTCCTAATAATATCTAATGCAAGAAACTTCGAAAACAATTATGACCAATATCCCTGCGTACACCCTTAATGGGATTAGGAAGGGAAATATGGTGATGTGATGTTAGCTTCTGAATTACGTAGGGACAGACAAAGTAGTCCCTTTACGTTCCAAGTTACGCAATTTTCTTCCTCTTCCATTCACCCTTTTCCTTTTCAACTCAGAAACTTCAACAAACACTCTTGAGAAAGCTTTCTACTGCTCAAGACAGCTGAACTTATATTTCTCATCTCTCATGAACATCTTCCGAGCTCAAGAATGAAGAAAGACATAGATTATTCAGACATAGCCACATGACTGTCTGTGGATCCTTTCAAATCCAAATTAATAGTGCATATCGTTGTATATTTTCAAAGCAGCATCAATATTTATTTGAATGTTTTTTTTTTTTAATTTGTTTCTTATTAAAACACTAGCAGCCTGCCTGATTCAATTGAATCTGGATTTCTAGAACGTGACATAACCTATTTACACTATTTTACCGTTTTATTTCTTCTCTCTTTCTTCCCCTTCTTCTTCTTCTTCTTCTCTTTATTCTTCTTCCTCTCCTTTTTCTTCTATTTAACCTATTTACACCATTTTACCGTATTACTTCTCCTTTTTCTTCTCCATCTTTATCCTCTTCTCCATCTTTTTCTTCTTCTTCTCCTTCTTCTACTCCTCCCTCTTCATCCTCTTCTTCATCTTCCTCTTCTCCTTCTTTATCTTATTCTTCTTCTCTTCTCCACCCTCTCTTCTTCTTCTTCTTCTTTTACTTATTCTTCCTCTCCTTCTTTTTCATCTTCTCCTCCCTCTCGACTCTTCCCCACCCTCTCTTCTTCTTCTTCTTCTTCTTTTACTTATTCTTCCTCTCCTTCTTTTTCATCTTCTCCTCCCTCTCGTCTTCTTGTTCCCCCTTTCTTTTTCTTCTTCCTCTTCTTCTTCTCTCTTTTTATCCTTCTATTTTTCTTCTTCCTCTTCGTTTTCTTCTTCTTCCCTCGCATCTTCATTTTCTTTGAGCGGAAGAGTTTCATCGACAGAGGAAAGCATCAAATTTTTATAATTTTATATTCATTGTTTTCAAATATATTTTTCACCGTTATTACTACTGGCTCGACCTCAGCTTACACCACTGGTGGATTACTGGGAAGAGTTGAATTTAAAATAATTTATTATAGTCTCACATTATCATTAATAAATCTGTTTGTGGCAATAGTAACTGATGTCAATATCATGTTTCCAACCCAATTGCCATACTCCACGCATTAGACACGGCTGTAAGTATTTACTCAAACGTATGTTCGTATTTTCCTTTCCAAGAATCAAACTCGATTGATGGAATCAACACAAATGGGTTTCAGTTGATGTTTGCAGAACACCGCTTCATAAATGCTTCATGAAACCTGATCATGGATGGCTTCATAGCCGTTTCCATATTTATCAAACAGACGCACCTTCATGGTCAACATACATGATTGATCAGTCACCAGATACTGTTTGATGACAGTGTTGTGCAGCACCATTCAGTATCCACAAATTGTTAGAGTATTCCCGCCATTTCAAATTATTCCAGTGAAATAACCAGTTTTAATTTCAAGCAATTTGAAATTTTCATTTAAATGGAATGGAACAGTTAAATGAAACTGGCATAGATAAGTTTTGGATGAGTATTAAGGCTTCGAAAATCTGATTTGAAAATTTCAGGATTCAAACTCATCATACATAACATTAGGGAATGCAGAATAATATTCAATTATTTTCATGCGAATTCAATATAATCTCTTCCATTCGTTATTTTAATGTAAGTAAGTGTGACGTTTAGCAATTCCCTCAGCTCATCTTTGAAATGAAAAACTCGAGCATGATGTGTAGCGTAAGAAATCCTTTTCACTGTAAAATAGTTATTGCTTTAGCTGTTCTTCAGTGTTCTTGTATTCCTCTGATTTGTATGTTGATTTTCCATGCAAGACTTATAATACTATCATGTGAAGACAGGCGCGGCTGGTTCTAAGTGTTCAATTGTTCAATGAACCTCCAAAGTAAAATCTATTTGTCAGTAATTATTTGGATATTGAATAATCTAAGATTTCCATTGTTTAATTACCCTATATTACACTCTGTTTGATCCACTGAGAGGCTTGAAACAGCGCTGCCATACAGAACTCATAGCGTTCACGGGTAGACATCGTAACGGAGACAAGTCTCCAAATGGTATAGACTGGGTAGTGGTGGAGGTACGTTATGGAGGAGGTTGAGGAGACTTCTCAATGCAAAATTTAACAGCAAACGGAGACTAGCTGCAAGTTGTCTCCAGCCACGACTCTAGCCGAACCTAGCCGAGTCCAGCCGAATGACCACGTGATCAGTTCAGAACGGCTGCTTACCAGTTTAGGGCAACTGTCAGTTGCCTGATTGGTCAACTGGTAGGGTCGGGCAACTGACAGGTAGGGCAACTGAAAACCAATCGTTCAGAACAGTGACTTCGGCAAATTACGGCCGACTTCGTAATTCGTGAAGATTATCAGATCACAACAGTTGCGGCTGCCAAGGAAATTTTTGATCTGATTGTGAATAGTGTTATTGAAAGATTCAAATTCACTGGACACTTGTTAATTTCCAATTTATTTGATAGTGAAAATTATTTCAACTTCAAGGAACATTTTCCCAAACAAATACTCGATGACGTTCTCAAATTTTTTGGCCCTTACTTTGATAAAAACAAATTCAAAACAGAATTGAAAATTCTTCATGAAAAAGATGATTTCAGAAATGTAAAAAGTTAATGATTTACTAAGTTGTTTAGTTGAAAGTAATTTACAAGAATGTTTTGGAGAGGTGATTAAAGCACGCAATATTCTTGTTAATATTCCAATCACTATGTCAGAAGCTGAACGATGCTTCTCTTCTCTCAAGAGGATTAAGACATTCCTCAGAAGTACGATGAGAAAAGATAGACTCACTGGCCTAGCAGTGTTATCAATAGAAAAAGGAATGGTCAATATATGAGTTGGTACTTCAATGAGAGAGTTATTGAAATTTTTGCAGTGAAAAAGGAGAGAAGACTTGAATTTGTATACAAAAGTTTTGTTAATACAGCAGGTTCTCTGCCATAATATTATTATTATTAGCCTATTTCTAAATTTCAAAGTTCTTTTTAAAATTCTAAGAACTCTTACAAAATCGAATTAGGAATAGGCCTATATATTTTTTTCATTTCTTATAACTTCATAATCTTCATAGTTTTTATTTATGCCTATAATAAAAGTGTGATACGAAGATAGTGCTTGTGAATTAGATTTCTTAGTGAAAACAGTTAGTACTTTATAGCTGTAGTTTGGTATATTGTATACTGTAATGATGGTGGTTGTGGTGATGGAAAGTCTACTAATGAACATCGAAAAATATCATCATGCATGGAGCTGGTGGAGCATCTCGATTGCAGACATTATAAAATATAATTCTTGGATTTCTTGTTCCATAACGATCTGCGTTGTTAATAGAACATTTTGTTGTAAGTTTAATGACTTGCTGCCAATTTTAAATTGTGAATATATAATAAATGTACTCACACTTGGCCGAACGTTTTCGAGTTATTGAATCTCTTCTTCAAGGCATCCTATATCGGCGATTTTGGTTCGTTGATTAGAAAAAATTGTTTTTTTTTATATAATGTCAAAAAGATTGTGTGATTTAAAATTTAATTGTTCATTGAGGATGTTTTGTTTATTGTGTGGGGTAAGTTTGTGAATTTCATATCGTTCCAAGGTCTTGAATTCGTGCCTACATCGCCGATCTAGGATGTCCTGAAGATGAGATTAAATAACTCAAAAACGTTCGGCCAAGTGTGAGTGCATTAATTATATTTTCACAATTTAAAACTGACTGCAAGTCGTTAAATTTACAACAAAAAGTTAATATGAAATATCGATTTCCAGAATTGACAAGTACTCGAGTATATAACACTATTCAAATCAAAATAATCTGTGGCGAAATATTATAGCTTTTGATAGACAAAGACACCTAAGAAAACTCATTTACAGTTATTAAGTGAAGGCATTTCATTTGGTAGTCTTCCAAGAAGTTGAACCCCCAAGATGAGAGTTCACGAGCCGCCACTGTGTGAAGATACAACTGTCTTTCAGTTTCAAACTACTTTCTTCACAATCTTTTTGGTAAAAAATCAAAATCTTTGTAGCTTAGACCCAAGTCTCACTGGAAAAATTCACTTGATTCTTGTTCAGTTGAAGAATAATTATTTGGAATCTTACTTGAAACAAAGCACTGAAACAGATAGATTACTATTAAAATTATCAAGCAATATGAAGTTGTGTATGTGAGCTAGGTAACCGTTTATTTAACATTTCACCTCAACGCTTACCTCTCGTACTTTCAAAAAAAAAAAATTCTCATTAATTTGTTTGTGGTACCATGGTATCTCGGATGCTAACTTGGTATCTACTCATATAATTATTTAGAAACTTCGAACATAAATCTGTGACAAACTATGTTGCAGTCTATAGACTCAATTCATCATTAATTTATATTATTTAATTTATTGACATCATGTAAACAAACCTTGTCTATTCAGAAATAGATTTGTTATATTGAATTGAAATTATATACTTAAAGAAGTAATATTCAAATTGGCTCTTAAAACCGTATGACTAGAACATTATTGTTAGAAAAGTATAGTTTCCTGGTGTCTGTATCTTCGATATGATAACAGACTGTTTTCTTAATAGAAGAGTTTATCAAGTCGATTTATCTGTATTCATGATTCGATCCCTGATACCGGCAAAATTAATAAGTTTAAAGCTTAATAAGTTAAAGTTTAAAGGAACGAAACCGTTAAGCTTGATTTTGTTCACAAGTGATTGCTCCACTTTGAATGGGTTTGACTTGGCGGAAGTTGAACAAGCCCTTGGCGAAAAGAGTTCAGCTCGAAGCACAGGTGCATCGTCTATCCGTCATCATGGAAAATTGCAAAATCTGCATTGTTATTCACAGCGCACATTCCACTAACAACTAGATTCCGCTGACAACTTGGGATCACCGCCGTCGGCCATAAAATTTCACAGCACTATACCGCAAGTTACCCAGAACCAAGCTGGTAACCAGAATTCAAAAGCAATAATTATTCTGTCAAGCAAGCTCAGGGCGTTCCACCCTGAATTTCAACTATAGTACATCCTGAAAGTGGGTTGAAATCGCCGAAGTTTATTGTGATGCATTCGATCAATTTTGAACTAATAATATTCAGGATACCTTCTGAATATGCGGAGAAAATTTCATCAGAAAACCAAACAAAAACCGTGAACACATAGAAAGCAACAAACAAGGCTAGAATTGAAAAAATTAAAAAACTGAAGCTCACTGAAATGCAATCGAAGTCAACTGAGAAGAACACGAAAATACCGATATTAAAATTTCCGGCCTTCATTTAAAACGGTATTTTCGTGTTTTTCTTGATTGACCTTAACTGCATTTCAGTAAGCATCAATTTTGTAATTTAAGCCTTCTTGTGTTTTGCTCTTTAAATTTTATTTTTTTAAACTCCAGCCTATTTGTGTATTGTTCTTGTTTTTTTTTATTTCCTATGTGATCACGGTTTTTGGTTCATGATTCTGACACTTATTTTTGAGTGTTGCTCCTCCCACCAGTGGACTTGTTATGACCTTCAGCCAATCCAGACCTTCAATGAAGGTCAGCCTATGAGAGGCAATGTCTCCCTCAGAATAGTATCATTCTGTGCATAGTACATATTAAGCTACTCTGTACTTTAGTTTTAGTTTGTTCGAGATTGATAATGGTTCAACAACCGAAACAAGTATTTCACGGTTTTCAATAAAAGTGATTGTGACAACTTCAAGTCTCATTACTCATTATGGATATCTTCCACAATATCACCTTTACCAGTACAAAGAAGACTCAAAAACTCGAATTTGAAACATCAAATATCAAATTCTAACAATCGATATAAAACTAATCGCTGTTTCACATTGCTTTCGAAATTGAGACGTTTTCTTGTAATAATATTATTAATAATAATATAATAATAATAATCTTTATTTCCGCAAATACAAAGAAAACAATACACAGGGAAAAAATTATACATGATAAGAAATAATGATAATTATAAAACAAACAATTCTTAGGAGAGAAAACAAGAAGTTACAAAGAAAAATACTTAGTTCAACTTAAATGTCATGCAAAAGAAATAGAATGTTACAAAAAAATATCTGCAGAAATAATACTGCTTGCAGTATCATAACTTCATTATGAAATAATGTATGCAGACAGGAGTATCATTCTGGGTCCAACAAAGATGCCATGAAGTGATGTAATGAAAGATGAATAATAGAAGAGCTCTTATTCAATCACCCAGTAGTCTGAAAAAATCATAAGATGGGATCCATCATCCATTTAATAATGATTGTTGAAGTCATCTAAGAACTCGAAAAAACGAAAATTGAGCTATCAAATACTAACAGTCAATATAAAACTAATCGCTGTTGCACATTGTGTTGATAGAGTGATTTCAACCTCGGTTCTCCCTTGGGTTGGATAGAACCAACAAAAAATGTAGTGCTTGAAAACCCCATAGCAGTGCTGTGGATGGATATTAATCGTTTGTTTGTTTTTCCAGCACGGCAATGCAGCAACGTCGAGCGAGACAAGCGTGGGTGGAGGGGCTGGAAGCTCTGGCAGCGGAGTGCCTGTGGGCTCATCGAGGGGGGCCCCGCCCCAGGGCAACAAGTTCCGCCATGGACTGCTGCAGCTCATGATTCACACCATCGACCCGCTTCACGATGGTGCGTAACCACTCTTTGCATTCCACTACCTATGACTTACTAATCTATATTATGACTTACTAATCATTACCAACTCTGGTACTCGGCTCTGGTAGTGCAGTTGGTTGGAGCGCTTGTCTTTGATAAGATAAGGGGCTCTAGCTGGCTTCGTTTCCTACAGCCTTGGGTTCGAATCTCATTCAGCCATGGATGTTTCTCATCATTCACCTCATTACCCACGCACAAGTCTCCGAACTCATGTGAGCATTATCCGCAATAAAAAAAACTTCTTAAGCTTGTAAATTTTATGCATATTTTAGAATTACATTTTCAGAGACTAAACATTTTCTATAATAATCGAGCCCCGATAATGGACCCACACGGTCTGAAATGGCCATCTGCTCAGTCAGTAAAATATTCAAATTTTCACTCAAATATTTGACTGCTTGTCGTGCAATTACTTTTAAATTAATATAATCGATTATTGGCGGCTCTGGTGGCACAGTTGGTTGTAGCTCTTGTCTGTAATTAGACTAGCTTCGTATTCCTGCAGTCTTGAGTTCATGGATGTCTCTCATTATTGACCCATTCACCACATAGCACTTCAGTCTCAAGACTCATGTGGGAATCATCCGACTAAAAGAAGATTTCTCTTCACTTTATCGACACCTGAAATAAATAAATAAAAGTATAATTGTTATGGATTGATTGGGTATTACAATAATCAAATCGCGAAATATATTCATTTAATTTAATTATTAATCTAGCTGTTAAGATTTTTGGTTTTTATTATTATCATTAATTTATTATGAATTATCATTTATTATGATATTATTTGATTTTAGAAAATCAGGAATAATAGTTAAAGGAAGGAAAGCCCTGTTCCTGGACACCTTTCTCTGCTATTTCACCTCTATTAATTTAATTTCACCAGCTATATTTCCTCAAATTCAATGCTAAGTTTTTAATGTTTTGCTTTTTATTACTACATTTTTTCCAACACATTCATCAACTTGCTATATTTGAAACTTTTGTGAAAAGTCAACTGATTATTGATGATTGAATCAATTCAATGACCATCGAAGTTGAATGACTATTGACACGTTTGATAAAACTGTCATATCCAGAAATCCAGAAACTATTTTTTAAGGTTATCCAGAATGCAGATTTCCCCCCCCCCCCACCATCAATAAATTTGAATTATTGAACATACAGTTGAATGTTCACATCGTTAATATTTCGTCTAAAACTCTAGTGTACTTACATAAGCTAGGCCTACACCTCACCAACTCTACCATGGGTACCACCGTACTACATACTAACTTTTCAAGTGAATTAAACGACTTGCAGTCAAATTTTATTAAAAATAAGTAGTATTTCACTCACTTTGTAGGCCAAACGGTTTCGAGTTGTTGAAACCCATCTTCAAGGCCGTACTACATACAGTACTATCCTCGACTTCAGCTTCCTTCCCACCCTCTCAACACAAACACCACTTTGTCATTCTGGAAAATTAGATAAAATTTGTATTATTAATATTTTAGATTAAAAATTTGCCAGTGAACTAATAGATCTTCTTGGCGAACTAAGAACTAATAAACATGCCACAATGTTGAACTTACGTATGTTATCTTATATTAATTTATGTGTTGAGAAACTGTTGAACAAACTCAAAAATTGTTTCTCATTCTGGATGTACAAAATCTGCTTTAAGTTTGAAAATTAATTCAATTTTTCAATAATCATCGATAATTCAATTATTTTCTTCTTATTTTTAGATACATTCATATTTTTATACTGAAATTGTAGCAGGTGGATATACTAGTTTTGTAGCCTTTATCCAAAATGAGAGACACCATTGTCGTTTCTCGAACCAAAAAACACGAGACAACATTATCTTCACCATCATACCTCTTGATTTATAACGCTCCACTGAGTTGCATTTCCTCATTATGACGCCTCACTATTCCCTTATGAGACTACAGCCGTATCTGATATAGAAGACGAGATGAGCGCCCCAATATTGAACTACAGTAAATCAACAGATAGCTGACTGATTTACCGGTTGAACATTGTTCTATGCCGTCCATGTAGATGAGATATGGAACTTTTGCTATTCAACTGAACCTGTCACTCTACATTTTTTCAATTTTTCTCTGTAGAGTAGCATTTTTAAAACGGAATTCTTATTATTTAGAGTTAATTGACTAATTTAACAAGAAATCGATTCGTTTGAAACGATTCAAATCCACTAAGTCTACATTATTATATCAAATTCAAATTGTCGTTGTATGTTCATGAAGATGACATGAATTCAAATGATAATTTTAATGTGTTTTATGAATTTTTCCAGTTGTATTGTTGTGTAATCAAGCAAGGAACAATGCTTTCCTAAAAACCATTAGGTGGTAAAATTGAATACATTTTATGTGAAATTAACTGAAAAAGAAAACTGAAAGAAGCATTATCCTACATCTTTAGCTGTCTCATTAATTTGATCAAGAGAATGCTCACAGAAATGTAGCAAGTGATGCAAAGCTTAAAACATACGTAACTCTAAACAATGTCATTTCATTTATTAAAATGCTTGTTCACAACCATTTCAAACATCTCTGCAACATGCTAAATGAATGTAACTCATAGCTGCGAGTATTTCTGACGGGCTCTTCCATGTTACGTGATATTATGAGTCGAAAGAGATGTCAATATGAATTATGAACACAGTAGTCTTGCACGTTGAATGAAATAGTTCCAGCTGTGAAATTACTGACCATGTTACGTCCATTCTATTTCACAGGCGTTTCTCTCTCAGCCATGCTCTCCATTATTGATGCATGACAATAGGCTCTAGGCCTCCTGTTACGTGTTAACGTCATACTGATGACGTTCAAATTGATTCAATGCATCAATATGTCGAGGTGGGTCTAGCCGTAAGGGACTCCCCACCAATAAAAGCAATACACTTGTTCTTATCAATGGATGAGTTACTCCTATTCTTTAAGATTTTTATACAGATTATCATTTTCCGATGTCCTTCATATGTCCAGTGTTACTAGAATTTTTTGTATGTCCTAACTAGGTAGAAATTCATCTAATGTTATTGTAACTTGAAGTTGTCATTTTGATCTCTTAATCTATCTTGTTATTTTCCTTTCAGTTACATACAATAATTTTAGTCATTTCCAATAGTTTTAGTCACAATATAACTAGAATCAGAGTTTCAAGGGAACCCTACTTTTAAAGATGCTACATTATTATTGGTGTCAAAAGGATGAAATCATAGGCAACTCAAAACACCACTAGATTATAAAGAAAAATCACTACTGAAAATGAACATTCAAATGACATTATAAGGCACATAGAAATAGGCACATAGTTCTATTTACCTTACTTTAAACTGGACTGTATGTACTCTAATGTGTGAGGGCTCAAATCTACTAGGTATTTTTCCAGTTTTCTTTTAAACTCAGGCATTGGTGAATCCCTAACAAATTATGTAAACAATTCAAAAACTTTGCTCCCTTAAACGATGGTTTCCTAGTGAATAATTTTGTTCTATGTTGTTGAGAGAACCTTTCCCTATTTCTTGTATTGTAGTCATGTACCTCAGAATGGAGAGAAACACTTTTCCATCCTTTTTTATACACAAAATGCATTTCATGATATATAAACCATACAACGTAAGAATTTCCAGTTGCCTGAATTTATCTCTCACCGATTCTCTCGGAGCCGTAATTAAAATAACTCGTATTGCCTTTTTTTGAATGACAAACAATTTTTTCCATTCTGAATCTGAGGTATCATCATACAGACATACGCCATAAGACAAATAGGAGTGAATGTTGGAAAAATAGACAGTACGCAAAGTTACTTGATCACAATAAAACAGTATTATCTTCTATTTACATTACATGTCTAATGAAGGGCTTCGAAGTTCGGAGAGAATTTAAAGGAGGCTGCCGTAGTTGGTGAAAGGCTATCTGATTTCGGAGAAAGAATAACCAGGGACTTATTTCCGTTGACAAATTTGATTTGGGAGCTGGTGCACAAACAATGACGGGGTTGAGGCTAGCCCGAGCGCATCCTATTCCCTTGGTCAGAGCAGCTACTCACCTCACACTCACCCAGCTCCGCTCACCAATCACCTGTCTCCAGAGCCCTTACACATACAATGAACCAGGAAAGCGCAATGAGCATCGTTCAATCAGTTGTGTTCAGCTCTGTTCTGCTCCTCGGGCGACAGCTCCAACATCCTCCTCTCATCCGCTATTTCCTCCATCTCTTGACACGTTGCGAAACACGCTCATTTGTCAAACTACTGTTGTTTGCTGTGTTCCATTCCCACTATTAATCATTACACGATCACATCGATCAAAACTCAACCATTTCGGAAATGAATTGATTGTGTGAAGGCCTAACATATGATAACGCCTAGTGTAGTCTACTTACTGACTTCTCAATCGTTTCAAGATTACTCTGACTGATTGGACTCATCTTTATATTTTCTGACCGAATACTTGCTATAAGTCTTTATTTATGCTGGAAATGATCCAAGAATATAATGTAACAAGCCTGACATTGAAAAATGCTTTTAGCGGTCCCAGTTAGCGTTAAATGTGGCGAAATGTATCTGGGTGTTTTAACTCATACTATCAGTTAACTACGCGGATTTGGACACTGGACAGCGGACAGGGCAGGAATACACTATAATCTATGCTTTTGATATAGGAAACTGTATTAAAAGCATCAATTGATGCTTTTGATGTAGGAAACTGTATTAAAAGCATCAACGGTAGTGTATTCTGACTACGATCAGTAAACCATAATTAAAGCCGATGATGATGATGATGATGATGAAAATGATGATGATGATGATGATGATGATGATGATGATGATGATGATGATGATGAAATATAATAATTAATTAAGTTATGATGAGTAGACTATTAAATTTAAGCTTTGGTTTCCAACTACGTGGATTTGGACAGCGGACAGTACAGGGATACGTTACAACTGATGATTTTGGTATAGGAACCTATATTAAATTTAAAGCATCAATTGTAGTGTATTCTGACCTTGTCCGCTGTCCGTTTGTCCAAATCCGCGATGATGGAAGCCGAGGCTTTTCTACAATGGGTGAGTTCATTGGAGACTTACCGTTTATCGGTAAATATAATTTTACAGGAAACTATTGTGACACCAGACCTGAGCCAGCCAGGTCACACGATATTATTATTATTATTATTATTATTATTACAGGAAACTAAGGCGTCTGATTGGTCTATTCAAATTTTTGAACGTCTATAAATTTTAATAAACCAATCAGACGTTTTAGTTTCCGGTAAGATTCTATTTAACGCAACCAATGTAATTAATCCGAAACACGGGAGTGGCTTCAGGGAAAATGTTTTGGTCAGATGAGGATCTATCGATGTCTGGAAAGTTTAACTAACTATATTCTATCAACTTTTACTATCAATTGTGTCACAGTTCACATAGTCATTCATATTTAAAGACAAATTTTGAATCGAAAAAAGTTACAATGCCTTTAATTAAAGGATATCAGTAATTAGTGAAAATTCGAACTCTGATGGTGGCTGGGCAAAAGCCATCGGGGCAAAAGCTATCAGGGGGCTTTAGGAAAAATGTACATCTTAGATTTGTAGCTAAAAAATGTAGCGAAAAATGTACATCTTAGATTTGTAGCCCTGTTTGTCTCTAATTTTTTCCGATAATAAACCTTTATTAACTAGGCTAATAAACTTATTACACGAATTCAGTGTATAAATAGATGTGTAAGATGAAGACGTTAGAGTTTATGCACTTGTTTAGGGTTTTTGTGGATTTCTGGTATTCCATCATAAAATGTCTAGTCGTCAATTTCACTTCCTTTCACGCATACGGAGGGATATATGGGAATTTTACGCATATATGAGGTATATCCATATTTAAAGAGCAAATATTGAGGCAACAAAGTCGTTCAATTCACTGCATTGATTCTATTGGCAGTCCCATGAAGAAATACAGTACTTCAGTACCGTATAACGTTTGTAACCGCACCTTAAGAAGAATATTACTCCTACATTGATCAAGTTATGCTGTTGATGATATTTACGAAACGAAGATTGATGATGTTTGTGACACGTCTAGAGCTGCAGTTATCCACAACTTCCCCACTCGGAACCTTATAAGTCTTTAGTGAACACCTTTTTGATTGATTGTTTGATGAAAACAATGTTGAACCTGTTCAAGCAAATGCTGAAGTATTGATGGGGTGACTGCTGGAAGATCAGCATTCCTATCTAATTTTTGAATACTAAGATGTAACAGAACCAACGTTAATTTAAACTCCTCTCTTAAGTCAGTGATAAAACGCATTTATGATTATTTTAAATGAATGGCCATTCTTAAATTCATTTTTCTTGTAACTTATTTATACTGGAGTTTATCTTCTGCTCATTCATGAACTCAAGTTTATCTATATGCTGGAGTGAAAGATTTAGTCACAATGGATGTAAAAGCGGTAGAAATAACCCAAGGATATTATTATTAACAATATTGTTGAATTAATGTAGATGGTAATGAATTTCGAATCACTTCTGCATTGATTCAACAATTCTTAATAATTGTAATATCCTTGAATTATTATCACCACTAATATAATTATATTAGCTAGTTGTCTCTAATATTAAATGAATGCATAGGATCCTTAATTGGTAAGAGAATTCTTGGCGAAAGAAAAGGCTAATGGTAAGATTTTTTGGATGATAGCATCCATCAAATTTATTTTTGTTACTGTTGTCAGTATTCGTATACTGAAAGTCTTCAGTACATTTGATAGAGTTAAATTGAGGATTCGAAACCAATTATCATCTTAATGAAAACGTGAAGAGTCACCTTGGTTATTAACCTTTTGACAATCTCCTACCTGCCTTTTACAACCCATTTGTAAACTTTACAACCTGTTGCTGATTATTTTCACTTTTTATTGTTCCATTATTGATTGATTGCCACAACTTTTTGTCAATTTCTGAATACGACTTTTTTCTGTATGGTTATTGATAGATTATCACATTTACAACCTTTTGTGAGTTTTTCTCATTATTGATTGATTGATTTCCGAATTTAAACCACTTTTTATTGTGTTATATTGTACTGTGTCATTCCACACACCATATTTCCGTTGCGTTCAAAAGTAAAAAGTCTTACATAATGCATAGCTTTCAGACAACATCGTGCGTTTCTGGATCGGTGCACGGAGCATGGAGGTTCTCTGTGTGATAACCCGTTTTATACGGTAACGCCGGATGTATGATGCAGTGTACAGGGCAAGACGAGCGGAAAACACGTTTGCTTAAATTTTACAAAACACACACACACACACACACACACACAAAACCAACGTCAGCAGGGGTTAGTTGGCTAGAGGTTTGATGGAGCCGGGGGTTTCATGAAGCTCTGTACTGGCGCTGAGAGCCAAGCAGCGTGATGTGTTTGCTGAGCCGAGAAAAGTCTTCATTACTTTGAAATCTCGAGCACCGCAGTCCATTTTCGTCCATCGCAATCTTTTTAGCAGCGTAGCTTGCTAGACGAGTAGTTGAAAATGTTATGAACTCTGTAATGCTACAATCATACGGTTGGATATGCAAGCTCACGTGCTAGCTTCGTCAGCTCGACTATTCGATGCATACCCTAGGCAAATCGCAACACTTTTAATCTGATGTTGAAAACTTTATTCGATTCGAGAGAATTGTTTGATTCGTGAGTGTTCGTTAAGCTACACAAGCAAAAGATCCCACACAGAAAAATATTTTTGTACACTTTACCATTACATAAAATTTTCTGCATATCAAACTCCATTTATAATGAGAAAAAGGTAGCCAAACTTGGCTCAACTTATATTAATACGAGTAGGTCATGATG
Organism: Conomelus anceps; assembly: GCA_948455865.1. Classification (NCBI taxonomy): domain Eukaryota; kingdom Metazoa; phylum Arthropoda; class Insecta; order Hemiptera; family Delphacidae; genus Conomelus; species Conomelus anceps. The sequence continues at coordinate 130,417,121 of OX418216.1, forward strand.
ACGAGTGTCCTTATTGAATCAGAGGTATAATGAACGATTTTAGAGCACTTTTGACCTATCAGAGATACTCATGTTGTTTACAAATACTGTATTCAATGTTGTGAATATGGCAGGAAATCAACGAATCGGAAACAATGTTTTATAAATAATGAGTTCCTTGATTTTCTCATGTTATGATTTAGTGAGTGAGATTTAGATCAGATACTATTGAAGAATTAGTAATAACAATTTTTGATCAAATGTATATAAGGTTCCAATCTGAATCAAGCCAGGAAACTAGCTACACAGTAAATAACGAGTTACCAGCTTTTTTCAATTAGAGCTTAATATTATGAAGTTATTATCTCCTTTATATAGATTAGATTTTGAATTCGGAATTAAGTTAGCATGATTTCAACATCCAATGCATTGACTGATACCAATGAACTGTTTCGTAATCCATTGCTAATTGGAGCTCATTAGAAACTGTTTCCATAGATAAGTGAAAGTAAATGTTATTTAAAAGCTGCCATGACTATTACCGACTCTACACAGACTCTACGATTTGTAGGTATACTAATTAACTTTCTTTGTAGTGGCGAATGTGATATTGTTGAAGTGGGAGACATCGATAAGCAAGGGGAAGTAATGGCCGAGTGCCGAAGCAGGTATCTGTTCAATCAGAGATAAGCTACGAAACTATTGGGCGCTCTTTGTAAGGTTGACCGATTGGATTGGCCAGCGAAAAATACTCTGTTCTCTGCTGTAAAATCACTTCCCAGTGGTTCAGAACCCACCTAAAACTGTAGGTCCAACTCATCAATCGCCATCATCCAATTCATTACCCACGCACAGTCTCAGACCTATGTGGGCTTCATCCTCCGAAAAAAAGAAGAGTACCTCTTGAAGTTGCGACAACCACATTTATTGAAAACAGTGAGATATTAAATTCAGTTGTTACATCATTATCAATGTCAATCAAACTGAAAAAACGTTCTGAGTAGGTTAATATTTCATACTAAACACGAAATGATACTATTGGCTGAGGGAGAAGTGCCTCTGATAGTCTGATCTTCATTGTTAGTCTGTGATTCGATGAAGGCCAAAAAAGATACGCCCATTGGTGGGAGGAGCAACAAGCAAAAATATGTGTCAAAATCAAGAACCAAAAACCGGGAACACATAGAAAGGAACAAACAAGAACAAAACACTAGCAGTCTAAAATAACAAAATTTTAAAATTAAATAATTGAAGCTCAATCAAGAAAAACACGAATTTACCGTTATTTGAATGTTGAAAGCTTATTTTTGAAAACATAATCATTCAGCCTCTTAGTTATCACAAATATTTATTTATGAGGTTTTCTTTGAACGTTCGAACGACTCCAAATTTGTCAATAATTGATTTAAAATTAGAAATAAATAAAGTCTAACTCACAATATTATAGCATGTCTACTACATTCAAAAATCATGGTCAAAAAATCAAAATCTTAGCTACTAGAATATGATCTGGAATTATGGAGATTTCCTGTAGAGAATAATAAGACTTGAAGTTGTCACAACCAAATTGAACTCGTGTCCATTAATAATGAGATGATCTGCAAAATTTGAGTCTCCTTTTTGGGTTTTCCAATATCATTCTAATATATTCATGTATTCCAATTTTACGTATCTTTACTACACCCGAACAAACTCTTTAAAATAGGGGTTGTTTGAAAAGCTACATAAAAGCAGTTCTTTTCCAATTCTTTCCCTAATTTATCAGATACTGAGCCGAGATAAGGTACCGTTATCCATGACTATTATCCGGTATCAGTTACAGCAATGCTAAGCTAGTCTCCTATTTTATTTAAAATTTTGTCAACAATGATCTCCTCTTATACATTTTTAATAGCACTAATAGTAATGTAAATGTAACAGTGCTAATCTCTTTTTCAAAGTGATGTTTGCTCATGGATATAGTATAAATCATACTATTGAAAGCTGCAAGTTTGTGGGATATAGGGTGGCATGAGTGATGAGGTGTGATTACATCAGTATGAGTTGCTTTTTTAAAAATGAGAAATTGTGGGCAAATACTAATTACATTGGAAATTGCGCCCGTCGTTGTCCTGATATGCAAATATATTTACTACTGAAAAACAGCTTGATGGTATATATCAGGGCAACGATGGGTGTCATTTTCAATGAAATGAGAATATCTGTAGAATCCTGTATCTAGGTCTGTTTTGAGTAGGTACTGCCATGACCTGCCTCTTCTTCGCCCAATTAGAGATTGAATCAGTTCATTAATCTAAGTTGCTCGTTCACCGGTTAAAAAATATTAAATAACGTGTAATGTACCAAGCACTAAAACCAAAAGCTAAAACTATTTTTACTTGTATATTGAGTTAATCCAGTATGTGTTATTATATTTCAAAAGAAGACTTGAAATATAATATATTGATTTTGATTAAAAAAGTACTGGTAAGGTCAAAGATGAAGTTCGATGATCAGAAAGCTATGAGAGGAAACCATTCCATGGCATCCTTCCGTAAGATCCCTATGATGAGACCCGTTAATTTTCCAAAGACCCCTTAAAGCAATCTCATCTGAAATAATGTAAGGAATCTCAACTTTATCAACGGTTAGTTATTATTTTAACTTCTGTTTCATGGATTGATAAATTCATGAATTTTCAAATAAAAGTTCGAGTAAGCTAATTAATTAATTAATTGATTAGTTCTCTTTACCAAGGGCGAGCAATCTCAACTTTATTAACGGTTAGTAGAATGATAAGACGTAATTGCAAGATCAAGCATTCATATTGAATAAAGTGGCCTACGCAACTTGAAACAATATAAAGTTGAAATCGGAATAACAGGCCTTCCATGAATATGCACGTTTTAAAATTTATTTCAATCTAAATATCACTCAATTGCTTTATTTATTTGAATTTCAATCAATCAGCTCCTCTATTGGAGCACAGGTAAAAAATAATAGAATAAACTTCTCAATATCACACCAACTTACATTAATTGAATTTTTCATGATGTATTATTATTAATGTATTTTTCATAATGCTATGTGACTATTACAGTGAGAATCTTCATGGGGACGGTGAAAATTACTCGTTATATCCGGCTCCCATTATAAAAAATTTCTCTGCCATTTTATTTTATTGCGAAGTCAGTGACTTCAACAAATCAAAAAGTACAACATATTTGAACTGTTTATACGACTCAACGATCATCAACTATCACTTGAGAAATAACTCACTTTCCTTGTTTCTGCACATTAAAAAAACATGAATATTCGCTGAAGGCTTTTGACATCGTTGAAATTATGGTCCGATGTCATAGGGCCAGCTTCCCAAGGGGTAACTTTTCGTAGTACCACTAGCCCGACGGTCAAACATTGTTCTCAATGAGAGCCTTCACAAGTCGCCACTCTTTAGCTGCGCTTCAGTCGCCATCAGTAGTTTGCATAGTCACAACAGTAGACCACAAAAAGTGGCTCCTGTTGGTACTGTACATTAGTTCTGTCGTAATGAAGAGGATTTCTTCCGTGTTATTCTGTACAAATCCAAATGGGTAGAATATTTCCATGTAATTTTTTACAAACTCAAAATTCAACGGGGATTCACTCCTTATGCCAGGTTAGACGTAAAGTCGTCATGATTGATTTTTTGTACCAACTTATTTCTTCTATTTAAAAAGCTTCCACAGTCCTCCAAATATTGTGAGTAGACCTGTACATATCAACCAACAACCATACTCCACTGTATTTTATTCGAAAAAAATATGGACCTTGTTGAGGAGACTAAAATAATTTTTTGCTTCTTATTCTTCTACTCCCTTCATTATTCCAATAATAATTATTATCTTAATGAGCTCGAGCATATTAATTTGTCCAACAAAGATATTTTCTATAGTCATTAATTTTCACGTTTATGAGCAAGTATATTATTAACTTCAACATGCGTCATTCACCTGAACTATAAAACTCCGTATGAGAAGTTTTCAAGTCACTACTTTATTATTTTGAACTTTTGTAGTTATTCTCACTATCAAGACCTAGGCATAAGTGTCTGTCTTGGGCTTTCAGCCTTGTTGTCATTGGTAGATTCATTATGTTTTTCCCCATTTTAATCAATTATTTCAATTTAATTTCTTATGCATTCTCGAGACCACCTTTTTCTAGGCCTGCCTACGTGTCTCTTTCCTGTAGGTTTATATCGCGGGTCCCCTGCAGAGATTCTTCCAAATGGCATACTTTCTACAAAGTGTTCTTTCCATTATTACTCAGACTATTCAAAAGTTCTTCACAAATGTCATCATTCCTTGTAAGATCCAACCTTGTTCAGCCCTTACTTCTCAGGAATCACCAGACTTCTGCCTGAAGTCAGTCTTTTTTTTAATTATTCTCAAGACCTTCTTTTATCTCTTTTTCTCTGCTACATCAAATTATAGCTGGCTCAAGAGAAAGCAAATATTTGTTATTTTCTTAATGAATTAAACAATTCCATTGAACAGACGTGAGTACGCATGGAAATGAAATCTAATCGTGCTTGAAAAGAGAAGATAATTGGCATCTCACTCGACCAGACTATTATGGTCGACTTGACTTGGTTCCGCAAAAGGGTTGAGGGAACAAAAGTTTGTTTGCATGAAGTCTTGATGGCTGGGAGTTGCCGGGTTGAAAAGTGGACATAATCTCAAGATAATATTGAAGTTGAGAAAGTTGAGACGGAGAAGTGGAGGAATCTGGCTATGGCTCGACCACCGAAATGGCGACGTTTGTAGAAAGGATCGAAGTCGTCTGTGCTTTTACGGGGTGAAGGGGGGAGGTAAGTCGGTACACTTTATGCAATCGACACTGTGTTTGCTGGTGTGAGGCAGGCCCTGGAGGATAATGGGCTGAACATTAAGGTCGCAGTGCTCTCCCACTCCACGTTTTAGCATACAGTTTACCAGTAATCTGGGCTACGCAAAAAGCATGGAAGAGACGGGAGAGGTTGTACTGGTTTGAGCTGATGAGAACGAGGAGCCGTTTGTGTAATGGAAAGAGGTGAAAAAGTGAACTGCGGTAAGAGGTTCTAGAGAACGAAAGCGTGGAGGGAAGATGAAACTAGAGAAAGATGAAAGTAAAGACGAAAAATGTCATCAATATGAAGGGTGAAGAAGGCTCATTACAGTGTTCAGTGATTGAATTCTAACCTCTCAGTTCCTAAATGTCTCATCTTTTTGCTGCCCAAACAGGTCTTCCACGTCAATTGCAACTATTTTTCTCTTTCTTATCCTGAAACTCGTTCTTACTCTCTCTCTCTCACTCTCTCTCTCTCTCTCTCTCTCTCTCTCTCTCTCTCTCTCATCCCAGTTTAAGATTTAAATAAACTTTTATAGTTTTGTTTTTTATATCGATAACAAGAGTTGCCATCAACTTCCAGTGGTATTTGATTCAGAAATTAAATTCTTAGATTTCTTGTTCCATTAAATTATTCTGCAGAATTGACTGCAAGTCGTTGAATTTACCATTAAAAAGAAATTAACTTTTGAAATATAAAAGTTTCTTCTTAATCATGTATTATGAAGTTCATAGAATTAGGTAACATAGTACGGAGGCTGGCCCCTAGGAAAGTGAAGAGTAACTGACGGTGAATCAGTTCAAACGATTATAATAATAAGGAAGTGATAGCCGTGAGGCCCAGCAAGTATCTGTTCAGTCACATAAAGATACACCAATAAATAAAATTCTTCTAATAGGGTATGTAACATGTATTCAGCAATGCCTCTACAATCAAAAATGTATTAGATGAATAATTCTATAGAAGTTATGAATAGGGAAGTGATAACCGTGAGCCGTAGCAGGTTATATTCAATCAGATTAGATAAGCAATGCTCTCCTGGACCCTCTTTGTAAGGGTGGCGGATTGAATTGGCCAGCAAAAAAGACTCTGTTCTCTGCTGTGAAATCACTTCCCAGTGGTTCGGAACCCACCTAAAACTGTAAGTCCACCATGTTTCCAATAACATGTCTCAAGCGGCGAGATGGAACTATCCAACAATAAAAGCCATACTCATTTACTTTTACTTAGTATAAAAATAGCTATAATATTTTAGCAGCTATTAAAAACAATGAACGAACAATGAACTATGATAAGAAACTGATAAAAACAAACTACTCCGAGCGTTGTCAACATTTTCACTGCCAATGCCAATGCAAAAGCTGCACTACTAGTCAGCGTACAACTATGGTCTGTTCCTTGGGGGAATGGAGTCAAGCTTCTAATGGGTCAAACAGCTGTGGCCAATGGGGAGGGAGTTCATCGAGACACATGTCTGACTTTCTAGTTCACAGTCATCTCTAAATATGCGGCCAGCTGTTATTCCACTTTCACTTAATTTCAGTTTTGTTAAAGGGTTGGCCTTTGATTCAGCCCGACCCTGATGTTATTGACTAGGTGAACTCCATTCTCTTCTGAAACAGGCCACATGATTACTGTAAAAGAACATTATTATAATAATATCGTGTGACCTGACTGGCTCAGGTCTGGTCCAAGAGTTATCAGGTAGCTCCTAAATAATTTCAAACGACTGTTTTTCAGGCAGTCGGGACTGACAGCTTAACGTGTCCTCCGAAACACAGGAGTGGCCCGAGGTAAAATCTTTCGGTCAGAGCTGGGATCGAACCCGGGACCTTAGCAAACCAGCGCTTAACCCACTCGGCTAGGCCAATCCTAAAAAAGACATTGACATTGTGCTACTGCAGGACATTGTGCTTCTGTGTTCAGAAGGATTGAACTATGTCTTAGATGAGTTCCCGATTGATTCTATTAGGTGTTTGCCACGCCTTTCGCTTGTGATAGCTATGATGTACATTCAACCAGGGCATTCAAATCTTGAATTAATGCTATGATTTCTTTTAATTTGTACTCGTAATATAATTTTTAATTTCTAATGTTCAATTATTGTACTGCTTAGATGTTTTGTATTTGTGAAGGAACAATAGATACCGTATTTCATTTCATTTGTGCAATTAATGTGATTTTATGACTGTCTATAAACTGCTGAAGAGGAATATCAGTGCCTGTACAAACTAAGAGGGTTTTAACGTCAAATATGCAAGGCACAGGAAATAATCCTGCAAATATTTAGAATGCATGCATCTTATAAACTCCAGGCTACGTAATTGAAAGATAACTAACTACCAAAGATGCAAGTGCACACTTGCATCATGAGAACCAGCCGGCTGGAGATTTCAGCGTGCACATTTGTTGTGCTGGTTGCATATTAGCCCCTTCCTTGGAAATCGGACTTACCACCACATAACCTACAATAATTTGTATCATCACTACTCAGTGACGTTTCCATGAGATGTAACAACTTGTAAAAAGCTACAATGCCCATTTTTGAACAAGACTGAAACCTCAGTAGATTGTGCAGAAATTGATGAGACACAATAGCAGGGCTGAAAACTATCCCAGTATGAATGCTATCCCAGTATGATAAGCGATTCCTTGTCTTTAACTTCTGACCGCACAAGCCAGAACGACATTTGTATATTACATTACTCTGTTAAATGTGTCGTACGAAGAGACTAATATTTATTTATGACAAAATTTCTATGAATGTGTAGCCGCAACAGAATCAAGTCCAAAACGGCTCTCTTCACAAATGTTGAACTTGTTACATTGTCCAAAACATTGAAGTTAATTTTAATGCTGAAAATTTAGATTCACTAGAATACTCAATTTTACCAAAAAATAATAAAATGATTCCTTTTCAGTTGAAGACAATTAATTTGAAAGTTCATTCAAAACGAAACACTGCAAACCGCAAACAATATTGATTGTTTGCCTTCCAAACTCACGTTCTAAAATAAACAGATATGATGCATAAAAATACAATATGATAGTGGCTAAGATATACCTTAGGTGTTGAAGCCATTTCCTCAAGTTGCAAGAGATGCATTTATCCTGCATTCACGATGAAACTCTCGTCTTGCATCTTTAGTGTGGAAGGCCCATTAAAATACCTTCCAATAGAATCTTCAAGGTACAAAATACAATATTTGAATTCAGCATGAAACTATTTGAATACTAAATTACTAGAACGGATAAGATAAACACTACACAGGTGATCATAAGATGCATGACACAGAACATCTTGAACTAGCGTTCAATCTACTTCTTAAAAACATATTTAAGCCACTTTCTTTTGTTTCTTATTCATTCAAGTCTACCCCTTGAATATTATTACATAGAATTACAGAAAGTTACGCAGAATTATGTGGTAGATCACACAAGAACGACTTCCCCCAAATAAATTAGAAAAATTACACTTTATAGAGTATGTTTCACCATATTTTACCTTCACCAAAGCCCAAAGATCGAATTTGAAGAACGTCCCCCACAATCATCACTCTACAATAAGTCCTTACTAATTTTTATACATAAATAATTGTTGATAATACTTTCCTGGTGAATTTAACACTTACTTAATCGTGTAATAGCTACTTCGCAATGGTGTAATGCGAATAATTTTCATCTTTGTTATTTTTTTAATATTTGTTCATCTTTACTATTAGGAGAGGTGGAGTAAGGACAAAGAATTTTTCTACATGAAACATAACGGTTAGATATTTCTCCTCCTCATATGTATGTAAGTTCTTTCAACGTCTTACAGTCCTGCAGTTATCATTCAATATGTCGAACTGTGAAGGATATGTGCTGCCATTTCTGATTGCCCATCCCATGGAGGGAGGAGAAAAAGATATCTGATAAATGTACCAGGATTAAACTCCTCTTGAGAGAACCTGGTTTCCAATTCCCTCGAGAGCTATCTTCCTCTGCTGAGAAAGAAAACCTGCTCATTCATCATCTTTCAGGTTTTTTTTTAATGCGTCAGAATCAGATGCTCATTTCCAAGTTGCTCCTGCTCAGTTTTGCAGTTTTTCTCTACAGCTTTTACTAAGGCCGTATTCTCATTCTTCATTTAATATTGGCTTAACTTAAGTATCTGTTCAAGTTTAACTAATTTTAAACTTAGCTCCGTATCATCAATGCAATTTCTTCACTAGTCGTTTACTTTAAACGAAGGTTTAATTACGTGCAAGGTAATTATTTATTTTAGCAAAAGTGACAATGCTATCTGCTCATATGATCAGATGTAAGAATAAATGTTAGGTTGTATTTGTCTCATAACTTCTATGTTCTGATTCGATTAATAAGTCAATTTCCTGTTCGATTCTTTATTGATAATAAATTAAATTCATTGTCTTTATTTGAATTACTTGAAAAACCCAGCCATCATGACAAGGCAGAGGAAGATGGCTCATTAAATTGTACTAGTTTTTTTACCCTCTATTGTTTTGAACCTTATCTGCATCCTATATTAATTTTATAAAATATTTTAAACATTTATGAAGTTAGTACATTTTACTATACATTTTGTATACTGAAGAGCAGACATGTTAATAGAAAAGACTTGTCCTACTTTAAAACCTTCTTCGGCCCAAGCCGATTTAATGAGACAGTCTTATCGAAGACTCTCTTATAGAAATCTAGTCTTACAACACTAGTTGTACTCTTGCATACTCATCTTTGAAACCACTCATTGGCGATAAGAGTGGCAAAAGGTTCTACGGTTTCTGAATTTATAGAGTCCCTTAAAAGTGTGACCCCAATTCCACCACTGCATTCGAAATTATAGAGCAAACAAAAAATGATACTGGTAAAAACGTAAATTTTCCCTTCATTTTCCCGTTATGAGCCATTTTGTTGTTTTTATTATCATTTAGAAAAAAAGAATATTTTTAGTTCTTTAAGAGTAGATTCTGAAAAGAGCTCTTAAATGAGTACTATTATTTCATTTTCATTTCTAACTTTCTTATTTATATTGGATATTTGCTATGTCAGAGTGATGAATAGTGTTATGTATTCTCTGTTCTTCTGTATGGTTTGGAGGGTTGGACATTGACAAAGAAGCTAAGTAGCAAGTTGGAGGCTTTTGAAATGTGGGTATACAGACGGATATTAAGAATATCTTGGAGAGAAAAAGTAAGAAATACCGTCGTGTTAGAAAGACTTGATAAACAAACAGAGATCTTACTGAAGATAAAGACCCGCAAGCTACAATACTTTGCTCATGTGATGCGAAACGAGAAATATAGAATCCTCCAACTTGTGATGCAGGGGAAAATAGAAGGAAGAAGACATGCAGGCCGAAGAAGGACGTCATGGCTCAAGAACCTCCGTGAATGGTATGGAAAGAGAACAAGTGAACTTTTCAGAGCAGCCGTCTCCAAAGTCCAGATAGCCTTGATGATTGCTAATCTTCGTTAGAAGAATGCAACTAGAAGAAGAAGAAGAAGTGATGAATAATAAGACGAAATTGTCACAACCACATTTATTAAAAATTAGAGAAACTAGTTTCGATTGTTACACCATTATCAATCTCAATCAAACTCGTTTCTCTCCCGAAACTAGTTTCTCTAAGTTTTTAACCGACTTCCAAAAAGAACAACTTCCAATTCGGCCTGTTTTTTTTATGTTTGTACATCAATCATTCGAACATTATTGAACCGATTTCGATGGCTTTTTTTAATGAAAGAGCATCGCTCAGCGGTGGTCCCATCCCAGTTTCGCAAGGATCTGCCCAATACTTAGCCCAATATTAAACAAAAAGGAGCATTCTTCGATGTCTTCATTTCAATCTTGTTTGAATGGGATAGTTCCACACATAACCACCAGTAGGATAAACAGTGTCGTTTACCAGGCTGATCATTGTATCATATGGAGCGCTTCACATCTAGACGATTTTCGAAATCATATAATGCAATGGAATTATGCCGGGTAAACGACATCGGTTACCCAAAGCTGGTTCAGTGTGGAACAAGCCTGTGATGTCCCGTTTTGACCAATCACGTGAACTTAATTTGAATTGTGAATAAGAAGAACATAATATTTCTGTTCATATGTTCATATGAAAATTGTAAATAATTTAGTTGATGTTATGGAGTCGTAGGAATAATGTTATTTAGTTTCAATCATGAGTTGGAGTGTAAAATTTTTTTTAAATCGTTCATTTAAAAAAAATAATTAAATAATTGAATGTTTTCAAAATTTGAAAATTCAACTAAAAAGCTTAAAATAAAACAAATTTTAAAACAAAAAAAAGAAACCGACTTCAATGAAATGATACTTAAACATTATAAATAATACTCACGTACTAAAAAGGTTGAAATAAAGTATTTACTTTAAACTGAGAAAATTTTAAATTTCATACAAGTAATCTTTTGAAGTCGGCGCCAAATATTTTATGAAGATGATAAGAAATTCTATCTAATATCAAAACTAACACTGTATTTCAATTAAATATGTGATTCACACTCACTTTTACTGAAATACAGTAATTGATAAGAAATTCTATCTAATATCAAAACTAATACTGTATTTCAATTAAATATGTGATTTACAATCACTTTTACTGAAATACTGTGTCAGTTTTGATATTAGATTGTTCAATTATTTCGTCATGGAAAACATCACCGAGTAATTCTGTTATATTTTAGAAGTTTATCGGAAATTTGGCGCCGACTTCAAAAAATTACTTCTATGAAATTTAAAATTTTCTCAGTTTAAAGTAAATACTTTATTTTAACCTTTTTAGTACGTTGAGTATTATTTATAATGTTTGAGTATCATTTCATTGAAGTCGGTTTCATTTTTTGTTTTAAAATTTGTTTTAATAAATAATGTGGTTGTGACAATTTCGTCTTATTATTCATTATGGATACCTTCCACAATATCACCTTCGCCACTACAAAGAAAAAAAAACTCTCAATGTGATGTGATTAATTTCCTCATTCTAAAAGGTATTTCATTGTTCATGAGAAAGAGTAAGATTAACATCGAAATAGTTTTTAATAAAAGAAATAACAAGATAAGTGTTCATAAAAGTATAGTTTTACAGGCAATGGGTCAATAAAACCAACTGTTACTACCATAACATGTGTAGCCCTCAACTCTATCTTAATAGTTTTTATATTTTTTATTTTTAGAAACACTAAACTGATTCCAATTTGTTCTTGGAATTCGACATTCATATCACCAAATAAGTATTCAACAGAATATTATGAAAGTCATTTTGAAAGTTTAGTCGATTCTATCGAGTTTTGAAAGTTATTCAGCATTCTTTTCAAAATTAAAGCATACTGAAAAATTAATTTTTAAGTCACACGATTGAAAGAGAGGGGAATGGTGATAGTTCAATACAATAGTTTAACGTTCTAAAATGTTGTATCTTCACATTTTATTGTGGTGCAGTCTTATAATAGACTAATAATTAATAGTCTTATAATGAATAGTCTTAATAGTCTTATAGAGAATTCTACCCTGATGCCACTCAGATGACCCAGGGTATCACAGCATTCTATAAAAAAGTGAAAATATCAATGAAAATTCGTAGAACTGGTGTTGATATTGTGAAATCTTTCCATAATTGAAACAAAACAGAAGTTGTCAAATTTCACTAAATTTAAGTAATTAGTAAAACACGATGTTAGTAATGTTTAGTAAAACACGAAACCATGGTCCTGTGACTTAAATTAGTGAAAAAGTTTAGTGAAATTTGACAACTTCTGTTTTGTTTCAATTAAAAATGAAAAATACAGACTGATAGAACAAAATATAATTATATCCTATTGATTTTTTCCATTTGTATGTTTTTATGATTCATGTTGTGTTAAATTGGCCAGCAAAAAGACACTGTTCTCTGTTGTAAAATCACTTCCCGGTGGTTCGGAACCCACCTAAAACTGTAGGTCCAACTCATCAATCATCATCATCTAACTCATTACCCACGCACAGATCTCAGACCTATGTGGACTCCATCCTCAAAAAAAAAATGAAGGCATTTTATTATAATACTGTTCATTATAGTCTTGCAGAATGAATAAATAATGAATAAAGTCAAATTTTATAATTTTCGTATTAGATAATTTGTGTATTCTAGAAAGATTGTCATTAATCATTTTATATTACTTCACTTCATTTCTCATGCAACATTTAATAATGAAAAAGTCATCTATTTTGCACTTCTGTCCAGGAAAAACAGTAATTCAAATGAAGTTTAGGTTCAAGTGAAAGTTGTAATTTTATATCTGTCACAATCCATTCCGCCCTAATAGCCATGCAACGTATTTCATCCTTATAGCTTTGGAAAGATAGAAAGGATAGCTGTAACAAAAAACTCGAATTAAAACGCTATTTGTCTCTATCCATTAACAACAGCCATCAACATTCAGCCTTAATAACGCTGCTCAGATTTACAGCTGTCACTTAAAGAGACCGGGCCGGGTATCCTCCATTGCCTCCATTGCTTCTAACTAGATTCCATCGCAGCATCGCATTAATATTTTGAATAGCTTCTGCTTATCCCACAGTTTCCAGAAGCATTAACTTACAACACTGCTACTGTAGTAACGCGCAGTCAAAACAACCATTATTTTCAGCTCTCTCAGCTGAAGTGCTCTTGCAAAAAGAGATCCAAAGTGAAACCTTTGAACACACTCCTCACTTCTACTGATTAAGTCGGACATTTTACAATTTGGGAAAGCAAAAAATTTATTGAAACATAAATGAAAAAGCAAAAAATTTATTGAAACATAAATGATTATTGAAAATAATCTTACTAATCTTACACTTGCCTATTCGTGTGATGGTCATTTAGCATTGTTGGAATGCTTCATTGAATCATTGAATTGAATCAGACTCGGCTGAAGGCCTACTCGTGTACCACATTTTATTTTTCTCAATGAAATTCTATCATCGCTTTTCGAATTAGAATAATGTCAATACAAGATATACTAATATAAGATACACTTATACAAGATTATCCAAGATATTGGATAAAAGCGATACTCTTCATCAGAAGTGACTAAATGTTACTGAGAATTTTTTTAAATAGTAATAAAGTTTATTATGCCTGGAGACAAAATACTACCTGATAAATCTTTCGAGTAGTTGCATTAATGGAGGAAATATTTTCAATTTATAAGTTTGTTAGTTCCATTGTGAATATTTCGGTACTTGGGTATTATACGGAGGCCACTATTGAGTGGTTACATCAATGGAGGAAAATTTTTCAATTTATAAGTTATTAGTTCCATTGTGAATATTTCGGTACTTGAGTATTATACGGAGGCCACTATTTAACAAGCTTAGCCTAACCTCGCTAGATCGTGGCATCCCGTCAATGGGAATGTTCTGAAAGTGGCTTGTGTTGGAGCATTACATTATTGAATTCGATATCTAGGAATCCACGATCTAGCGAGGTTCGGTTGAACTAGTTAAATATTTGGCTCCGTATAATAAGTAATTACCAATATTTCGATCAAAATATTATGGCACATAATATAATGTAATCTTGATCTCGCTGAGAGACGCTGAATAATTATTTGTTTAAATGAGCTTCTGGTTCCTTAAGTTCTCGTAATATCCAGTAAGTTTTTCATTAGTCAAATGAAGTTTGATTCAAATAAAAGAGTTTAATCCATATAATATGGTTGATGATATTTAGGCTACAACTCGAATTTCTTGAATATGATCAAGGATGCCATGTTTGTTCAAGCTCACTCTGATGTTTTGGAATGCATCAGATCTATTGGAAGTCTCTACCAATGAACTAAATGTTAGAGATCAAGTTCACAAAAAATACGGTAGATAAGTCAGGAAATACCACTAGTCCAGCATATTTGATTTATATAGGAAAAATATATAGGAACGAATATGCATTTTGTATCAGCCTGAAGCCTCATTTTTATTCCTTAGTAACGTTACATGATCATACTTATGAGGAAAAGTTGAGTGTTAGAGGAGCATTGAAGAAGACTAACTCCACCAAATAAAGACTTTTCATTTCAAAATTACAAAAAATATATTTCTTCTTATTTTTAAACTTCTTCCTTGTTTTATATCAACATACAAACAAAATTACAGTTCTTCATAACAATAAAACTCAAAAATATTGTTATTCCTGTTGCCTGAAGGAAAATAATTGACGTGTTTCTAAATTTGTTGAGATATAAGATGGCTTATTATTAAGAGGGTTTATGGCAATAATATAAATATTGCGATCTTCAAAACTGATATTCTGTACAGTTGAAGAACTGTTAAAACTAAAGATTTGTTGAAAATCATGAACGCAAAGAGATATGTGCAATGTCTGTCTGTCTCCATAAAACCTCAGCATGGGCACTATTCCTATAGCATAACAGATCATACATGACGACATAATATTACCTATATTATATTTACAGTATAAAACTTATCTTACATACAGCATAAAAACTCTCTTATAACATTATTACCAATTTTTCATAGTCTTTTTTTTGAAGTTGATTTTATAGTTTCGATTTTGTAAACAATATCGTGCTTCCTGAATATGAAATCATCATTCACCAGTACTGACATCATATTATTTCAGTAAATTTAAACCTTATGCAGATTTTAAATGTCAATAATTTTGATTTTTACAGGTAAAGCAGATTCTAAAACTGGTAAGACATTTTGCGGGTGATAATAATAATAATTGTTGGAAGTAGGCTTATGGCAGTGAATGAGATCTATCTGTTGTTTTGCTCTGCGATTGATTTGTGGTTGAGGCTAGAGAATTTAATTGAAGAAATTGATATTAACTTTCAGCAATAACCCTTCAATGGAAATGTAGGCGCTTGTGTTTGTTTGATGTTGTTCTAAACAAATGGAAAACGCATTTCTGGATAGAGCATGCGCAACAACGCTTCTGCTTAAATGTTTTGAGTGTAGAGTTATTATTGTTGATTTCAAGCGTGTTCATCCACTAATTAATCATGATCGAAGATCGATATCATTCGTTAATAACAAATGAACATGAATCATGACCATAAACATCATGTTAAGGTACACAATGTACGTGAATCGAACACGACAACTCGAAATATGGTTGTATAATTTACATGTCCAACACTTCATACATGTGTATCCAGCTCATCAACAACATTGACTTATCACATCCACAAACCCCTTACTATATTATCAACATAAGAAGAATCGAATTGCATAATAATGCATACAGAATAGAGATTTATTTAAATATAACTTAATCTCAAATTTAGATCACAGACAAATATCTTAAAGGAATTCCTAAATCAACATACAAAGATTCATAAACTTATTGAAAAAACATTCACATCTTTCAAGAAAAAAAAGTGGTGTATGAAAATAAAACTTCACTTAGCTGTTCGAGTAGGGCCCATGTGGGTGATGATTTTATACTATAAAATTGAATGGGATTATAAATTAGTATACGATTCAAGATCAAAAAATCTTTATATTAATTTATATTTTGATATTTGTGTTTAATGGGAAATTCTCAACATTCTGATAAAAGCTCATCTCTTAGAATATTGTACCGTAACATGTTTACAAGCTGTTTAACATAATGTATCATTTAAATTACAGGTTACTGATGCTCAAATTATACTGATATTTAGATGAAATTGAGTATATTACATACATTCCAGTGTATATTATGCAGATATTCAAATTATACGGTATCAAATTTAATTTAAAATAGATTTTTATATCGAACAAGGATTGCTAGAAAAAACTTTTGAACCTTTATATAAATTCATAGCGTAACTAAATCTATTTATCCATTGTAATACTGAATTGGGAGTGTGAGGCACAACTCCATACTAGATATAAAAATCATGTTTTTTTCGAAAATTTTATGAGCTTGCACAAATTTTAAATTGGCGCATCTAAAGAAATTTTTCATTTTTAACCCAATCTTCATTGGTTTCACGGTAGAGGAGTACATTCAATACATTTAAAACCATTCGATTGTCATTCAAATATTTTTTTGTGTTGATAATTGAATAATTGAAGATAGAATTAATGAAATGGATGTTTTTTCACTTTGGTATCTGTCGTCGCTACAAATTTGGTATAAGCAAAGTTATTTGTATCAAGCTGTCCAGAATACGTGATGCATTTCCTTGAAAGTTTTATTACAGTTCTCCACCGTTAATTACAGTGTATCAGTCATTCACTATCCTTTCCTAACATATTAAGTCCTAACATAAGCTAGATTCATGGCTGGCTCATCGCATCTAGCATGCAATTAAATCCTGAAACATAGCTTTGCATAAAACAAGAGTTGCTTTGCGTTGAAAACCATAATTTGCAGTTTAAGGAATTTCATGGCTGTCTTTCATGATTTGTAGCAGATGTTTATCTTTAAATCATTGTCACCAGGAGCGGTTCCAACTGGAAAGTTGTGGTTGGTGGGGTCACAAATGTGGCTGACCTTTTTTGCAAGATTGCCCCTCTTTCCATCAAATTGCCGATTTTTTGGGGGCATGACACCACTGGGACCGCTTTTGATTGTCACTTTTACAATTAAGTGGTTTACATAACACCAACATTCTAACACTCAGTTTCCCATCAGTGCTCAACTAGAAATAAATCGGTTGAATTATCAGAGGTACAATGAGTGGTCAATAATATCTCAATTTTATTAATTCTCAAATCATATCTGAGATCTAAGATGAACATATTCCATTTGTTGTAAGAGTTTGTGATTTAGTCATTGTAAAACACCATGCAAAAATCAAAATAGTCAGGCGATGTCTCCAGATCCCTTAGAGGCTTAGTGTATGAGTAAGAGAGTATAACTTCATGAGTTGTCTCCGAAGCTCATATTAACTGTATCCTCCTTTGAATCTACGATGATTTTTTCAGCATTTTATTTCTCATACCAATGTTGGATACAATTTTCTAAGTCGATCTTGCTTCTTGTGTTATTTTGGGATCAGAAAGAAGCATTCAAACAGGAAATGAGCAGATTGGATATTTTTCGATGAGAAAGAGACACAAGAAACTGAAGAAAAATAACGTTTGGTTTCCAGCTCTGAGATTATTTATTTTGTCGTATTGATTCATGCTCAGATACAATAAGGCTTACATCAAATGTAAAAATAATACTCCAGGTTATATATTTGACCCCTCTACTCAAAACAAAATTTACGAAGATGGCAATAGTCATCATTGGCCAGATTTCTATGATTACAATGTATTTTCAACACAAAAACTTTAGTTTTTAATGAATAAATACATGAAAATCTTCTCGAACTTCCAGGGCCATATCGGCAAATGGTTTGACAAAGTCAACAGAATGTGTTGTTATCTTGAAAAATGTGATGATCTAAGAAACCAAAAAAGTTGGAAATTAAAGTAAACCATCAATAATGTATACATGTTGTTAATCAGGAAATTGATTATTCATTATTCTCGTTGGTTATACATAACATATTACTATGTTGGTGACATAAAAAATTGACAAACTCTAACATCATCTCCCGCACACCACGTTCAGCAAGCAGCCAATCATTCCCTTTCAAATAAAATAATTCCTAGTTTTAAAATACACAAAAACACATTATTTTGCTTTCAAAAATCGATTCATTTTTTTCTATTTAACGTTAGATTTCAAAATGTATTATTTTAAATGTTACATGAAATCCAACTCTCTAAATTACTAGGCCTACTTAAAAAAATAAATCACTAGAAGTCATGATTTCTGGAATAATTTGCAATTGTTAAAGAGTGACCTATTGAACTCATTTGTTGAGAGTTTGATTATGACAATCATAATCAAGTCAAATTTTACTTGCTAAGAAGTGATCTCTATCCTTGAAAATGACTGCTTCCTTCACGCTGCTTAATATCAAAAACTGTATTTTTCCTAAATCACAAATACATGGTAGGTTATTTAAAGTTGAAATTTGTTTTATTTGAGAATATAATAAATAATTCCTAGATTTGAATAATTTCTTATTTCATGATGGATATATAGACAGGCTTTAAATTTTTTTCATATATATCGACACTGCTAGTTTGTATTTTGATATCAATCTTATATAAACCTTGTTTACGGAACTTAGTAGTAAAAAAGTGTTAGATGGTCTTAAAAATAAATTTTAAGGTTCTAGCTCCAATATTTCTTGAGCAATGGGTATTTTAAGAGAAATATATGCATTTTGTCAAGCCATAATAACTAAACTGTGCATCTCTTAACTAACGGTCTCTCCCAACATGAAACAAAACACGCAAAATAAAATTCTGGAGTTATCTAAACTGAGTAGAAAATTGTTAGATGGTCTTAACGCACCCAAAGAATTTTGAGGTTCCAGCTCTGAAATTTCTGAGGTATTTCTTGAGCTCTAATACATTTAATTTCGAAAATGATATGCATTTTTAATAGATCAATATAATAATTTGTGAATCGGTCTCCTAACGTAATGACATAGTTTCTACTAATATGATGAAAGTTTCTACTTTAATGCTGATTTCTTGCACAAAACCAGTCGATAGCTATTTGTGTAACTAGAGTGCAAAATAGCGTTTTTCTGCATCGAGAAAAACAGTTTTTCTCACGAGCCGAAGGCGAGTGAAAAAAGTTTCTCGAGTGCAGAAACAATACTTTGCACTCGTATTACACATTAAATTTTTCCTACAGTAATTTTTAAAGTAATTTAAAGAGAACAAAACAGGGCATACATAACCTGACAATTCCTCACATAACCTATTTTCGAATCACATCGATTTCAACAACAACAACTACAACAACTATTTCACAGCTGAAGCAGAGTAGCCAACCTATTTTTGAATGCAGAATAGGGAACCTGCGTATTACATGCTCACTATTTTGTGTTGTTAGGTTGCAAATTTGGAGTGCGGAAAAGTTCTTTCCCGCACTGGTGCAGGAATAGACTATTTTGCGTGCTACAGTTAGTGCGAAAATAGGCACTTTCTCGAATCACTGTAGGAAAAATAATATTCTTGAGCTATAGTAGTTAGTAGAAAATTGTGGGTATGTGATTGTTGTAAATAACGCTTGCTTTTATGTTAATGTTTAGGTAAAGTGGACGAGAAAGCGACGCAGCTACATGCGATAGCGTCGCTGAAAGTGTTGCTGGATGCGACGAAGCCGCACAACGGCGCCGCGAGCAGTTCTGCCGCTAACCACGTGGATAAGGCGCTCGAAACGCAACTGGCCGCACAGTCAGAGGCCAACGGCATCGCCCTCACCGCTCAAATCGATCCTATGGTCAGTAACCACATGTCACACTAAAATATCAATTCATTTATTCAATTCATCTTTCAGTTTTGCTACATTATTCTTTTTTTTCAATTGCTTTAATTAAATGAATGCCTGGTAAACGATAAATATTTATCGAAATCGGTTAAATAGTGTTCGAATGATGGATGTACAAACATTTAAAAAAACAAGTCGAATATAGAACCTGTTCTTTTTGGAAGTTGGTTAAATACAGAATTGCTTCATAAATATGTTTTAAATAAATTGCTACAAAGAAGAGAGTAGCACTTTTGTCCGGAATTAAAAGATAGCTATTTTTAGAATACCTCATTCATTTCATCACCCACGCACAAGTCTCCGGACTCATGATCATCCGCAATAAAAAAAACTATAAAAACACAAGAAAACATTGTAAAACAGAGAAATATGAACGCTATTTTTATTTGAAATTTATAGCATCGGCCACATTAGAAACGGCTTCGTAATTAACTCCTGGTCTGTAGCTTCAACTCACAATAGAATATATTTCATTCATATTATGCAATTATTCATCGTTCAGTCCTGCTACATCATTTAACTCCTCCTATTATTACAATACAGAATTGCTGCATAAATTCGCTGGATGGAATGCTTTGATTAGTATCTACAACAAGATAGATAACATTTTTATTGATACTTCTAATTATACTATAGTGCTACCCTAATGTACGTCATAATTCAGATTAAACTAGACAATCCACTCCACTCGATATTGGAATCAAATAGATGATTATCGAATACCTCATGAGCACAGAGATTATTTCGTTCATTTGTGTTTCTATGCAAGGCAGAAAGGTTTTCATTTTCGAAATATCGGATACCTCAGAATACCTCTGAGAATTTGTCAGATACCTCATGAGCGCAGAGCTCATTTCGTTCATTGTTTGTGTTTCTAACAGAGACAGAAAATGTTTCACTTTAAAAAAGTCTTCCATATTGCGAACAGGAATATTATGTAAATAAAGGATAAAGGGTATTCAGGTTCAAAGATTAAAGATCAAATGAAAGTTTTTGGCTAAGATTAGGCTAGTATTGAGACCGTAAGATTGACTTCGCGATTGAAAGTTTATTTCAAATTCAGCTAAGAAAAATCCATAAATGAATTTGTGAAATATTAGTGCAGAAGCTTAAGTTCTCTCTTCCTCCCGAACCGGATTATCTCCCCTGCAATTTATAAGAATACAATTTAATTTCACAATACAATCACAGTTTGAATACAGTTAAGAATAACGATATAAAAATAAAAAGATACCTTTGTCAACTTACTGCTAGCGCATAAGCATTATCCTTATGCTGGATTTCATCTCTTGTAAGATAAGATTGGCTTACCTGTGATTTCTATACCTAATGACCTATAATTAGTGTTTACAGTAATATTTTTTACTATTATACTCATTATTTGTAAGTCCGTTTAGAAACGAAGAAAATTTCAATTTGAATGTGATGTAAGAATGAGGATAGAACGATTTGAAAATAATTTACGTGAAAACTATAGTAATATATGAACTATAAATTACAAATTAGTTAGGGCTTGCATTTTCAAGTTTGGTAGCTTCTTTCATTTGAACTTGATTTTAGAAATCACTGAGACTTAAACCGGAAGTGATCCATAATTTACTCTTTGGCAAGATTTTTTCTATCAAGTTTAGATCCAGATTCAGCTTATGTTCCAACCTGGAAATAATAACTTGAAATAATTATTGATGAAATGGCTGAATACAATCTCGCACTGGGAAAAATGGGTACTTACTTATTATACGGAGTCCACTGTTTTACAAGCTTAGCGTAACAACGCTAGATCTTGAAGTCCCGTTATGGGAATGTTTTGAATGTGCTTGTGTTAGATTTTTCACATACTGTGCATTACATTATTGAACTCGATATCTAGAAATTCACGGTCTAGATCGGTTAGTATGAGCTTGTTAAATAGTTGCCTCCTTATGATCTGTAAGTACCGAAAAATGTGTAGAAAACATTGTAAAGAATGCAGCAATCACTGAGACTTGAACATGAAGTAGAAAGTAAATGCGCATGGCTTATATTGGTGAAGAGACCCTCACGGGTAGTTCCACCTCGCCGCTTGAGCCATGTTATTGGAAACATGGTGAACCTACTATTTTAGGTAGGTTCCGAACCACCGGGAAGTGGTTTTACAGCAGAGAACAGAGTCTTTTTGCTGGACAATCCAATCGGTCACCCTTACAGAGATTGCTTATCTAATCTGATTGAGCTACATGACTGGCTACGGCTCAAGGCTTAACATGAAGTGATCCGTCATTTACTCTATTTCAAGAACGTTCTTATAAAGTTCAGATTCATATTCAGTTTACGCTCTGACCTTATCATAACTGGAAGTAATTATTTATTGATGGAAACATGGAATCACTAAAGAGTATCACACTGTCTTATCAAGATGTCTGTCATCATGATATTAACAAGGTAGGTTAGAATGGGGTAAGATTTCTGGTATTAATAGCGAGTTTGCAGTTGATTAAAATTGATAATCTAAGATAACAATGCCAGGAATATTCAGAGATAAGCCTCCAGGGTGGCCAGATCAATACGGCAGGCAGCCGTGACGCAAGCAGCAGCGGGTTGAGTAGAAAACTAAACCAGAAGGGAATAGACCACTCACACGCCAACATCATTCGTTCTATCAAATTCCTATCTACTTGCATTTGGCTCAGATCGTACAGCGCGAGCTCTCCTCTCTGAATAGGCCTTTCGAGATTTGTTCTTGTTTCATGCAGACTAGAAATATTGGAATGACATTTTTCATCTGAATCGTTATTTGCAATACATAATGAAATGTGAGTTACTTCATCAAATTGAGACAGATCAACTTGATGAACATTTTAGTGATTGATATTTTTTCTAGATGATTCCTATGTCATTGATATTTTTTCGGAAGACCTTTGCGTGGGTAATAAGTTGAATGATGATGATGATTATTGATAAGTTGGACTTCGTTTTTTGGAGTTTTAGGTGGGTACAATTTTACACAGAAAAATGATTAAACAGAGGAAAACGAGAATTTTTTATCTGGCTAAGCCAAACGGTCACCCTAGAAAGATGTTCCAGCTAGTAGTACATGATAGACAACCACACAGTTATCGTAATACATAGTTTAAATTCAATCATATACTCAACATGTTGGAGAATAAAGTCATACTAAAAAGATATTCCCAAAAGTAAAATATGAAGTATTATTCGCCAGTAAAGATTGATTGATCGATTGGTCAACTGCTTTTATTAAGGGAGGATTTAGATCTCAACGTTTTCTCTTCCACTCAACCCTCAAACTAAAAAAATTTTGACAGGCATAAATGACACTGCCAAATGCATATCTTTTTCCGTATTGATGATGCCTACATGGGTCCGAAACTTGTGCTCGGGTAATAAGTGGATGATAATTATGTATGGTGAAATTACAGTTTTAGGTTTTCCCTGAACATGAAACAGGCAATAATGATTTTTGCACGCTAAAAAAATCATCCAATATAACCAGGGACTGAATAGACTATTCATAAATACGATATATGACTATTCATAAAAACGATTTATGTGACTATTCATACAATAACAGAAGAAGATAGATGACATGGCAACAAAAAAAAAAAACAACAATAGACTAAAAAATTGTATATACGCGATTAGTAGGAGCCTATGGTCTCTAGAGCTCTTGGTGCATCATGCTTCTGGAGAATCCCCTATATAACGAAATAAGAAAAGGAAAAATTAAGAAAATTTTTGAATTGCCTACTGATGTAATAAATAGTTATTTCTAAGCTGATTAAGGTGTTCTGTTTTTAGTGTATATAAAAATGTTGAATTTCTATGTGCTATTTTATACTATATATTCTATGTTAGATTTGCAGGTGCTATCTAAAATTATTAGACTATTGATATTAAATGAATTTGACGATGCCTAATGTACACTATTATGTATTTGTTGAACAATAGAATATTTCTATTTCTATTTCATTCATTGATAATGAACTTAAGTTTCAAAAGATAGGGCAAAACATAGTTAATAGAATCAAAACGATTTTCGAGCTATTAGTTGATTCTTTTTATCAACTAAAACTTTTTACTTCAATTCTCACATTGTTGAATTTTGATGAAATGAATTTTACTAGCTTTGTCGTACAATCTCAGTATTTGTCCAAATATGGATACTCTTTCCTTTCTTAAAGCTAAAACAAAGAAGTTTGATGGTTTATTTTCAAGAATGAATCATTTATTACTCCAAGTAGACCTACTTCGAGACACTTCCTTATTCGCGCAGTTCGAGACAGTTTTTTCAGGAGTTATCGTTGCAGTTTCTCTTTCCAACCAAAAACAATTAAAATCGTTTTCACATCATTTGATCATTTCATAGTACTCATCATTTCAAGATGCAACTAGTGAACTATGAATGATAAGTACTCTTCATTACTCGAATAAATAAGTGGAAGAAGATTATAATTACTACCCAATTATATTACTTTGCACTTTATCAGCACCAGGCCTGTGGATGGGCAAGGGCTGTCGGGGCACTGTCTGGAAACCCTGCCCAAGCCTGCAAAAAAGGTCAAAAGGTCATATACTTGGAAAAAGGGACCACCGAATTCACTCCTTGACTCCTTAAGTTCACTCCTTGACTCCCCCCGTATAAACTTGCAAAGAATCGTCATAATCTTGAAAAAACGGGAATCACTTCTTGCTTCCAGATGGCTTCCCATCTATTGGCACTGGGTACAGCCGCTAGTAGAGTTTATGATATATTCTGAGTTCACAATTACCAGCGAAGACTAGTAGATTAATTTCTCCCAAATCTCTTTTTTATTTTCAGAGAATTTCAGAGAATCATAAATCCATCAAACTATTATACATAGGAAAATTTATTTAGAGTTATTTATTAAGCGTGAATGATCTCGGAATCAAGATTGTGGCGGCTCTAGTAGCGCAGTTGGTCGGAGCGCTTGTCTGTGATGAGATAAAGCTCTGGCTGGCTTCGTTTCCTGCAGCCTTGAGTTCGAATCTCATTCAGCTATGGGTGTTTTTCATCATTCACACATTCACCTCATTACTCACGCACAAGTCTCCAGACTCATGTGGGCGTCATCAAAAAAAGATTAAATGAATTAGTTGTCATTGCTAGTGAAAATATGGGAAAAATACATTGAACAATTTATTTTGTTATTTATCATGATATTTATAAATGATATCGGAATCAAGATCAAATGAATAAGTTATCATAACAATGGGAAATATGGGAGACGGCATCAATTTGAGAGAGGAAACCATTGATGTTGAGTAGGAAACTGTGATGAGAGATATTGAAATAACAATGCAAGTCTAGCAGTTGTATAACTGGAATATGAATTCAAGTGGTGGGGTTGTGTTCTTTGAAAATCAACCTGCAATAACCGGAGAACAGCGACGTCTAGAGGGAAGAATCCGATACGGAGACTATGTCAATAGGGGAATAGTGGAGAGATTCCTTTGTCTCTAGATTGAACAGAGAGAGCGCAGTCCTTGGGAGGAGCTGAGTGCACCAGAACACTGTGCTAGGGGTGGCTATGCTAGTGAGTGAGTGAATGAAGAGTTAAAAATGGGGGACTATGCCTTGGATGAAAGGAGTGGTGCAGAAGAGCTGACGTCAAGGTTGGCTCTATGGCTGGCAGCTCACAGCTCACTCGAGTCGAAGCTCTGGCATTTTGCCAAGCATAAACAGTGCCTCCATCATTTTCTTTTACATCCTGCCGCACAACCTGAGAAAGGTAGCCTCTTTATTGGCTCTCCGATCTCCTCGGTCATTTTATTTTTCAGTTTCGCCTCGACGTCTATGAATTTTTTAAGACCTGGGAATGAGTTTTGCAAATCACAAAAATGAGGATAGATTATGCAGCTATTGAAAAGCAGTAATTAAGGAATGTACTTTATAACATATAGATAATTATTTACTGTTGTGGATATAAATAATGTTTTACGTCTACAACATTTTCAAGAAACGAGTTTTGCGAATCACAAAATTAAAATGGATTATGCACCTATTGAAAAGCAGTATTTGAGGGATTTACATTATAGTGCATTGTTTATTACTGTTACATATTCAACTAGACAAATCTGACGGTCATTTCATTTTTCAGTCTCACCTCACGTGACGTGTGTGAAATTTTCAAGACCTGAGAATGAGTTTTACAAATCACAAAATGGGAATGGATTATACAGCTTTTGATAAGCATTATTTGATGCACACTATAATTATATAGATAAAATATAATGCGGCTCTGGTAGCGCAGTTGGTTGGAGCGCTTATCTTTGATAAGATAAGGCTCTGGCTGGGTTCGTTTCCTGCAGCCCTAGGTTCGAATCTCATTCAGCCTCGGATGTTTCTCATTATTCACCCATTCACCTAATTACCCACGCACAAGTCTCCAGACTCATGTGGGAATCATCCCCAATAAAAAAAATTGTCTACTGTTTTTTTAAATCAAGAGTTTTGTGTACACTAGTGGAATATAGCTCTCAATTGTTTCCTCAATCAATATATTTTTCCATTATAGTGAGGGGTAAGGAAATATATTTAAACCAGACAATACTTCCTATTGCAACTAGTTAAATATTTTCGGTTAACATTTTTTATCAAAATTGACTATTATGAACTCTTTTTTACTGTTTTTTAATATTCGAGTGAACTTTTAAATTCATAGCCTGTGAAATGAAACAGTGATTTCTTTGAAGTATTTAGTAAATTTTAATTTTTCTAGTGAAGTAGCCTCAAAGTTTTGGATAATGTCGCTAAGTTAAAATTTTCGAATAGAGCGGTTTTGGGCTCAGTCTGTTGCACGTTTGCAATCATTGTAATTTCGTCTCAATAGATAAAGTGTTTATCGTGATGTAAACAACTCAATAAAGAAATGAATGCATCGATTGTTAGTTTTCAAACATTTTCGAGAATCCACAGGAGTTAATTATCAACAAAACATGTCCTAGTGGGCATCTCTGACGGGTATTGTAACAAATGGGTATTAGACTGCTTGTACAGTGGAGAATATAATACTCGATGATAGTCACCATCGCAAAATCAAAAACAAGCTGTAGAATGGTGGTATTCACGCTGCTCTTATCTGTCATACATCATACCACAAAATCTGTTCGATTTACTGGTGGTAATGATCATTAAGTCTTTAATGCTCCACTGTGCAAGCAGCATTACTCTCATCATTGCTATGATGTTGAAGTGTTCAGCATCATTATAATAAAACATTATGTCCCGTCATTAAAACTGTCGGCAACTAACAATCAATAACGTATCCTTTCCATTGGCTTGGATTTATGAACATCGAACATCCCGTTTCTGTCTGATAAGATCTAATTTATATTCAAGATGTGAATTTAAACTCCAACACGTTCATCATTATAGTCATAATGAGTATAGTTTACAGTCATTGCAGTATAGTTTACATTTTATCAATATTACTGAGTTTCTGTGATCAAAATTCATATAGTTCCAATTCGGAGAACATAAGGTATCAATTTATAAAAAAAAGCAAGATAGGATTCAAGTGACAGCCGTGAGACGTGGCAGGTTGCATTGTTTAACCAGATTAGATAAGCAACGCTCTCCTGGGCCCTCTTTGTAAGGGTGACCAATTGAATTGGCTAGCAAAAAAGACTCTGTTCTCTGCTGTAAAATCACTTCCCGGTTGTTCGGAACCCACCTGAAAATGTAGGTTCATCAATCACCATCATCCTACTCATTACCCACGCACAGGTATGAGACCTATTTGGGCTTCATTCTTTAAAAAAAAAGATTGTCCACTGCAAAAGAGCCTTGCCAATAACTTCGAATCTCAAAAGCTAAAATCTTATCTCAATACATAAACGCCTGATTCAGCTTCAAGGTTATTTCCGGGGCACCAGAATAACCTGATTAGACTCCACAACAGAATTAGATTCAAAGACAATATTTGCTTGATTTAGGATCAAACTGATTTGAGTTTGTAGCTCTGTTTATTGATTTATAATTTTTTTCTAATGTTTTTCTATGAAGGAAATCTCCCCCAAACACAGACGAATAGTCTTTGTGGGAATTTGATTCAAAGTCTTGAATCATGTCTTTGAATCACAAGGATATTGTAATCTGTTAGTTTTTGTCTTTCGTGGAATAAATTAAATGCTTTATTTATTTTTTACATTTTTAAATAGACAGCAATTTTATCATAGCATTGCATGATGGTTCTTGATTTTGAATTAAAGTAATAAATTTTTTCTTCGCCAATAATAAATCACATCTTTTTTTCGATAAGCGTCCGTAAATTAAATGAGCAAACATGTTCAGTAGCTCGGAAGTGAATTCGGGTAGGAAGCAAACGGATATGACTAAGTCGCTTTGTCGCTGGCGTTTGCAGCACAGTGAATCGATTGAATAGAGATTGAATGAAGAGAGAAGTGTGAGGGAGAAGATAAAAGAGAGAAGAGAAAAGGGATGGTGGAGGAGAGTGAAGTGACGTGATTGAAGAGAGTGAAGCTTATGAGTGAGCTGGCACCACTTGCTAGTGGCAGAAACGGGCCACGGATTTCAAACTCCATCCCAGTTATCCATTACTGGCTCTTTGCCAAATATTAACTTTGCTTCCATGGGCCCCTATATTTCCACAGGCATCCTCGATACTGTTTAAATTAGTTGGTATAGGTGAGTTACAGACCACTAATTGTAATAGTCATAGGATAATAATAATTGAAATATAATAAAAATTGGTAGATATAATTAGATACGAGTTCACTCGATGACCGTGTTTGTATGGAGTAATACAAAGATCAGAATTTAGCCTGTCTGGGTTAGCTCACAGCTAGAGAGGGGGAAAAGGAGAGAGTGACCAGGGAGATTGAAGAAGGTTATTTATAATCAATACGAAAATATGAAATTGGAATGAAAAATTGGATGAAAATGGAATTTGTTCGTTGTCAAAAAAGAATCCTTACCAAATTAATTTTGAATATTCAAACAGAACCGTGACATGGTTTTGAAGAAACCCTGAAACTTCACATAAAATTTAATATGAATAAATAGTAAAATAAAAAATAAATAATATGAATCAATGTAACTTCTTATAGCTAGGCTGGAATAACGGTACCCTTCTCACAGCGGTTCTGTTTTATTTCATTCTTTTTTTAATTTCATTATTATTTCTATTCATTATACCTATGCTATAATTATGTATTATAACAATGATTAATTAATATTATAATATATATATCATAAATATTAAATATAACTATATATATATTTATTATCTTTCTGCAAGGCCTAGGAGTAGACTAATTAACTAATTAACACATTTCTCATTTATGGAATAATGGTTCAATTTTAGGATTATTTCTTATAATTCAGTTAAGTCCAATACTTGACAATAATTGAATAATTTTGGATAACGAATATATCAAGGACACGGGTATTTCACGGTTATAAGGTTGAGGTTAAGGTTAAGGTTGTGCCTTGTAAGTCTAATATTAACTTTGTATGGTAAATTCAACGACTTGCGGTCAATTTTAATTGAGAATAAATAATATATTTACTTACGTAGGCTTTGTAAGCTGTGCAGCTTTTGATAATGAATCATCACGATTCGGAAACGTTTCAGCTTATGTGAGTTAATTAATTATTTATTCTCAATTAAAATTGACTGCAAGTAATAAAATTTATTATAAAAAGTTAATATTAACAACGCAGATCGTTAAGGAACAAGAAATTCAAGAATTTAAGTCCAATACTAACAGTAATCCAATAATTTTGGATAATGGATAGCTACTCAGATATATTAAGGCTGTAATAAAAATTTACTTGTTAAACTGTGGCTAATCATTGCCATTATCATCTCTATCCGTTGCTCCTTGAAACTTCTTGAAAGGTACTGTTGTGTTATAAAAACTCCGCAAATGCTTTCGTTCCAACGGCTGAGTAAGGAGTAGTATAGGCAACACGAGCAACAGAAGTTTTACTAGATTTGTCCCATCTTTGCTTAGATAAAAATTGGTCAAAGACGAACATAATAATTATTCGTTATTTAGCACAGTGAAAATCAAAATCTGGTCGATTCTGGGGGGGCAGTGGCTTAGCCAGGTTAGGTTAGGTTAGGTTAGGTTAGGTTCGGTTCGGTAGGAAACTCCTAAAATAGTTATCAAAGGTATTACACTTTTTTCCGGTATTTCAAATAAAATTCTTTATTGCACCAAAAGTTACATAGAATATAGCAAAATATTATAAACATTTTTCCCTCAGGTAAAACAAAATAAATATTTGAGGAATCATTCAAGAAATAATTTTTTCGGGTATTTTCAGTGAAGAACAGGAATGATAAAAGGGTAGTCACAAAAAAGTACAAGCACATGAACTGGTTCATTCTTTCAGAACTGTAATCGATTTCAGAGCACTGTAATTGATAGTTTACGAAGATCTACTAACAGCAATAACGTTCAACACACGGTTTGTAGTTGGACTATGAAAAAATACTATCTTGACTTATAGACTTGGAACACTAACAACAAGTTATTGTTACACAGACCCACCTCCGCTTGTTTGTGAGCTATAAAACGGTCAATTAGACATAGTTCCAATTAGAGCTTACGAAAGAATGCTTGTTTTTTCAAGTTGTCAAATACAATACAACCTTCTACACAGTTTCTTCGTCATGAGATATTTTGTGGGCCATGAAAATAATATTGTTCATTGTTTCTATAACAATCTGATTTCAATCAAACGTCAACAGAAAGTATTGCAAATGCTTCTTCCATTAACTGCCAGAACTTCCAATAACTTATTTATTCCTGTATTGATCATCCGCTTACAGTACTTTTAAAACATGCTATTGACTTAGTTTCAATTAGATGCGAGTGAGATAAAGTTCAATCGAACTTTTAGCTACAATACAACTACAGGAACACCTACTACTAAAACTACTGAAACACTGCTGATCATCTCATTACTAATGGACACAAGTTCAAGGCCGAAGAAAATGTTGAATTTCTGATTTGATTGGCAAAGGCAGGCAACTGAAAATTTTAGAAGCTTTGGAGATAACTAGGTTGGTAAAAAACGATTCCAATACTAGTTTAAATGATAAAATTTATCTCAATTCAATACAACTAACTTGGTTTCATCATAATTAAACTACTCTTTGATAACGGTACATAACCTGACCTTGACTGCATTTTGCTTAGTTTCATCTTTTATTTTATTTTAATATTTTCAATGGTTTAATTCTAGCCTACTTGTTTGTTACTTTTTGGTTCTAGATTTTGACACTGATTATTCCTTGTTGCTCCTCCCACCTGTGGGCATGACCTGTTAGGGCCTTCAGCCAATCATAGACCTTCATTAAAAGTCGGCCTATGAGAGGCACTTTCTCCCTCAGCCAATAGTATCCTTCTGTGTTTAGTATATATTAAGCTACTCTGTACTTTTGTTTTAGTTTGTTTGAGAT
This sequence comes from Conomelus anceps, assembly GCA_948455865.1. Taxonomy (NCBI): domain Eukaryota; kingdom Metazoa; phylum Arthropoda; class Insecta; order Hemiptera; family Delphacidae; genus Conomelus; species Conomelus anceps. The sequence goes on from OX418216.1 coordinate 130,448,736, forward strand.
TGATAATGGGTGTAACAATCAAAACTAGTATCTCACGGTTTTCAATAAATTTGGTTGTGATAACTTCAATTCTTATTATTCATTACAGCTGATTCCGACTTTAGGTGACTCTTGAGACCTCAACATCATGTTTTGGTTCAAAGAGTGCCAGCAAGGAGTGAGGCAGGTTGTGATTAATTCCCTCACTGAGCAGAGTTGTATCTTTGCAAACAAAAACAAATATTCTGAAGCTCTCTGCTTAACAGTCAACTTCCACATACCCTTATTTTTCCCTGGATATTTTTTACCATAATTTAATCCAAGATTACTAAGGTTACACATGAGAAACTACAGACTATTCAAAAAAATATCTTCCAGGTGTCAGAAAAAGTATAAAACCAACAAGACAAAGCGAGTCTTGAAGAGATAACCTACTCCACGTTTGAGGCTTTTCATTTGTACAGGTAGCTTTTGGGTGTTGTGTGAAGGTGTGTTACTGGATTCGACGAACGAGAAAGCGAAGTAGGCTTGAGCGAAGAGTATTGAACGTGGAGGAGGATCCGGCTCTACAAATAAGACAATGGGTGGCCTTAATATGCGTTTATAAATCTCAGGGGCGGTACGTTTGTGTGTGAAATTGGTAGTGAGCTTCCTAAACGAGCAACGCAGCGCAGCGCAATGAAATCACCAAACTACGCTTTATTCGTTCGCAACGACACCAGACTGGCTTTAGCATAAGCGAAAGTAATAGGCAATAACTAACTTTATCTCACTGTAACTATAGTTATAGGCTATGACTCTCAACTCACAACCAGAGTAACCGTAAATATTCAAACAGGTTATGATACTGGAACCGTGAATTCATATCACATTTACAAATATACTTATTCAATGTCAACAATACTTAGTATGGGAAGTGATAGCTGTGAGCCGTAGCAGGTATCTGTTCAATCAGATAAGATAAGAAACGCTCTCCTGTGCCCTCCCTGTAAGAGTGACCGACTGAATTGGTCAGCAAAAAAACTGTTCTCTGCTGTAGAATCACTTGTAGGTGGTTCGGAACCAACCTGAAATTGCAGGTCCACCATGTTTTTAATAACATGGTTAAAGCGGCGTGGTGTAACTACCTGTAAGGGTCTCACCATCAATAAAAGGCATACGCATTCACTTTTTCTACTTAGTATACGCAAAAAAGGAATACTATTTATTGTTAACATAATATGTTTTGACTTCTTTATTTGGTTCTAAAGTCTAAACAAAATACAAAATTACGTCCACTTTCTTTGGACTATTCATTTAATCATCATTTACACAAAGCAAAGCAATTACAAAGCAAAGCAAGCAAAGATACAATAGTCGCAGCCCACTACTATTTTCTTTGCAAATTTACAACTATAAATTCAAATTTCAGGTTATGTCCAAGTTAAACTAGAAATTTCACTTTGAAGTACAATCACTGTTTATTGGGCTATGTTAGTGCTTAGTTTTATTCCAAATTGATAATCTTGAATTGGAAAGAACTGTTCATTGTACTGAAAAGTGAAATTCCTTGTAAAAAACTGACATAACCTAACATATGGATTCTCAAGTGTTAAAAATTTGTGACGAGAGCAGTTGTGGGCGACGTCGCGTTGCATCTTTGCTTGGTTGTATTATTGTCATCAATTATACATGATGCACAAAGCACGTCCAAAGAAAAATCACTTATCTAATGAATGATGTTATTCAGGAAAAGGTTGCTTTGAAAAACAAGGGATAGAAACATCAACCCAATAAACAGAATTTATCAATTTCGAAAAAACTTTATACTGAAGACTTCTGCAATGGCAGATATTGACAACAGCATTGAATAGCTGATGGAAATCGATGAATGCATCGTTCATAGATTCATCGATTATCCCAATGTTCATAGAAAGATGACAACTTAAAGTTTTATTTTCAATCTTGCCCCTTTTGCTTTAATCATCATTTCATAATATTCATTGGCGCTTTTGTTTGTCTGAAGTGAAATAAAAATGCACCAAATCAAAACAATCATTTTTTGTGTGCTGCAATTAGCGATTTCTATAACAAATTACAAATTTTGTATTGATTCTTGTACAGACGATTTTTCAGAATTCATTCAAGTCGTTTAAAATTCCTTTCTTTCTCATACTGTGAATTTTTTGGGACTGAAAACTCAAAATGAGCGGTCCGGTGATGTCATCACTATTTTATCACAGTCGAACAACAGCGCTAATGTGGCCGCGATTGAAACTTCTGACCGGGCTGATTAAAATTATGAACTTTTCTCTTTCCTTAACCGTTGACATAAGGGTTGTCGTGAATGCTTATTTATTGAGATAGACCTAATGAGTACGTCATTGTGTAGTTTATCACAATTTGCTTCCTTCTTTATATAGAAAGTATTTTTTAAAAACTGTATTGAATGATATTTGGTAGGTCCATGAGTAGAATTATCAGTTTCAAGGAGTTAGTTGCTTTGTAATTCTTCCTCAAAATTTCATTGATATTTTTGGCTTATAAAAGTACTTACTTTTTCACTTGGGACAATTCAGTATTAGAAACATAAAGTTCATAGCCGGTTTACAGAGAATGTGCAGCATGTATTGGCTACTGGTGGAAAAATGTCTTAGCTTCATAGCTTATGAAGACATAGACGAATAACAACAAACTTTTAGACGATATGGTCAATTTTGTTTCTATATCCGGCGATACAGGGTTTAAACCTGATTTGAAACTTTCTGTATACTGTTCTTGTAATACGTAAAGAGCTAATAATCTGTCATACTGCTTTCGTATTGGGTACTTGTTTTACCAAGCTCTGAATTAAAAACGTGGCAACTTTTCTGTACGACCACATGTCAAAGTTCTCATTAGTATTGAGGCCAATCGATATTTCATTAAGAAGTCAGTTGCAGATAGGAAAAATCGATGTAGAGCTTGACAAGGATTTAATAGAGCCACCAGTATTCCCTCGTTGAAAAAATATTGCCTTACACTTTTCCTACTTACCAAAAAATTACTTTCGGCCAGAACCATCTTCATCGATTGGCTGCCAGAGGTGGAAGAAAAGTTTTAGGACACATCTGCACCCCAATATTCTTCAAAAAGTGTTGGCCTTCCTTGTAGCAAGCCAGCGGAATTATTAAAAAAGTTTCAAGAGATCAGTTGCTTTGTTAGTTTCTCTGGAAATTTCATTGACGCATTACTTAAGCAAACAATCTGTAACACAGTTTTTTAGAAGAAAACGAAGTTTTCTGAAGAAAAAGAAGTAGAAGAATAAGTAAACGAAAAAAAAATAGTAAGAAGAAATAGAGATAGAGAAGTCCGCGATAAAAGTCGATAGTCGACAAGCCTCTAAATGAAATAAGGAAGGCTGAATTTATTTGATTTTTCTCTTGTGATAACTTATTCTGAGTATTTTCTAAAATTCAATGTGTATTTTCAAATAAATGTGGTTGAGATCTCTCAATTAAGGTCGATTCAGGTTGTCAATATTTAAGACAACTTTTTAGGTATCTGTTTCCCAAATGACTGTCCCCAATAAGGTAGAACCACCCAGGATAAACTTTCTTATAGGTCATTCGTTGATAAAATCATTACACATCTCTGCACAAGTCTCAAATGAAACTAAGTGTTCTGACACTAAATTGCAGTGGCTTGGAAATTCCGCAGTCCCTTTTGAGAATTGGAAACGCTATAGCTCCTCATGATGCATTGAAACACACTAAACAGAAATTGGACTACGTTGACAAGTCACTTCCAGAAGACAAATCGCTCTTCACCGTTAAAATTTCTATTGACTATTTGATTCCCATTGACTATTACCCAACATTTGATTCCCCATTGGCCTCCTAGACATTGCAACACTTCTTACCGATTACACCCTCAAATTTGAGTATGATTAGAAGATAAAGTTGAAGTTATTCGTAAAATACTTGCAAAATACGAAGAAAAATCTCTCTAATTCTCAACTGAACTAAACTAAAACTAAACTAATTTAGTCGACTAAACACGACTAATATAATAATGGATAGGTTGCATAAAACTAAGTTGTATTTATAACTGTAAGATAGAACTAAATAAATTATAGCTGAGTTAAATAGACTATGATAACGATACTGCTAACCTTAATATTCTATGCAGCTGCCTGTTCTAAATTCAAGACGCTATCAGATGCGTACAGATTTGACGTTAGCAATATTATCTTTAACTTTGTTTTGCGCAAACCCTTCATCAACTCTAAAACATTATTCAAGTAGCTTTTGAAAATTATTCTGAATAACCAATGTGTGAATTACTTCTGTAGTAAGATATTAAGGAACGGAATATAATAGGATAAATGTGAGATAACAAGAAACGGAAGTAGTTTTTCAAGTGATATCGGTGTAAACTAGAGAGATAACCACATATCTTTGTGAATTTGACATTGGAAAAATGGGCTGGGTAGCAAAGGGCTACCCGGAATATATAATTTTACACTACAACTTTACGAACTAGCCTTTTTTGTTGTTATGTTGCATCCTGATGATCGCGCGCTAAAGTTTTAAATATTCGCGGCAATCTATTGCTGTATACTATATTACTTACAGTTATCTGTAGCTTTGACTGTTACATCATTATTAATCTCTAAAGACTAAAAACTAAAATACAGAGTAGCCGAATATACAACTGCCTTAGACAAATACTATTGGTTAACAGGCTAGAAGCTTCTCATAAGTCGAGCTCTACGATGGATGTCTGTCATTGGTTGATACTAGACCCGCCCATTATTTTAACAAGAAAAAGCCTGCCAATAGAGAACAGCCATGAATAATACGCCTTCTCTTGACACGAATGGTCTACCAATATGAAGCAGGCATAATAAACACGTAGTAAACAACTGATCAGTGTCACGCACACATGAAAAATGAAGCAGTTTGAAAAATATTGACGGTTTATAGCTCAATCGAGGTCAAAAGACTTCAAGTGAAATAGAAAAGAAGTAGACTTGCAGTAGTTTTCTTGATCTTGATTGAGTTATTTATATTTTTTCAAATATTTTCAATATATTATTTCCCCAATATTTTTCAAGTTTGTATATTTTTTATGTGTGTTTGGTCATCTGGTCACTTTTTTACTTGCTTCGTATTGATAGGCATTCTTCTTCAACCTATGAAAGGCTTCTGGCCAAAAAACCAATAGTATATTTACCCAAGAAGGATACGTACCCTGTTTCAGTTTTTAGTATATTGAGATCGATAATGTTGTAACAGTCCAAACAATAGTCTCCCGTTTTTTTTCATATTGAATTCTTTGGCCTCCAGATAGCAGTTAATATTCCTTTCCTGTTTTTTGATAATTGAAATGATTTGGACCTCATCAGTCTTATTCATTATGGATAACTACCACACTATCACGATCACCAACACCAAGAAGATTAAAATGAACAGTATACTGACGATGAATCAATTTAGCCAGGGTGATCTGGCGCATGTACGTGCTCTATCGTGGCATATATTCCAATAAGGCATAAAGAGTATATTTTTATGTCATTCCTTTCAATCCGCCTTTACGTGATCATAAAACTCTGATATTGCTGCCAGCTTTAAATTCATGATCATCGAAGAAGCTATGTGACAGTTTAGAATATAAAAAGATTATTGTGAAATCCAGACAAATAAAATTGGTAACAAATGTATAATAAAATAGCTATATAACTTATTGTTATAGAAAGAAGAGCACAAAACGTCGAGCATAATTTATTGTTACTGATAGCTCCAATATGCGTATCAAAACTAGTCGCAGACAACTGGATTTGATTCTGAGTTGAGATTTTCTTGAATGGTTTACTTAAAACTAAAAACTGTCGCAAAAATTGTTGAAAGATAAACAAACAGCTTAAGCAATAGAGAAATAGCAACATATTTCTGTGTAGTGCATGTGTTATTTAATGAAGTCATGTACGGTACCTTGAATCTTGAATTGAATCTTGTAAATGCTTGAATTATTTACATGTCTGTGAAAAAGGAAGATATACTTCAGTTTTGGATTTTCTTGTTAAGAAAAGTGACTCTTCATACAACAATATACAGCGTGTTTGAGAAAGAACTCAGTTTTAGTGTCACTAGACTAGAAAGAACTAGTTTTAATGTCATAGAATATGTATGGGGACATTTATTACAACATGTTGACAGAGTATGTCTTTCCCCAATTGAAAGATATTGAGGCGGAAAAAGGGCTTGTGTTTTTCCAACAAGATGGCGCCCCACCTCAATAAAGTAACCGTGTGCGTGCTGATATGTTGGTGAATACGTGGCGAGAAGTGGAATATCGTCTCGACGTGTGCAGGGTAACAAATGGATCCTTCGTTGAAGTCTACCTACATTCAAACAATACTTGAAGGTACTACTTTCTTTCATTGTATGTAATCATTGATGTAGTTTTCAATTAATTCCACCATTTCATTTATACTTAAAACTAGGGAGTTCTTTTCAAACATCCTGTACTTCAAGCCATGAAATCAGGCGACTGGAACAGATTAATATAGTTTTGCAAAAAACAGCTTTGTGCGGTGATAAACCAACTGACCGCTAGCATCGCTAGCATAGCGTCAGACATGGAGACATTGTAGACGATACGCAGCTGGCATGGTCTCACATATCTAGCAACACAGCAAATTCGTCCCAAACGCCTAATTTGATGGCGTGAAGTATGATTATTATTATAATCAACACCCGATAATTGGAACGTTGGATGAGAACTTTGTGAATTGCTCGATGTCAATATTGGGCGAGAATGAAACATGAATAATTATGCGCTCTCAGTGATGAATTCCCATGATTTGTGCAATTAGGATGGAATAGGATGATGGACCGTTAAAAGATCTCGCAAATAGAGATGGAATGGAAGGGTCACAAAATGATACAGCCGCTGTATTATGGGGATGGGATATTATTATTGCACTTTGTCCAGAGTTGAGTTCAACTTGCTACCATCCGCATCAATCATTCAAAAACTATAAATTTTGAAAGCGAGATATGACGCCTTCATGGCGTTTCTCTTGCTTTCGCCATCACCCTCATTCACTCTCACTCACTTATTCTCTTCGACTTTCACTCTCACTCTTACTCACTCAATCTCTCACTCTCACTCACTCTTTCTCCCTCACTCTCACTATCTCTCACTCATACTCTCTCTTTCTTTTCCTTTCACCCTCTTTCTCTCGAATGATTCGTTCGTTCTGAGCCTCACTCACAGCCCTAAACTCCAATCCTCAACTAAATACTTTACTATCAGACACAGAGCAAATACTTTACTAGCAAATACCTTTAGTCCATTTATTTATTTTAGGTGGCCTGCTGCTCGCTTCTCTCATCGATTTGTTTTGAAATACACGTAGGCTATGTTAGAAGACATTATATAAAGCTATGAAATCTATGATGTGGCTATGAAATCTATATAATTCCTTTTCTTATCTATGTAATGAGTTTATTATTTTTTCACTCACTCTTTCTCCTTCTCTAGCTTTCACTCTCCCTCTTTCTCAAACTCTCTCTCTCTCTTCTCCTCTCCTATTTTCCTATAATATAATACATGACGACCAAATAATTTAGTATTTATTTGTTGATCCATGACGAACTGCAAGTGGAAAAGTATACATTTTCACTTGGGCGACATGTAGAACTATTTGAAATAAATAAGGATTTTTTTTCTTTCTTGGGCTTCAGTCAGGAAACATATTTTGGCTCAAGTAAGAAAGAAATTTACTGTTTTCTTATTTATTTCAAATCAAATAGATCGGCATGTCAACCAAATATTAAACTCATAGATAAGAAAAGGAATTATGTAGATTTCATAGACACATCTATTTATACTGGCAGTATCTCATTGTGTTACTTATAAACGTGTACGACAGTAACTAGACCATAGTGTATATTGATTGATTAACTGCCTTTATTGAGGGTAGAGTTAGGGCACAAGGTCCTCTCTCCCTAATTGCATTTATAGTTAGCGGACCCGGAGTGAAGTAATGTGCTGATAGTTCCAGCCGGGTCTTGGAGAAGGAGCTGGAACAATCAGTTTTAGTATAAAATGTATAATGAATAATAATACTAGAAGTTGTCACAGCCACATTAATTTATTGAAAACAGTGAGATTCCAATACTAGTTTAAAAGATATTTATTTCAACCATTTCAATACAACAAGTTGGTTCCATCATAATTCTTGCCTACATTTTAATAACGGTACTTTCGTGTTTTTCTCGATTGACCTTTTAGGTCTAATTTTAATCTTCTTATGTTTTGTTCTTGTTTGTGCTTTCTATGTGTTCCCGGTTTTTAGTTCTCGATTTTGACACATATTTTGCTTTTTGCACCTCCCACCAGTGGGCTTGCCTTGTTTTGGCCTTCAGCCAATGAAGGTCAGCCTGTTAGAGGCACTTTTTCCCTCAGCCTATAGTATCATACCGTGTTTAGTATATATTAAGCTACTCTGTACTTTAGTTTTAGTTTGATTGAAATTGATAATGGTGTAACAACCGAAACCAGTATCTCACTGTTTTCAATAAATGTGGTTGTGAGAACTTCTAGTATTTTTATTCATTATGTATATTTTCCACAAAGAAAGTAAAAATTATAATTATTCACCATATTCGTTATACAATGGAATGCCTTCGAAATTGGAATTTGCAAGTGAAATGTGAAAAACATTTAATCCAGAGTAAGATAGGTAGGCTATTATTCAGAAAATTGTGAATACTAAATCACGTCGAATTATGAATTTTTATAACTAATCAGTCCGACTGACGGCCTCGGCCAAGGTTTTAATGATTTTCATTTCAATATAAAATGTTTTCCATTTTTAACTGACTTCAAAAGACATTTCAATTCAATTTTTTGAATGCTTTGGTTTCAAGAAAAAATCATCCCAAATTTTTGTTGAACTGATCAACTTAATTACCAGCTGATACAAAAAAGAGCAATGAAAAAAGTTTGAACATAGAGAGCGCGCTTGAAACGATGTATTGAAAAATGACGTTGAAAAGCAACGAACTTTGATTTCGGTGCAAACGATGTGACGATCAAATGTGAGGCTCATTCTTCTTTATCGATTCCTTTGTCACCCCACTCTGCTAACGGCAACTCAAGTATTGTTGCCCCCAGCTGTTCTCAACACCTACCGAGTAGATACCATTTTTCAAACGAGTGAAAAAAGTATTATCTGCATTTGCATTAGCGAGAATTTCATTCATCCTAGACTTTATTATAGCACTGAGCTCTTACCTCTCACGAAAAATTGTATAATTAAATTTTTACAGTGGAAACGATCTCAAAAAATGCATCATGGCAATTTGTGATGTTATTTCTGTTGGAATAATAAAGATTGAAATAATTATAATAAGTTTAAATGATAGTTCCTAGGAAACTGTTTCTCAGACATCAGCCCTTGAAAAAAGTTGATCCAACTGATGAGCAAGAAAATTTTAATTACGATTTTAAACTCCAGAAAAATTTACTTAGAAAACTGCAACATTACCTATCAACTCTAATTTTTAATTTAAAATAACTGTTACTAGTACCGTTATAGTACTAGTACTGTATAGTTCTCTGTAGTACTCTATAGTACTAGTACTGTAACTGGTACTAGAACTAACGATCAGTTTTATACTCAAATTGATAATTAAAGTTATTTTACTGATGCCTAGTTTCTCAGTCGTTTAGTAAATCATTCAGAAGCTATTGATTCAAAAGCGGCCCGAAGGCTTGTTTCACACAAACCCGGCAGTCGGATAACCCGTGTCGTTTACCCGGCATAATTACATGGTAACGTTTGATTTAAAAAATTGGGTAAGTGCAGAGCACTATTAGAGCACTACGATTGGTAAAGATTTACGGTTACCCTACTGCTGGGTATGTGTGAAACAAGCCTTAGGGCCGCTATTAAATCAATAGCTACTGAATGATTTACTGAACGACTGAGAAACCGGACATAAGAGAATCTCACTTCACTCTATCCATTAAGAAATATAGAAGATAAACATAACATAAATTAATTACCCTAGGAAACAAACTAGTAACTGTATACAGTGCACTGATAACGTTTGTTGCTCATGTTTCTTGGAGATTGGCATCATAAATTTGACATAATTTTCCGCAACTAATTTGTACTGCACCCAGAGCATGTTTCACTCTGATGGAACAAAATAAGAAATATATCTTTCAGAGATAATCATTGTTTCTAATCAGACGATGTTAATTGTATCTCAGTTTTCATGGTCTATGACATCAAGCAACCAATATTTCTCAAAACACATCTGTTATACATATTGTTACGGGTGATACCACTAAAAATAATGCTGACAAAAATGTAAGAATAAAACTAGAAAACTCCATTCACACATTAACATACTTCACAGATTCATTACACAAGAAATAACACAAATATGTACAGATTTATTCAATAAAAGTGTCCAATAATTACTCTCAGACTTTTCAGCGCTCACTGTCTGCACAGTCCTTTATAACTCACAAGTTTTTGATCAAATGCAGTCACACTCACAAAGACGAATTCTTATCCCGAATAAAAATACTTATTATACCAAAATAGAAGTCACTGTTACTCGAACTGCCACGATAAGACTCTATTGTTGCTGTTTTCAATCACTAACTGGTACTGCCAGTGTGTGCTCGCTAAGCTTCTTGTTGTCACGACGACGCTACTCAAGACCGGACTGACTGGCCATGGCCACAAGCGATATTTTATATGCTTTATGAAAGTTTCTAGCCCATTCCATTACACTCTACCGTTTACTATTCTGTTTTTTTTTCGTTCTATCACCATTATGTCCATTAACCATTGATATGCTATTTGCCATATATTAATATGTAACCATATTTTAATTATGTCCTTCCGTGGAAATATTACGCTGCCGAATGTGATAAAATATGACAAATATGATCAAAATCAGTTTCTTAGCCTCAATTCTCAACCTCCAACGACAGTATCTGAGCTGTTCTAAAACAATCCGGTAAGTTCATAACAATATCTTTCTGGGCAGAGCTCTTGAGACCATAAATTGTTTGCCCTTCTATAAAATTTTAGAACTATCACATAAAAATATATCTAATAGCATAATCATTGTGTTTCTATTTTATTTTTAGTTTTTCTTTTTCAAAACAGTACAATAGAGTATGAAAGAAACAAGAATTCATATCACAGAAAAACAATTTCATAAAAAATTTGAAAATTTATGCAAAATATAGGAGACCTCAAATCTAAATTTATATTAGTTTAAGTAGAGCTTTCTTTTTTTTAATTTTATTGTTTTGAGTCACTTCCACCATTGTGTTCATTGATTTGTAAAGGATAAATGAATAATAAAAGTGTTTTTATTTTAGTTTTTTGTATTTCAAAGCATCATGATAGAGCGTGAAAGAAACAAGAATTCATAACATAGAAAAACGAATTTGAAAGGAGAATAGCACGGAATAGAATTTGAAAATGTATGCGAATTACAGGAGAACTCTGATCTAACCTCTCTGTATTCACCAGACTCGAGTTTAGTGGTTTAGTCACTTGCCAGTGAGTGAGACACAGAAAACCCATTCTTTGCAGAAAAACTGGTGTAGTCTTCCATCTCACTTCGCTTATCAGCCTCGTTCTGAGTTTTTGAGATCTCCTTATTTTTTCCCTGAACTGTATTGAACGAAAATCGATGTTGATGAGGTTCTGTGAGATGGCCTACAGCTATACTGCACATTGCTCTTCCCATGAAGAGCTTTTAAGTGCTGAGCACGCAATCGAGAAAACACGCAGATAAAAATGACGGTACTCCAGATTTCCTTATAAAATATTAATAAGGAGTAGCCTCAATTCATTGCGATCTCAAAAATGCAGTTGCTTTATTTTTCACATAGAAATCGAATTTCAGCCTTGAAAATAAACTGTAAATAATCTAACTATATTAATGCTGTGCGCAGGATTTTTGGTCATAATTTTTTTCAAAGTTACTTGTATTGAATATTATTAGGGCTTTGAAATGTTATCTATTGATGTGAGGAAAAAGTTTTTTCTTCGATTATTTTGTGAAATATGTTGAAATTTCTCTATTTTTGGGGGCAATTGATTTCACCCATGACTGATTTTTAACTTTAGATAAATTTTCCATAACTAAAAGACACTTATAGGAATATAATGACATATTTTTTATTTCAATCTAACAAATAGTTTTTTTTAAATCGAAATGTTTACAGATTAAAAAAATGTATTTTGAAAAAACTAATTGCTTGTTTGGAGTGAAAATATATCATTTTATTCCCCAAGGTGTCTTTCAGTTACAGAAAACTCATCAAACGGATTCAAAAGTTTAAAATCACTCATAGGTGAGATCAATTGCCCCCAAAAACCGAACAATTTCAACTTTGAACCTCCATATTTCACAAAATAATGTTTAAAGAAAACATTTTTTCCTCACAGCAGTAGTTAACATTTCAAAGCTCTAATAATATGACCGAAAATTATGACCAAAACCCATTTCGTCACACGGTTCATTGCTTCGCTTAATCTCTTTGATTCAGTCCTGCAACCAACTCTGTAGACCAGCTATTCTAGTCGTGTAGATTAGCTCATGACTGAATCCTTACATGACAAGACTTCTGCCCTGATAACCGCTCGCTCACACGGCCAAAAGTTCTTTGATGACAAATAGAAAGATTCAAATGGAATCATTATGGAATTTTCTCCATAAAAAGCATTCTAGTAGCCTATATGTATCAAATCGATATGGATTTATTTGGTTTGAAAATAATACCTCAAATAAATCGAACAATTCGCTTATTGCTTTCGTGAATAATTTATTTTCTTTTTTAGGCTACCCAATGTTTTTTCTATCCAATTTAGTCATTCTAATTTTATTTTTACTCAACTGAACCGGTTTATGCTTTCAACTGAAATCTTGTTTTATTCAGTCGATAGGGTTTGAAAATCTTGCTTTCCCACATGATAAGAATTTATTCAAAATTTTATTATCAACCTCGTGCAAGTTCTAAAAATGAACAAAATTTTGGAAAGATTACTAGGAAACCTTCCAAAACATTTATTTAATGTTAAGTGCGTTTAGAATATATTTATAACAATACTAGCTGGCCTGACGCGCGTTGCTGCGTTCTCATAAAAAATTCTTGCCACCTGCCACTGAAGTTGCATTTCAAATTTCAACCTTCTAGGACTATTAGGGAAGAAGGACTATTAGGGCTGTTCCAGCTGATCAGAGAGACCTGCTTCGTTGTTTTCTTACACAGTAAGACTTTACTCACCACCTCTCAATGAATATTTCAAATTTAAACCTCCTACGACTATTAGGGTAGAAGCTAGGTTTTTGATTTCATTATTCACCACCTCCTACTGAGACTACATTTCAAATTTCTAGCTGCATTGGTTAACAGATGTTATCAACCCGGCATAATTACATTCCATCATACCCAGTCATATGTACCGGTAGCCTACATGCAAAGTCTTTGCATTCGAGAGAGCGTAAATAACGCCGCTAAGGGGCCTGCCATATGATTAAAAACTGTTGATTTCTATCAGCTGTTCCTTCAAACTGTTTGGCCGGCAAGTTCAGTGAGTTAGGTCTGTAAAATGGATCAATTAATAATAATTATTACTCCCCCCCCCCCCCCTATGAAAATTTATGGTCAGAAACCATCCCCAATATTCACACAACATATTCCCAAAGTTTCATGCCGATCTTTCAAGTAGTTTTGAAGTCTATAGGGAACATACATACATACATAAATACAGACAGACATTCATTTTTATATACAGAGTGTTTCAAAATTAGTGTCGAACATTTTAGGTTATTGTTCCTGGATGATAGGAGACTACAAATGTCGTATTTAAAGTTTCCAAAACTCAGCGGTTATCCTTATAGAAGCCATTTTGTTTTTTTCACTTGGGAATTTTTATCTCAAGAACGAAATGTTGTATTAATCTGAAATTTGGCATGAATATTTATGTTATAAAGACACAACTTTAAAAAATAAATAATAAAAATTTCGATGGAAATTTTCAAAATGGCGGCCATTTTAAATATTTGATGGCGAATTTCACGAAAACCGTTCACTTTACAGAAAATTTACAAGAGACATAAAAGTTAGCAAATTTTATCACAATTCCAACGATACCTTATTTATTAAGATTGGGCAAAGAATAACAGAGAAATTAATTCTTTTCGTTCTGCATGACCACTTTTCACCATTTGAACATCAATGTTAAATTTTTTATAAAATTTTGAAAAAAGTTATTCTTGTAAGTTTTCTGTAAAGTGAACGGGTTTCATGAAATTTGCCATCAAATATTTGAAATTATTAAATTATAAAAAATTTAACATTGATGTTTAAATGGTGAAAAGTGGTCATGCAGTACGAAAATAATTAATTTCTTTGTTATTCTTTGCCCAATCTTAATAAATAAGGTATCGTTGGAATTGTGATAAAATTTGCTAACTTTTATGTCTCTTGTAAATTTTCTTGTAAAGTGAACGGTTTTCGTGAAATTCGCCATCAAATATTTAAAATGGCCGCTATTTTGAAAATTTCCATCGAAATTTCTATTTTTTATTTTTTAAAGTTGTGTCTTTATAACATAAATATTCATGCCAAATTTCAGATCAATACAACATTTCGTTCTTGAGATAAAAATTCCCAAGTGAAAAAAACAAAATGGCTGCTATAAAGATAACCGCTGAGTTTTGGAAACTTTAAATACGACATTTGTAGTCTCCTATCATCCAGGAACAATACCCTAGAATGTTCGACACTAATTCTGAAACACCCTGTATAACAATATTATACCAAAAATTTTGACAAATAAGGTTTCACAGCAGAGTTTTCATGAAAAAGAGAAAACCATTTAATAATAATAATAATAATAAAAAGTGTATGGCTCATATTAGTGGGGAGACCCTTAGTTCCACCTCGTTGTTAAAGTCATGTTAAAAAACCCATTGATATTATATACAAAAAAGTTTTTATTTATAACTGGATTTTGGCAACTGCATTTTATTGTGAAATTTCTATGATGTGGTTGAATAACAGTGTTTTTACATAGTCTAAACGTTCAGTGGCTGAAGCTCCCCCCCCCCCAAAAAAAAACCTCCAAAAAGTTTTTTGGAAGAATGTAAATTTTTTACCAATATAATCAGTTTGAAGCTCGTAAAATATTTATTAGCAAGAAGTACCTTATTCCACTACTAAGTCTTCAATTGTATGAAATCCGTTTAATAGGCCTACTGTAATCCGTTTAACGTTTTAATACTACTGTATATAATGTATTAGTTACATTTACATTACCTGCAACCAATTAACTCAAAAGGTTAAGATTTTTGTTCGTGCTGAATAGAAACAGCACTTGCTGAATGGAAGAAGTAGTACAACATGAAATTGCAGTAATTGAATCACGACAGTTCCAACTTTCTTTTAATGAAAGTAATGAGGAACGACATTAACATATCAACCAATGTTTATTTTAACATCCTATCACAGTGGTCGGCAAACCAGTGATCACCAGCTACTGTTATAGGTTATATCGTGGAAAGATTCTAGATATAACGCTTGCATGGGGTTTACTTATAATAATACCATTTTAAATGATTTCTCAAAGAGATTATACAAAACTTTTCTGGGGGAGTAACTTCAGATCGCATAGGGTATTTCTATAAGAGGAAAACTAATCGTCAGATAAAAACTTTGGAAAAACATCTCTCTTTACAGTTTGCAATTCATACAAAGTTTCTCTATTAAAACTATATGAAACATTAGTTAATAGAAAAATGTGTAACTAATTAAAGCTCTCACATTGATTTTTATTCTTAAAAATGGAATAATGACCGGAATAATACTATGCTTCTTGACAAACTGCTGAACACACCAGATTCAGCCATAACTCAATAAAATTTTCCAATATACTTGAAGTTAGAAGAAGACTGGTGGTTCGGAACCCACCTAAAACTGTAGGTCCAACTCATAAATCACCATCATCCAACTCATTACTCACGCACAGGTCTCAGACCTACGTGGGCTTCATCCTCAAAAAAAAAGAAAGTTAAAATTAATTTTATCGCTGATATGGTTCAAAGCACTAGTAAAGCTATTTTTTAGTTCCCAATAATATGAATAGTTATATATAGTTCGGGTATGATTGATTATAAAAATTCAAAAGCTGTCACAATACCACTAACTTGTATTCAGTACACCTCTATGTTTGTTATGTTTGATGATGCTATGTTGTACTTGCTCAAAGTTTATCTTTACCCCCCCCCCCCCATTATCAGTAGCTACCAGCCGCCACCCTCCAAAAATAATTTCTGGATCCGTCACTGTAAACGTATCCTTAATTAATATACTGAAAAAGAAGGTAGATTTTAAGAAATTAATTAATATTTCGAAAAAGAAGGTAGATTTTAAGTAAATGAGTCCTTATGTATTAGATTTATAGTCTAGCCTATTTGATATGTGACTTCTTTTTGAATTGAATCACAATGGAATAGCGTTTGAAGCCATTTTGCAGATGGCTAATTTCTCATCGAATTGACATGATGAAACAGTCACAAAGTTGCATAATAGGCACTTAAGGAATGTTTAATACTGCCGTTGGGCTCTAATTCTGGTGTGTCATCTCGTTACATGTGAATAGTCAGAGGCTGGTATAAAGTGTCATTAATCAAGGTTGATAACAGATGTTTACTAAAATCAATTAGCATGAGTGACGTTGGTTGGCTGGATCCAATTATCAAATCAAATAGCACAATCAATCTGATAAGGACGTACCAAAAGGCACTAGCTCCACCATTGCAAAGACCAGATGTTTTCATACTTCTCTGAAGGATATCCTATGAATTTTGTACGGTTTAGAAAGGATAGAATGCTCCCACAGTCTAGGAATTAATTTAAGAGCAAAAACCATGATTCATCGATATGATTTGTGCTGTTCCAGTAGCAAATACGCTTTGGATAGCTTGCATAGTGGCAAAACATTTTCCAAGTATGATTAATATAGAAATCATAGATTTAGATTTAGATAGATATTACAGATCAATAATTCAGATATTGCAAAACTGATAAGATACGTTCTGAATATATGGTTGGATAAGAATAATCCAACTATATTCTTTATCAGAGGCAGTAGAAAATAGAAATTTCAGGTATTTCATAAAAGTTCAGAGTATTTACAAGGAAAATACAATCCATTTTTCCACATAAATCAGCGATTCATGTTTGCTATATTATGAATAGAGCTCATCTTTTCAATATAGTAAGCTCTTTAATTACATCCAATTTTATAAATGTAATCAATAAAAATCATAAACGTAAATAATGATCATCAATAAATAATAATCTTAATGAATAATGAATTTTATGTGCCTTTTCAAGGGAAAATATACTAATAACCGAACAGATCAGATTACGTGTGAAGATAACTCATAGAAAGATTACTAATAAAGATAAAGCATAATCATAAGTACGTTATGAATATTCGCTAGTGGTGCAGTGATATAACCACAGCATTCTTGGAAAATGGACACTTTCAACTTACGTATAAAAAACCACGAAAAGAAATCTGATCGTCCAAGTCTAAGGGAAAATATTTCAGAAAGTCAGATGAATAGAATACGATTGCTGCTGTAGTTCATTCTAATCTAAGAACCTTAAAAAACGTTTCAAATAAAATTAATTTTTTTCTGGGAAGATTCAAATGAATAGCTGGAGATTCAAATGAATAAAATTGATATTACATTGCGATTATTGTGATAGATGCGTTTATATTGTGAATAGATGCTCAAAATTATAGATATATACTGAGTGATTACTTACATCAACTTATAGAAATATACCAATGATTAAATAGAATTATAGATTTTATAGACTCTTGTCCGATCCTCTAAAATTCATCACTGCTAATTTAATATAATTATTTTATTGCCTCATACACTAAAAGAATGAACTCTATCCTTGGTAATAAAGATATGTAGTGTGCATCAACGCTTGCGGAATAGGCTATGCCAATGTATAATAAATTCAGCAGCCGCCATTACATTGAGATCATGAAATATACAAGAGTCAATGTGAAAAATGGTCACGACTCTGTGGCCATCCAGAGAAGGCCTTGGGCAATAAAAGCCGAAGTGGCTTTCTGCTCACATCTCACATTTGAGGAGCATCGTGCTTTACCGTGCAGAACGTTTACTGAACAATTTCCTTTTTTCAAAACAAAGATTCGCAATGTCCTTGAGTGGCATCCTGATGGATTTTTCAAGTCTGCTGATAGATATGGATGTGTAAGAGACGGAAAATTAATTGATGGCAGGGTAAGAAAGTTTTGCCTTCCAAATCAGCTAACGAACAGCAAATCAAACTCAAGAAACACTTCTCACCAATTAAGAGAGGGATGAAAAAATACTTCATGTGGACCAAATTCTATGAAATTTTGCATGGATCTTTCTTTAAGCTTAGCGATTTGATTTATATGTAAGGATTTTTATTATGTGTTTGTATTTAAAAGATTTTTAAAAGAAAAAAGGAAAGGCGCTCAGGTCTTTTTCTATAGAAAAAATTTGATTTTTAAAGTGAGCTACTCCATAATATGAGATTGGAATCTAATTTCAAGATAGCTCTTGGACCCTCTTACTCATCTGGTTGAGCCTTCATATGAATTACGTTATCATTTAAAGGATAGCATATATTTATTTAAAAAAAAAACTTTTCTTCTATTTCAATTAAGTATAATAATGATTGATTACTAAGTGAATTATAATTATACAAATTTAGTAAATATTGTTCTAAAAATTCATTCATCAGGCATGTGAAATCTGATCGGATTTGAGCAATCAGCTGTCTGGAACAAGTACAGGCTGTATGAAAATAGAAACGCAGCCTTGGTGGCTTGATACAGAGTGACTTTTGTGGAAAACGGACATGAAATAGACTACACGAATTGAATCAAGGGTTGGGGCTGATGATAGTGTTTAATTTTGCGATTGGTGATTATCATTGAGTGCATCGAGTATGTTCCTCTGTTCAAGCTCCCTTATTATTGCGTGAGGTTCACTGTTCACAGAACTACTAGCCTATTTATTATTCAAATATGAAGTATAAAGCAAGCAGGAAGGGTTTCATTTTGGAAACCTTAAAAAAGAAAACTCTTTGAAAACATCTTTTGGAATGGAGCCTAGGTCAAAATAAAGTTTTAGTATAGACTGCGATGTTCATTCATAGTAGCCAGCTTTAGCCTCTACAATAGCCTACTGTTATTGGAGGAGAATCAGATCGTTTCCTACTGATCCATTTGCCTTGTCGAGGCTAATCGATTGATGAGTTTCGTGTAAACATCAGCCCTCTATTGGCTTACCTGCTAGGAAGTTGGAGTTTAGCTCTTATTGGGGGCGTTTTGGCATGGGTTGTACAGTTGTGTGCGACTCCAAATGGGAGCATTCCCTACAACATAATTTAGTCACTCAAAAGTCGTACAATAGTAACTCTTCCTTCAAAAAGTGCAATTTTTGTAAGACAGGTATGAATTATACATACCAATAGCAAAATAATAACTTATAAGCTATGTAATATGATAATAGGGATACTACAATTCAATACTTCAGCATGAACATCGCCTTAGATGCTTAGAAGATCGACTATCACTTAGACCCGTATTTAAGAACGCTCCTTCACTGGCTCTTGACTCGAGGGACTCTTGAAATATTTCTATTCTAGATGCATTTCAAGAGACCCTCGGGTCAAGAGACACAGAAGGAGCATTCATGAATACAGACCTTATTCTAGCAGATATTCTTAGCAATTTATAATCAAATTACAAAAGTTGGTCGAATTTTCTCAAGTTTATTTACCTATACAGCGATTATAAACTTGAAATAGTGAAATTTCAATGTGAAAGAACCCGTTCTTAGATACTTCTGCACCAAGGTTAATAGAAACAATTGAATAACCTTGCTTCTGCACAATACGGGTTGATTCCCATATTTTTTAAAATGAAAAATGTCATCTAAAACAATGGAAAGAAAACGCTTGTTCCTTCCTTTTATCGCCAGCGTGCCCCTACAACTATTGACTTTGACTGCCGTATCAGAAGTTTGGTAGTTTGGTCAAAGATGTTTTAATTTATCTGAAGCTTTTTCAGAATAGCGTGAACAGAATCTCTTAGAAAAGAATCCATGTAGCAGAATAGCTGTCCACAAACACTTTGAAAATGAAGTGACCCATTTCATTATTTCAACTTCAAGCACCTACTTTTATGAATGGGGTGACTTCCAGAACAAAGAAAGCAAAAAATTGTGAATGTAATTTGCAACAAAGAGATATCAACCAGCATTTTACATCCTGTTGCTTAAGCGATAATTTTTAAACGGAAACGTCACTTGGCCCTCATAACGTGTATGTCATAAAACAGGAATTAGCAAGTGGGTTCAATTTCTGCCTTTTTACACTGATAACCCTGACAAACATGTTGTTCTCCTTAAATTGATACATAACTTTTCATTCTGTTCAAAGGTTGTTGATGAGTTAATGAATTATGAGATTCTTATGAGATTCTAACTAAATGAGTTAATGAATCTTAAATAATAAAAAATATTTTAATAAATGGACGATATTAATATGACATTAAGGACTCATGCTGAGGTTGAAGCCAGAGATACTCTATTGTGAGATAAGCACGAAACATAAATAAATAAATAACATTTTTATTGTCAAAAAGCCATTACAGCATAGACAAAGTCAATGCAACATTGTTGAAACGCAGTACAACATGAACTAAAGAATAATCGAATCTTTACAGGCGAAACAACACTAGTCACTATTATAAGGTCAATATAAAGTCACTATTAATAATACTGAGGTTATAGACCCAAGGTTGGTTAAATTGGATCTTTAGCAGCAAATTCTGTATATGGAGGATGCTAATTTCAACATATTCATTCCAAATCCAGTATTAAACCACTTGCGATGACGAGTAGTAATCAATTCCATCACTTTATCTTTAAAGGGTGTATTGGAAATATCAACAAGCCTCAACTAAAAACTTTAGCAAGAAGCTTCCTATTTAGCAAAAATTTAAAAATGTATATTATCACTTTGAAATTATTTTCTCCCAATTAATCGCTAAACAAAATTAATATTGGCAAGATGAACGGAAGGCTCTCGTTAATCTCGTTACTCATGTAATCTATAATATAAATGAGGCCGTAACGTAATTTGTTCTCAGTATATAGAAGGATGCAGCCTATTTATTCTTCATGATCATTTGAAACTAGATTTTTATTGTATATTTTTATTTTTTTGTTTAGTGGTTGTTTTCCTCTAATTGTTTAGCTGTAAAGCGTTGAAGATTCTCACGAGTAGAACTTACTGAGAAATAATGGTGTTGGACATAAAGGAAAAAAATCTTGACTGAATTCGTTTCACTTTGCTGAAACTTCTCCTGGAATTTCAATATGGTATTAGGTATGCTATCTTAGTATGGGGTGATTCATCAAAACAATACCTTGATAGGGTATTAAGATCCAAAAGTAAGCTGTTAGGTATATGGAAAAAGTAAATAGATTAGATTCATGTAGGCCGTTGTTCAAGAGACTTGGCCTCCTAACTGTACCCTGTTTAAATGTGTATGTCTACATGTGAAAAGAGTGATATTATCCAAAATCTTCACGTACACGATTACAATACAAGAAATTGAGGAGATTATCACTTGGTGAGTCAATAGTAGCTTATTCAAACAAAACCCTAGTTATATTGGTAGGAAACTACAATAAGCTACCGAAGTTTTTGAAGACTTCAAAAAATAGAAATATTTGAAAAACAATTGGAAAAATATTTAGTTGATAAAGCTTTTTATAGTGTACAAGAGTTCCTTTAACATCAAAATTAAGTCTCACCCTAACTAATTGGTACAGTAATTATTATGTTAATAGTGTATAAGAGTAAAATAACATTGTATAATTGATTTGACTTGTCTTATACTTCTTAACTAGAGTCTCCAAGACGTAATCTACAAAAAGAAAAAAATATATATATAGTACTTTACCATTATAGGGCATAGTATATTATTAGGTTATGACTCCAACTTGATAGTAAATTTATCCATTTATTTAATAAATAAACAAAATTTTCATGACGTAATAATAATTCATGAAATCGATCAGTGTTCATTTTCTAGTATAGCCAAACAATTTTTCCACTGAAAATTCAATGTGTCTTTACGTTTTTTGTTTTGTTAGGATGAAGAAGATGAAGGCAACGAGCCTTTGGACATGGGTTGGCCAGATTCAGCGAGAAAAAGGCTCACTTACTTGTTGGTGGCACCAATCGTCTTCCCTTTGTGGTTAACCCTTCCTGACACCAGAACACCTAGAGGTAAGTGTGTCAGAAATTTTGATATTCACTTTCCGTTGTTATTACTTCTCGATTGTTCGGAGCTCACCTAGAACGGAAGGTCCAATTCTTCAATCCTCTTCATCAAATTCATTACCCACGCACCAGTCTAAAACCTATGTGGGCTTCATCCTCATAAACATTTTGTCCATATTATTACAATAACTCAGGAGGCCTCCAGTTGTGTCAATGCGAAATGGCCATCACACGAATAAGTAAGTCTTGATTTCACCAGTAAAGTTTATTTTAAATGATTATTTAGGGTTAGAAATATTAGAAACGCGAGTTTCTTGAATTTTTTCATCAATTTGTTACATATTTCTCTTATAATTAAAATATTTGGGAAATAGATTTTCAAAAATCTTTACTTTTCTGTACCCTACATAATACAAATAGCATATTTTTAGTTTTCAACCCAAGCATTGTACTAACATCTTAAAGACTGTGCGCAGGGTTTTTAGCTATAATTTTTTTCGAAGTTTCTTGTATTGAATATTATTAGGACTTTGAAATGCCATCTATTGCTGTGAGGGAAAAGTTTTTCTTCAATTATTTTGAGAATTTGTGGGTTCGGTTCAATTAAAACAAATTCTGTTTTTGGGGTGATTGGTGTCACACCTATGAGTGATTTTAAACTTTTGATAAATTTTCCACTACTAGAAGACACCTTGAGAAATAAAATGACACATTCTTTATTTCAATCTAGCAAATAGCTTTTTCCAAAATAATTGTTTTTAAACTATATTTTTTTACTTAATTTAAATAAATTATGTTGAGAAAACTAAATGCTTGATCGGAGTAAAATGTATGTTTTATTCCTCTAGGTGTCTTTTAGCCATAGAAAATTTATCAAGAGTTTAAAATCACTCGTAGGTGAGATTAATTGCCCCCCAAAACCGAAAAATTTCAACTTTAAACCTCCATATTTCACAAAATAATTCAAGAAAAATTTTTCGTTACAGCAACAGATAACATTTCAAAGCCTTAATAACATCCAATACAATAAACTTCGAAAACAATTATGAACAAAAACTTTGTGCACAGCAGGGTTTCGTACCTTCGCACTTTCTCCGTGGCTCATTGCACACCAGTAATGGTGTGCAAGCTGAATAATTGTGGGGGATGTGGCTCAAAATTAACGTATGCAATAATTAAACGTACGGTTAAATAATAATAATAAGAAGCGTAAGGCTTTTATTGGTAGGGAGACCCTTAAGGATAGTACCATCTCTATTTTAGGTGGGTTCCGAACCACCGGGTAAATCATTATAAAGCTTATAGCATCAATTTATTGAAGCATGGTCACCCATCCAAGCGCAGTCTTGAATGCTCGTGACTGAACATCACGATCGCATAAACACCACGCTCACCGCGAGACCAATCAATTATTTTTTATATTTTATTTTCTCATAGCATCCATTGACCTACCATAAAAGGGGTATTTGGAATTGTCAAATATTATAAACCTTCATCTGGTGATACTGTGTTACGGGAAAAGCGCGGAGCTATGAAAACTCTGCTTATTTTCAACGCATGCACAGTATACGGTTTAATATACAGTGGCATAACACAAAAGACGAATTTCTGAATAGATTGAGATCAAAATAATATGTCAGTGTCAAGTGATGCAATGCAAGGCTTCCGTTCTATCCTACCCATTGAAGTCGTCACCATTCTGTTGAAAGTGTCTTCCCAGTTCGGATTCATGAGAATGGTGCGAACAGAAGTAACTTGACAGACGGACCCGTCTGCATGATTTACTCGTAATTGGCTCTAAACTTCTGCAGTTGCACGTGTTGACTTCTGGAGTGACTCGGAGATCGTGAGAACAGAATCAGGACAAGGATTAAATCTTAATTGGATGCGAGCACACTTTCCTCAACTTTTCTCGTAGCTCGGAGTGCAACTAGCAATGCTAGAGAACAAGTTTCGCAAATGGGAACATCACATTATTTCCAACATAATTGATGTGACTTGAGCAGAAGTAACTTTTTTGTGTCGAAGGGAGAATAAAATCAAATCAACATTTAAAAGGGTGAAGTGATAGCTGTGAGCCGTAGCATATCAGGCCACGTGTCTGGTCACTCTGATAAAGATTAGCCACGAACTTCTGGCCGATTGGATTGGCCTTCAAAGAACTCTCCGTTCTGTGAGTGATTATGCTTTTCTATTTTATTACAATTGCTTTTCCATTTTTATGACATGTCAGTATTGCTTCATTGAACTGACAGCTGTCATAGTATAGGTTCTTTAATTATTGATTTTTCAGTTCTAATTCTGAAATTATTTGCTTTTTTCCTCTATAGTGATATTTTAATCAGATTTTGTAACCATAGATTAAGTTGATAAGATTGTAAAATGATTTTTTAACATGATGGGATAGAACTCTTTCTTCACACACAGGTTGATGCTCATGTGGGGAACTTTCTTCTAAGTTTACTGTATAATTATTGTGCCTTAGCTTCTGTTTCATGAAGGAAATAAATAAAGTTATTTATCATTCAATCAATCAATCTGCTGTAAAAGTACTTCCCGGTGGCTCGGAATCCACCTAAAACTGTAGGTCCAATTCATCAATCACCAGAGATTTTTCTTGTGAGGCACTATTTTCTGTACTGTAAACAGTTCCTGTTTACAATCTCAATATTTTTTTAATAATTAAGGGCAGAATCTATAAAAAAAAACAATGAAATATTGAACTTAACACACTATTAAGAGAAAAAATGATAATGAAATTGAAACTCAATTGAATCCGCATTCCGATTGCCTGAACATTATTCAAAAGAATAAACAAAGCTGTAGAAAGAAGGTCTAGATGAAGAATAACCTATTTGCAATATCTTCTTCCTTTACTGTTATATAGTTTTAGGAATTTTATTGTAGCACTAGAGCTTGATCATCTTGGTTAGTGAAATTTAACTGAGGGGTCAATCATAGAAATCAACATGAACTTGAAATTAACAAATTTCCCACATTCTTGGAACTAACATTCATGACTATGGTTAAGACCTGCCATATCATGGGTAAAAACCCAATTATTATTCAAATATCGTGAATAATATTTAATATACTAATAATAGTATTCTTTTATCGTTTCGATTCTGGGAAGTCGCCAAACTGATTGGAAATTGATTAATAGTACTTGTTATTGTAACAACCACAAATAAATGTGATTGTGGTAAAATCGAATGTTATGTAGATATCCATCACAATAATAATCATCTCTATTATAATATCATCAGGTCCGTCTTGTTTTTCCAACTCATGAGAATTCAGTCATAGAAGGAGACAAAATTCTCTCTTGTTCTTGAAAATCTACAGTGAGTGAAAGATCTCATGTGATAGCAAACAGATAATATAGGAGATAATATAACAGATATTATAAATAATATAGGATAATATTCTTAGAAAAAACTCTAAAATTCATTAAGGTTTTATAACATTCATATAGGGACCCTAACATACATGAAGGAAATCCAACTTTTATATGGGGGCTCTAGCATTCTTATATAGGGACTCTAACATTTATATAGAAACTCTAACCCATATAGGGAGTCCAACATTCATATAGTGAGTCCATCATTTATATAGGTACTCAAACATTCATATAGGGACTCTAACATTTATATAGAGACTCTAATACATATAGGGAGTCCTACATTCATATAGGGGCTCCAACATTCCCATTTAGGCACTCTAACATTCATAAAGGTACTCTTACATTCATATAAGACTCTAACATCAATAGAAGATAAATCATAAATATAAAGATCATTCACAAGTAATGCTCAGTACCACAAGTAGTGTGACGTGATTACAATGTTGATTGAAGACTGAATCTAGTTCCAAGTCATCGCAGTATAGATGAAGCACGTGTTTCCCATTGAAAGGTTCTTAATGTCATCAATAGGTCATGTGTTAGCCCATCAATAGCAAGAAAGCTTCTTGCCGTTAGGGTAGTAACGTATAGAGCGCCAGAGTTGTTCTTTCACCTCCAAGGCTTCGAGCAATTAATCACTGTGAAAGCCTGTCAAGCGATTAGCAAGTAAATGGTGAGAACGAGCATTAGCTCTTCAATCTCTCTCGTTCACTGTCTTTGTTTCTCCGACAAGAAACGCCATCCAATCTGTTACGATCATTGGTCAGCAAGCAATGAAAGTGTTAACCTCCTCAACAAATAAGCCAACGAAGATCTAATCAATAGGACAAACGAGATATTTAATCAAAACCTGGAAATTGATGGTGGAAATTGAACATTTCCTTCTATTAGGCCGCATAATCAATACCTTCTTCTGGATTTTGCCCCCTTTCACCATCCTATTCTAAAGCATGAACAATGTCTATTATAAATGAGCTACTGGAAGTGATAGCCGCGAGCCGTAGCAGGTATCTGTTCAGATTACGCTCTTCTCGGCCCTCTCTGTAAGGGTGACCGATTGGATTGGTCAGCAAAAAAGACTCTTTTCTCTACTGTTAAATCACTTCCAGGCGGTTCGGAGCCCACCTAAATTGTAGATCCACCATGTTTCCAATAGCATGGTTCAAACGGCGAGTGGAGACCCCGTAAGGGTCTCCCCACCATAAGCTTATGAGCTATCACCATGAGAGCACTGTCATTTATGAATGTGATCCAACAGTTCTAGGCCTATATTTTACATGATAAAGGTTTTCGAATACACGGATTATCTTAATATTATTATGAATCATTTAATCACATGTTAAATTTATCTATTCATGCTTCATACAAACGGCGGCTCTGGAAGCGAAGTTGGTTGGAGCGCTAGTCTGAAATAAGATGAGGCTTTGGCTGGCTTCGTTTCTTGCAGCCTTGGATTCGAATCCCATTCAGCCAGGGATGTTTCTCATCATTCATCCATTCACCCCATTACCCACGCACAAGTCTTCAGACTCATGTGGATGTCATCAGCAATAAAAAAAACATAAAAGTTTATTGAGTTCAATTTAATAGAAACTTATTCTTATGTCTTCTCCAATTTTAATTTTTGAAAATTGCATCATTCAAATTTTTTGAGTTCAAGATTTAATTTATTATCAAGTTCTTACGTTTTTCTGGAATACATTTTTTTATATTTATCTCTATTAATTGATATATTTCCTTGTATAAAATTGATGCCAAGGAGACATTATTAAGCTGTTCTTACTATGTTTGATGTTTGTAAATAAATAAGAACATAAATTGAAAAGAAACAGCAGGCTTTCCAGCCCAATCCTAATTCAATTACATAATTATTTCTACGAGAGAATCCTAATCTTTTTAGATCATGTTGTTGTTGTCTACACGTCGAACTCTCACTGATAATTTTCTCTTCAAAGAGGAATAGGCTACTTTTAATTTGAAGAAGATTGAAATAAAAGTCCAATTGAGAACATGAACTAAAAGCAGCTAGTTCAGAACAATACATGCAGTTACAATAGAAAAGATGATCTTTCTATTCTCAGAAAACAGTTTGATGTTTACATCAATTGTTTAAAAAATTTTAAACATTCATGTCTGTAAAAAGTTTGATGAAAGAATGATTTTCAAAATCTCCTATTTATTTATTCATTTGGGGCTCCTACGTACTAAAAATAGAGTTCATTGAGTTTAAATTAATGTACTAAAAATTTATTCTCATATTTTCTTTCATTAATTTCCCAATTATTTTCCCTATAATAATGTTATTGCTGTTGAAAATATTGTTGCCTGTTTCAGATTAAAATAATAAATTATTGTATGAGATTTCCTCCTAATACTGTGGACTCTAAATGAGATGAAAACAAAACTTGTTTTAGGGCTTTCTATTTCCTAATCTTGAACCCCATCCCACTAATAGAAACACCTATTACTCTACATCACTCTCGTAAAGCAATTTGAAATGTGACATAGGCCCAATCGACTTTTGTCACAAAAAATCTTGAAATACACAAATACATGATAGACTCTTTTAGTAACTTAATCATAACTATTTTTAACTGTTTTTAGTGTTTCGTTTCGAATGAACTTTTAAATTAATTTTCTTAGTAATGGCGAAGGTGATATTGTGGAAGGTATCCATAATGAAAAATAAGACGAAATTGTCACAACCACATTTATTAAAACTTCGAGAAACTAGTTTCGGTTGTTACACCATTATCAATGTCAAGAGTTTGATTGAGATTGATAATGGTGTAACAACCGAAACTAGTTTCTCGAAGTTTTAATAAATGTGGTTGTGACAATTTCGTCTTATTTTTCATTTTAAATTAATAGTGGTCAAGTGAGAAAATTCATTTTATTATTTTTCGAGTGAAGGTTTTCAGCATATTTTAAATTTTTATTCTGTGTTAACCTCAATGTTTTGAACAATGTAACATATCAAAATTTGTGAAGGGAGCAGTTTTGGACCTGAGTCTGTTGCACCTTCACACTCGTTGTAAATTTGTCACAATAAATAAATAACATATTGGGAGAAAGAAAGAACCAAGAGTCAATTTATAACCTCTTTGAAGCACGTGTCGTTAATGAATGGAAGCGATGTCAATACGCTCATAATTTGCATCTAAACTTCTAGAAAACAGACAGTATATCACATTGAAGTATATTGTCAGTATGTTCATGGAAAAATCGTTTCTCCACCTCTCTGAAAAGTAGAATTGAATTTATATTCCACGTGGAGCCGAACTGTAACATCCTAGTATTATAGACCTTGTTTTGAAATCCCCAATGTAGGATATGCTAACTTCAAGACTTCTTAGCGTCGGCACTGTACTTCTGTTTATAGCCTGTTCTTTTCCTTATATTGGTGGCGCATATTCCCAAGAGATGCTACGTCAGTATCCTCCAACCCTCAAGAGACTCATACCTTCAGGTTCCTGTGAATTCTTCGACGTTCGTTCACTCACTTTCTACGAAGAAACATCACCAATCATACTATTTTCACCAGCAATGCAACTGAAAGAACACATTCATCTTGTTTTATGCCATAGTATGGAAATTAAATCACAATCTAGCTTGAAGATTTGACTGCATAGTCGTGCAATTACATATAAATCACTAATAAAACGTGCAGTTTGTCATTAACATCAAATTCCAAGATTTTAAAGATTCCATTATTCGTGTTTTAACCATAAATAAATAAGCCTACTTTCAACTCTCTACACTCACTTTGAACCACCTCACCTTTTATCCCTTATAAGATAGATCTCAATCTCTAATATCCTAAACACCTCAGAATTATATAAATAGTTTACAAATCAAATTATAACTAATGTATTTTCCATCACAAATACTCAATATTATTCAAGTACAGTTCAAGAATTCTTGAAAACTTGGAGTATTATTACTGGAACTAATATAATATATTTCTTCCGATCATCTTGCAATATTTGAACAATATTTTGTTCAAAAAAATGACAACTGACTCCTGTTTACGTGGACTACTTCTTATGAAGTGTTTGAAAGTATTCCAGAAAATTCTGGAAGCTGGTAACACAATCTAGAATATTCTCCATTGTGCATAAATGACCTCGAAACGCACTCGCCCAACAGGAGCGAGAGTGACATATTGGGGGAAAGAAAGAAACAAGTCAGTTTATAATCTGAAGTACGTGTCGTTAATGAATGAAAGCGATGTTTACAAAAACAAGTAGTATCGACTTTTGGTTTTCTTGCATTCATAACAATTAGGCCTTTGTTGGATCAAAGTGGGTCAGGAATGAAAATGAGCTGATCATGAGAAAAAGAAGCTAAGAAAGAAGAATGTAGAAGGGAAAATCATTGTTTCGTATTTAGTGTAGTTTAAGTTAATTTATGTTTTATCTCTGCTCAACATGTGTAGCTGTTACTTGACTTTCTATAGTGTTGCCATGGCAACCAGTTTTATTGGCCACTGCGCATGCTAGAGTTGTAATGGCAGTTTGAATGGTAACTCACAATTGCATTCTTGTTGAAACCGCATCGCTATGAACAAATCGTCGTTCTAACCTCAATTAATTCGTTACAACTGCAATAATTACTTATTAATTTATTATTTGTAAAACCTCAATATTCGGTTTATTGAAGCCTCATTTGCTTATAACCGCAACTACCACTTTATTTTTCTTGTTCTTTAATTCAAAACCTCCAGTATTTTATATCGGCCGTGAAATTAGTTCCATCCTATTTATTCTAAAATAATTCTTCATTCATCCTCACCGACCTCACTCCTCAGTGCATACCTCGAGTGCTACGTATTATCATCAGTGACTCATCTCATCAACGTGTGCACACGCATCGGCGTCTACAGAAACGACTTCTCATATGGTGATAGGAACATTAACAAGGTATTACTCAACTATTCCTTTTTATTTTATTACAACCTCATTTCCTACCCCTCTTACCGCAGGTCCTCCATTTATATCCTATGTTTTACAGCCTCATTTGAAAATTCTATATTCTACACCTCATTGTTCAATCCCCAACATTTTGGTCATCCGGGCCCCGGATCGGATCATTTTTTATTTTCATTCTATGGAAATACATATTCATTGCTCATTAAATAAAGCTATCATTTTTGGTGCAAGTACAAGTTATACGGTATTACAAGTTACAAAGCACATTGTTCAAACGAGTTCACTATCAATGCCTTGCAAGTTAAAATTTGTCTATTGTGCTCAAAAGTCGTAAACAACTCATTGTTTTGTTTCATCGTGATTATAACGGAGCTCTGTAGTATTCAGGCTGACATTATAGCTGAGCATTGCGTCGTCAAGGTCAACTTTGTTTACATTGAACTTGAAAATAACCTACTATTCATTCACTAATAGCTTATGCTATCAAATGAGAATAACTGCTTATGGCTTGTGGCGTATTTCTAATTGAAATAAATACTTATTGTTATTCCGTGTACTTGACTGATAATTATATTCAATTGTGTAAAATTACATTACTTTTTTTCAAAATTGAAATATTATTTGATTTATTCATATCATACTTCGAATGTTCAATAAGTATAATATCTTGCATTCAATTCGTAACTTGAGTGAATTCAATTCAGATAATTGTTTAATTCAATTGAATTCTCAGAATATTCATGCTTATTGATAAACGCATTACTTGTTTTATATTTCGAATATTATTAGATTTCTTTTGTGAATGCTTGCCACTTATCACTCAATTTGTAATCGTAATTACCTCAATTACTACCACGGCAGTGTGTCGAGTCATTTTATCGGCTTATTATCACTATTATTAGTGCAATCTCATTTAGTTATTGTACCCCAGGTTATTATATTGTCAACTTCAATACTTGTGATAATTTATTACTGTTATCAAGTACGGTAGGTAACTTAGTTAGTTATAATGGCTAAATCGTTAGCAGTGATCACCGCTAAGAAGAATAATGCTTTTGAACAAATTCAAATCTTATTTGATATGTCAAAAAAGATCTCTGATAAGGAAATTTATCAGAAATTACTCGCTCGTTCAAAATCTCTGAACAAATTAAGATCAGACTTATCAGACTCACTGGATTGTTATCATGAATTACAGTTAGAAGAAGACAAAGAATTCAAACCAAATTATGCACCTCTTAATAGTGCTGATGAAATGATTGATTCTATTAACCTCACGTTACACAACTTAGAAACGAAATTGAATCAGTCTAAAGTAAAAAATGAACAGCCAGTTCGCTTACCTAAGCTTGACTTGAAACAATTTTCTGGAAACCCTCTCGATTGGACCTCATTTATTAATTTATACAATTCAAGCATTCATTCAAATTCTACATTATCAGGTGTAGTCAAACTTCAATACCTGTTGAGCTCAGTCTCAGGAGAACCTCTTGATTTAATTAAATCATTACCACTAACTGAGAGTAATTATCAGATTGCCTATGACTTGCTTCATGAACGCTATAATTCACCTCGTCGATTGATAACACTGCATCTCAATAAAATTCTCGATTTACCCAATATCACTCATCAACCGGCTCAAATGCGGAAATTGTTGAACTCCTACAATGAGAATACACAAGCTTTGAAGGGATTAAAAATTGATATAACCGCTGATAATCCTTTACTGTGTGCTATGATGATGCGAAAAATGGATAATAACCTCCGAAAAAAGTTTGAACATTTTCGTTCTTTGAACAAATCTAGCGAATCTGTACTTACTGAAGCAAAAGAAATAATTACCTTTTTAACTCAGGAGTGCAATGAAATTGAAAATTCAAATCTTCACTCTTCTTCTACCTCAAAAACCGCTTCAATGTCTACTTCAGTATCTGAAAATAAATTCTTTCCTAAAATAAATAGGAGTTTTTCTACAAACAAGGTAGCATTGATGACTACTTATAATGATGAAATCAAAAGTGACACAAAACCTTATGACTGTTTTGTTTGTCATAACAATGAACATAAGATTTATTTATGTCCTGTGTTCAAAAACAATGCACCCAAAGCACGTTTTCAAATTGTCAAAGAAAATAAAAGATGCATTTCTTGTTTAGGAAATCATACTCTTGACAAGTGTAAATCGAAATCAAACTGTTTCACATGTCATAAAAGGCACCATACTTTGTTGCACTTTGAAAATAACCACTCAACTGCCAATATGACACCTCTCCAACCCAGCAGCCGTGCAGTTTCTGTGGGTCAACCTCAAGTCAACATGACACCTCCTTCAGTAGTACTGACCACTACTGAGAATAATCAACCCTCTCATCGTTCATCAATGTCTACAGTGCTATTGGGAACGCTACTCGTTAAAATTACCTCTCCTCATGGAAAAAGTTATGTTTTCCGCGCCCTCGCAGATTCTGGTAGTCAGTCATGTTTCATCAATGAACATGCTGCACAAGTATTAAGTGCATCTCGCACTAAGAGCAACCACAGTGTTGTTGGATTTTCTCAAGCCCCCATACGTTCTAAGGGCCTCACCTCTCTTTCTATTGAGACTCTGAGTGGAAAAGTGATTTCACTTAATCAAGAGTTCTTGATTATTGATAAAATTTGTGTTGATATACCTCGCATGGAAATTGATCCAGAGGTATTGGAAAAGGTTCGACCATATATTCTGGCTGACCCTACATTTCATCTAGCTGGAGGCATCGACATTCTTCTTGGTGGCTCTGTTTTTCCTCTTCTGCTCAACCAGATTGTTCATCATCTTGGTCCTGGCCTGCCGAGTTTAATTGGGACTCATCTTGGTTTTATGGTCATGGGTGAGACTCCATGCAAGCCTAAAGCTGATTCTTCCATCACTCTGCAAGCATCAGCCACCCTCTTGGCTATCAACAATTTGGATTTGCATAACTCTCTCCAACGCTTTTGGGAACAAGAAGAGCCTCCAATGGCATCTGAAAAATCTGAAGAAGAAAAATTGTGTGATGAACATTTCCTCTCAACCTATTCACGTGATGAATCTGGACGATTTTGTGTCAGACTGCCATTCAAGGCTAACCACCCCACTTTGGGTCAGTCTAAAGCCAATGCTGAACAAAGATTAAATTCTATAGAAAGGAAATTCAAGGCGCAACCTCATTTTCAGTCTTTGTATACTGATTTCATGTCAGAATATTTGACATTAGGTCATATGGAACTGAATAGCACCACTGATCTATCTACTCCTCATTATTTTCTACCACATCATGGTGTCCTCAAAGAAGCTAGCAGCACTACTCGTCTACGCACTGTATTCGATGCTAGTGCAAAAACCTCAACTGGTATTTCCTTGAACCAGATTCTCCTCACTGGAAGGAAAATGCAGAACAATATTTGTGATTTGTTGCTGGTATTCCGCTTGCACAAGATTGTCTTTTCTTGTGATATACGTCAAATGTATAGGCAAATCAAGGTTCACCCTGATGACCAGTGCTATCAATTGATTTTATGGCGTACTGATGCTACTCAGCCTGCATCTGTCTTCAAATTGACCACAGTAACATATGGCATGAGCTGTTCTCCATATCTTGCTATAAGAACTCTTCATCAACTTGCCACTGAAGAAGGCAATTCCTACCCAGAAGCAGCTGAACTTCTGCGTTCTCAAACCTTTGTTGATGATGTCATTGCTGGTGCCAACTCCGAAGAAGAGGCTTTAAGACTGCAACAACAACTTATCTCTCTACTCAAATGTGGTGAATTTGAATTACGTAAATGGACTTCAAATTCTAATGCACTTCTTTCCAGCTTTCCTGATGGTCACCTTGAGAAACCGGTATTTCTTCAGGATGATCAACAACCTCATTTCAAAATCCTTGGTATCCAATGGTCAGCAGCAAATGATTGTTTTGCCTACAACTTCAATCTACCTCATGATGCTACCACTAAGCGTAAAGTACTAAGTGTGATAGCCAAGATCTATGACCCTTGTGGATTCCTCTCACCAGTGGTTCTGTGGGCTAAATGCTTCATGCAACTTCTTTGGACAAAGGGCCTAAATTGGGACCAACCTCTACCTCCTGAACTGCTTGCAATGTGGCAAAGCTTTGTTGACACATCAGCCATACTTCAAGATATCTCCATACCACGAGCTCTACAGTTCTTGCACTCAAGCCTCATTGAACTTCATGGTTTTGCAGATGCTTCTGAACGTGGATTTGCCGCAGTGATATATCTCAGGACATCACAAACTGATACTTCCCCCACTGTCCAGTTACTCATCTCCAAAACCAGAGTGGCCCCTTTGAAAAAACTCACTCTACCACGTCTAGAACTGTGTGCTGCTCACTTGCTTGCTCAACTGACCTCATATGTGATCTCAACCTTTCACAAAAAACTGGAGTTTTCTTCTATCACATTATGGTGTGACTCTACTGTGGCCTTGACTTGGTTACAGACTCCTCCGCATCGTCTTAAAACTTTCATAGCAAACCGGGTTGCTCAAACCCAAGAATTGGTACCAACTGATAGTTGGAGACACATTTCTGGTGAACAAAACCCTGCAGACTGTGCTTCACGTGGTATACTTCCAGCTGAACTACCCGCTCACAACTTGTGGTGGACAGGTCCATCCTGGCTACAGAAGCCTTCCAACCTCTGGCCTACATCTGCATTCACTCCAGTGGAACTTGCTGATACTGATGAGAGCAAACCTCTGTCACCCATCACTCTCGTTGCTACTGCACCTCTTGAATGGGATCTCCTACAAAAATTTTCTCACTTCAGTAAACTTCAGCGTGTTATGGCTTACATCCTCCGCTTTGTCTTCAATACTCGACACCCACCAAAGAAGATTGGCCCTCTCTCCACCCGAGAATTGGCTACTGCCAAATGTATAATCTTCAAACAAGTTCAAGACTCAGCCTTTCGAGAAGACATTGCCAAGCTGAAAATTGACAAAACCTCCACTGTATCAAACTCACTTTGCCGCCTCTCTCCGTATCTTGATGATGACGGTCTCCTGCGAGTTGGAGGACGTCTCAAGCATTGTCATATACCTCAAGATGTTCAACATCCTATCATCCTTCCAAAGCAACATCATGTGGTCAACCTCATGATTGACTCCTACCACCGACAATATTTGCATTCTGGAGCTCAACTAACACAATCTCTTCTTTCACAACATGTTTGGATACTCTCTGCACGTAGTATCATCCGCTCTCGAATTTTTAAGTGCAATGTTTGCTTTCGACACAAACCTCGCCACAACATTCCACCCATGGGGCATCTACCTCAGGCTCGTGTGACACCTTCTCGCCCTTTCCTCAATACTGGGATTGATTATGCTGGCCCATTCAATATCAAGGTGCACAACCTCAGATCCACATCACTCACAAAGGCCTACATATGTGCTTTCGTATGCATGGTCACCAAAGCAATCCACATTGAAGTGGTAACAGACTTGTCTTCTGAGGCCTTCATTGCTGCCTTGAAAAGATTTGTTTCTCGCCGTGGCCTCTGCAAAAACCTCTACTCTGACTGTGGGACTAATTTTGTTGGTGCTAACAATACCTTCCAAGCACTTTCCAAGTCAAAGCAACTCCTACTCTCTGAATTTGCTGCTACACAAGGCATTACTTTCCACTTCAACCCACCTGCAGCTCCACATCAGGGTGGCCTTTGGGAAGCAGCAATCAAGAGCATCAAGCACCATCTCCGACGTGTTATTGGAGAACACACATTAACACTTGTTGAATTCACGACACTGGTCACTCAAATAGAGGCAATATTGAATTCAAGACCTCTCACACCTCTATCAAACGATCCTAATGATGTCTCAGCACTTACACCAGGTCACTTCTTGATTGGATCTCCTTTGGTGGCAGTTCCTGAAGAAGACATACAAAATGTCAACCTCAATCGCCTCAAACATTGGAAATTGATTGAAGCATTCCACCAGCACATTTGGAAGAGATGGCATTTGGAATATATCCATACCCTTCAACAGAAAGCCAAATGGAATAAGGCTGTTGATAATCTCCACATTGGTGACCTTGTCTTGGTCCATCAACCAACTCCACCACTTACCTGGCCATTAGCACGCATTACTGGTGTCTCTCCAGGACAAGATGGAATTGTTCGTGTGGTGCATTTGAAGACTCGCCAAGGAACCTTGACACGTCCATCCCACAAGGTGTTTCCACTACCCGCAAACTCCAAATAATTTATAGCCCAGCTTGGCACCCTTGTAATTAGTGTTATGAACTTTATTCACTAGTTGTGAACTTTATTATTTTTTTTTATCATTCTTGTTGAATCCAGGTGGATTCAAGGCCCCCGCTATGTTTCGTATTTAGTGTAGTTTAAGTTAATTTATGTTTTATCTCTGCTCAACATGTGTAGCTGTTACTTGACTTTCTATAGTGTTGCCATGGCAACCAGTTTTATTGGCCACTGCGCATGCTAGAGTTGTAATGGCAGTTTGAATGGTAACTCACAATTGCATTCTTGTTGAAACCGCATCGCTATGAACAAATCGTCGTTCTAACCTCAATTAATTCGTTACAACTGCAATAATTACTTATTAATTTATTATTTGTAAAACCTCAATATTCGGTTTATTGAAGCCTCATTTGCTTATAACCGCAACTACCACTTTATTTTTCTTGTTCTTTAATTCAAAACCTCCAGTATTTTATATCGGCCGTGAAATTAGTTCCATCCTATTTATTCTAAAATAATTCTTCATTCATCCTCACCGACCTCACTCCTCAGTGCATACCTCGAGTGCTACGTATTATCATCAGTGACTCATCTCATCAACGTGTGCACACGCATCGGCGTCTACAGAAACGACTTCTCATATGGTGATAGGAACATTAACAAGGTATTACTCAACTATTCCTTTTTATTTTATTACAACCTCATTTCCTACCCCTCTTACCGCAGGTCCTCCATTTATATCCTATGTTTTACAGCCTCATTTGAAAATTCTATATTCTACACCTCATTG
Source organism: Conomelus anceps (assembly GCA_948455865.1). Classification (NCBI taxonomy): domain Eukaryota; kingdom Metazoa; phylum Arthropoda; class Insecta; order Hemiptera; family Delphacidae; genus Conomelus; species Conomelus anceps. Next base: position 130,486,489 of record OX418216.1, read on the forward strand.
TTCAATCCCCAACAATCATCTTCTCTTCAAAGCGGTCATTTACAGTAGCCTACTATATTATTATATTATATAGTGTGTGTGTGTGTGTGTGTGTGTGTGTGTGTGTGTGTGTGTGTGTGTGTGTGTGTGTGTGTGTGTGTGTGTGTGTGTGTGTGTGTGTTTGTGTATTGTATTATTATTATTATTACTAGCTGGCTCGACGCGCGTTGCTGCGTTCTCATAAAAATTCTCCTTGATTTTATTATTCGCCACCTCCCGATGAGGCTGCATTTCAAATTTATAGCTAGCACTTCATTGGTTAACAGATATCATCAACCTGACATAATTACATTTCATCATACCTAGTCGTATGTTTCCTACATATTGCAAGGCTCCGACTGCACGGTAGCCTACATGCAAAGTGCAAAGTCTTTTGCTGTTCAAAGACAGTGTAAATAACGCCGCTAAGGGGTCTGCCATATGATTAAAAACTGTTGACTTCTATCAGCTGTTCCTTTAAGCTGTTTGGCCGGCAAGTTCAGTAGGTTAGGTCTATAAAATAGATTAATTAATAGTAATTATTAGCTCTTCTATTAAAATTTATGGTCAGAAACCATCCTCAATATTCACACAACATATTCCCGAAGTTTCATGCTAATCTGTCAAGTGGTTTTGAAGTCTATAGGGAACATACATACATACATACTGTCAGGGAACAATTTTGTGGCAGTCCCACCCCCCAAGAGGGTGATCATAAGTGGCATTTCAAACGTAAATTTTCATAAATTAGCGCCATAGTAGACAGCAACGCTGTGTTATACGTGACGTCACTTGGGCACGAAATTAAAAAATTACTGGCATCAGAAACAATATTTTAATTATTTTAAATACCTGGCTTAGGCTATCAACACATATCGTTTCACAATTTGAGAGACCTGTTCTTTAATTTGAAACTCAATAAGGGTTATAAAAAGTGCATAATAATTAGTCAGAAATTGGCATATTCATCCAAGCTTTAACCTAATCACTGAATTGGTCATGATCGAATAAATAATAGTATGATAGTAAAGTCAATATTATTAATTATTTCTAATAGTATAGTTCATAAAAAGATTGTACTCACTTAGAATTCGATCAACGAATTTTATTTGTTGTGAAATATAAACACTTTCACTTCGTAGGTTAGTCCAGACATGAGTTTGAGATTTGGCACAATTCGCATTTAAGTTATGAACTGATATTTTTTTACTTCACTATTATTGTGAAAATGTAATTTGAAACACTTTTCGAGCACTTTAATATTATAAATATATTTTTAAGTCTCAAATGTCAACGTGGTCATCTTATCAGTTCTTATCATCTCCAAACCGGCAAAATTTAGACAGCCGAATTATTTTTTAATTAATTTTAAATAAAGTAGAAATGTGAAAGAATCGCTCAAATTCTGTGATAACCTACTGATGAGTTTATTTCATCGTTTATTTTGTTTTTATTCCAAAACTCATCATCATATAGGTCACAAATCAAAGGTGACTCAATCTAATTATTTTCTGTCTCTCTCTTTCCTAATTTACTTCCTGAATTTTTTGAGGAAGTTTTTCCGTTACTAGACTTGCTACCTGAACCTGGAGCCGAGAGGATCTGCTGGGAAACTACTCTATAAAGTCGCGGTCCATTTTAATTAAAATTTATTTGAAAAGTCTTAAAGTTCCTATTATTTACATGTATTATTATAAATGTATGCTCTTGTTGAAATTTTCGTTGGACGCCTTATTTAAATATTTTGTGAACTTGAACAACGGTGAACCACCTATGTCAATTCACCACAAACCAACGTTGATGGTACAATCTCCAACCATTGTAAAGGGCTATTCCAACACGGGACCCGATCATACCCTCCACCTGGGGATTTGAAAATTATAAACTTAAATCTAACTGAAAAAAGATTATTTAAAAAACTTGATTCAAAAGGAAAATAATTAAATCGCCAGTCTCTGTAGAAAAATTATCCATTTTGATATAATTTGTTCTAATAAACCTGCATAGATCCAATTCAGTACTTGTGTTTTCTATCTGGGTCACCTTACTCGGTAAGATAAGTTACACTTGTATAGTTTTAAGCAGGTCAAAACGGCAGGGATTGGCGAAATTTGTCCTGGACTTCTACAAATTTCAGTAACACGGCACTGCAAATTTTGGGGAGGTTCAGGGCATTTTTGTCACCCCTTTTTGTGGATTTGGAGGAGCCAAGCTGTCGCATGCGCGCAGCCACAAAAGACCTAATTTCCGGAGCAATTAGATGTATTTTTCCACTTTCAGAAAAATTACTACATCACATCCTCCGCCATAAAAAGGGTATATAACAATACATACATACATACATACATACATCCATACAGACAGACATTCATTTTTATATAATATAGATTATCACTTTGCTCAGACTTATAAATTGTCAGGATAAATCTAGCTGTTCATATTTTTCACTCAATTATTTTGGAGATAAATTTTGGATTTGAAAGCATTCGTCTTTTATCTCCAAGCTATAAACTTTGGTTGTTGCAAATGCACTACTCTGAAGAAGACTTCTTACCGGTGGTTTTGAATCATATAGTAAGAATCAGAAACCGTAAAAACATACATACTCGGTACATGTTTGGTGCATGGCAGCTCTGGTGGTACAATTGATTGGAGCGCTTGTCTGTGATAAGATAAGGCTCTGGCCAGCTTCATTTCCTGCAGCCTTGGGTTCAAATCTCATTCAACCATTCACCTTATTACCCACACACAAGTCACCAGACTCATGTGGGCATCATCCGCAATAAAAAAATCACAAATTCACTAATTTCGCTCTCAGATTCACAATAAACACTGATGAGATAGGGATTGAACAAAATTGATAAATATAGTGAAAAAACAATGGATTAAAGTAAGAGGTGCTGAAAGCAATATAACTGAGTGGTGTAATGCATCATTGTTTTTTCTTCTCACTTAGAGTTATAAGGAATTGGTGATATTCTTCCCCAGAAGTAATTATCACTAGATATCTAGCAAGAAGTTGTCTCTAATTTTGAAGTTATCGTATGTCCAAAAGAAACGAGATACAGGAAGCTCATCCTACTCTGAAAGTAATTAAAACTTAGCTCGTTATAAAGAAAAAACAAGGAATCAATTAATTTACTTCAACAGTAACGCTTTGAAAAAGTTGTGAGAGTTTTCAGTGATGAACACGTTTCACAAACAAGATCGATTGAGAGTAAAAGATGGGCTCCTGAGTGAATAAAAACTTCAGAAATATTGACATTTTTCAAAATAAGAAATATGGAAAAATCAGTTTTTGAAGTAATAACCTCCAATTGACATCCTGTTCTTATTGGTGTGAATTATCGTTCTATTTGAACAGTTACGTATACGGTCGAATACACTTATGTTATTGTTAAGAATGCAAGACAGATGGAAGGAAGAACAATAGTCTATTGTTTTTGTAAACATTGCTTCCATTCATTGTTGGCACATGGTTCAAAGAGAATGTAAGTAGACTATTATTTCTCTCTTTCTCCCTGAATGTCTCTCTCACTCCTATCTGCTATATGTGACTGGCACAATCGAAAATCTACTAGAACATGCTTCCTGAGTGATCGAGACGTCGAGAAATTTCTGGAATTTGCTAGTTTGAATGAAAACAGTATAAGGGCTCTCCTCGTCTGCATTGAGTCAGCTTAGTCATTTGTTCTTCTCGACGTTCATAAGCAGTGCCAGTTTAGTGATAGTGTATATTATCCAGTGCCAGTTTATTGACAGTGTATAATAGACATAGTGTTTACGCATATCAAATGCTCGTGATCAGACTGGGCTTCGTAACTGTTCCATTTAATAAGTGTTTAACTGTTTTAGACATTTTTTTCTTCTTCATTGAACAGTTTTTGAATGAACTTTATTGATCTGTGTTCTCCTTATTGTGTTTTCTTGTGATTAGTGCGTGTTGTAAGAGTAAATTGTGTAAATAAAGTGCGAGTGCTAATTTCAAGTGTTGCCAGCATTATTTTAGTGATAGAACCCATAACAATACGAATTTGCAATGGAAAAAATCTAATTCGAAGCCTGAAAGCATTTGTATGTGAAACGCTCACAATTTAATAAACCTCATTTATTAAAAGAACAACTGCATGAACACAATGCGCAATCTTGCAATAAATCATGTGACAGTACCGATCATATCCTACTTCCATGTTAATTAGGCCATTAAGCAGTGCTCTAATGTACACAAGCTATGTACATTATACAATGCACACATCTCACTGAATTCCAATGTTAATGTTATGACCGTCATTTTGCTCGGTGTTGAAATGATTCGTTTATCTAACGTCTCTGTACGGAGATTTATTGCTAGCATGAAAACATATCAAATTCTCATTGTTCGAACTGATTTTAATATAGAAATTATTTTCCAATTCAATAGGCTATCCAATGACCAATATCATTAGATAAATATCTAGTTCATATCTTTGTGGTTCAAGCAACGGTATTAGCCTACTATAACGGTATAAACTATTCCTACTTTAACGGTATTATAGCAACGGTATAAAGCTACGCAGTGAGCAGAGTTTTCACCAGATTACCAGCGCGAAGTAACAGTTAATAAATTACTTAAGTAACCTTTTCTACGCCAATGCAATATAACTGCTTTGAAGACATAAAGCAAGTAACAAAGCTGGACACATAAAACTATACGGATATCTTTGTTTTCCAACAATTGTCTGAGAGAGTCTTGTGCGCTAAGCCAATGAGATAATGATTGTGATTCTTAAAAATAGAAGGTTGCACGTCGTGATTGGCTGTGTATTGCAATGTCCATTTTATTTATTTATATATTTATTAGAAAACAATCGAGTAAAGAAACAACGGGCACAGCCCACTACTGCTTTCTTTACAAATTTTGAATTAAAACACCCAAATTTTAGGTTACGTTCAAGTTCAATAGTCCAAAGAAAGTGAATATAATTTTGAATTTTGTTTGACATTTTAGAGTTAAAAATGGTGAAGTTGAGTCAAGTCAATTCAATCACATGAACATTGTAAATGAGAATAAATCAAAATAATGACTTCAAATATAATTTAGACTGTTCAACAGTTAGAGGAACAATTAACAAAAATAGGAACTTTGACTTCTAGTAATACATTGATTTTAAAATATTAGACTCGAAATATTATTTAGACTCGAAAACGTATGCCTCCATCTTGCCTGAAGTCTAGTAGAAAAGTCAAATAGTAGTAGTAGTAGAAAAGTTGTTGGTAGTACGAGCTGATAAGAGCTATGTACTATGCTAAAAGTTCATTATTTATGAGTTTTCAACGGTTCAATTTTATTGATTCTGATCAAACATTAAACTAAACTTTGTATTCATACAGAAGCTCAGAATGATAAATTAAGTTTTTATTGGGTTAAAGCTGATGACTTAAACCTTTTAAGTGAATCCAGCCCGCTCCTTATAAACTCATTGAAATTTTAATTTAAGTATTGTACATTCATAATGGGCTGTATTTTAAAATAAATTTGTAGCATTGTATATTTTAAATATTCCAGAGTCAAAACCTACTATCATTTCATAAGGTCTGGATGTTAGGTACAACCAACTGCACAACTGCTGTCTCTGCGGAAGACAGAGTGATGAAATGTTTAAAATACGACCTTTTTCGAACAGAATCTCATTAGTTTCCATCTCGTATTGTGAGTTTCTCCATGGCGGACCACTACAGAATGCAATTGTTGGCGATTCATCATCGTGTCAACCTGATTAAAAAAAAAGGAAGAAAAAACTGTGATGAGTTGCTGCTGTATCCAACATTTGCCATGACCTCTCTCGCCAAGCATGGAATTTCCATTTTGTTTGAACAAGTGTGAATAATAATTATTATTATTTAATTTAAAATAGATTGAAAAACTAGATCAAAATACTGTACTCACTTATCGAGAGAATTAAACGTCACTCTTGGATCAAATCTTTAGACACTGTCCAAAATCCATAGTGATTAAACGACTAAAGTTAATGTTAATAGTGCAACAATATTTTTTTTAGTAGTGATGAAAATAAAGGTGTGTTATTATTTTATTGAGTGCCCTTCACTTTTAAAAACTATCTGGTTCTTTCTCACCTGCTTTAAAATTCTAGATGTGGTTTACTGAACTCCGAAAAAAAATTCGCATTTATATCGAGAGTTGAATTTCCACTAAATTGAACAGGGGAAGGTGAAAATGTCCAAGATTTGAATAAATAGACGCATTTTATCTAAATAAAGAGCATAGCGTTCTATTGCAATAAGTGTCTTCGCTTAGACATGCCTTATAGGTAACTTACTAAAAATATATACAGATATACACATGTACATATTATATATTAAGAGTACTAAACATATATATATATGATAATCTCTACGTGAAGCTCACCTCTACTGACCGAGACATTATGTCTCCCGGTTGAATTGGCCAAACTATCCCAAAGAACCAGTGAATGAATGAAAGACTTTCAATTATCCCGAATTGGAAATGTAATAAGATATTTGAATGTTATGGCCAATAAAGCATTTGAAAACGTACATACATTAGGGTTCTAATGATATAAAATATACAGTAATGTCGTTGAATATGCAAGATCAATACGCAAAGGACTTGGAGAGGGATGATTCGAACGATTTCACATGAGTCCAATTTTAGCAGCAATATTGATTTAGACGCAGGTTCTGAGTCCGATTTTGAATGCGTCAGTGCGAGTCGAGTGACCTAACACGAGCCAGTGCCTTATTTGACGACACATGTACGACATCTGCCAAATACAGTAGGCAGAAAGTTATAATAAGGCCGGTTCTATGCACCGCGTTTCCTGTCGCGCGATAATAAACGCGGCGATTCAATTACTATTGAGACAAGTTTATGCAAGTCGCGCGTTTCAGACGCGTTTTTGTCGTTGAGCGTTTTCAAGATCAAGCGGAAAGTAATTGAAACCCGCGAGTTAAATGAGCTAAAACCGGTGGAACTGAGTTGCATTCGAACTGTTGCTCTCTAACACCCAACACGTGTGTTTGCCCCAAAATACGGAAAACTAACAGTACCAAATACCTTGGTATCATAATAGATGAGAATCTCAAATGGGAACCTCACATAAGCTTTGTATGTAAAAAATTGAAATGTTTCTCTTATACCTTCTATAAGGCTAGAAGTATTCTCCATGTCAACGAGATAAATTCAATTCTTTTTTTCAATTCAATTCTTTATTTTTTTCTCACCAGTCATTACAACTGACAATATACATTTAAGAAAATACAATAAAATATAAATTCTAACACATTAACAAAATAACAGTAACATATGGAGTGAGAAATGACCTAACCAACTATGGTTACATGTACTAGGATAGGTCAAGTTAGGGAATTGGTAAGGATAAGGATGGGATCAAAAAGGTTGGATTGTATGGGAAAAACTATTCATCTTGGAAGAAAGCTCACAATCTGAAAAAGTATCTATGTCTAATCCAATTTTCAATTATCATTTTAGTAACTTTTGACTTATAACTACTATGATGCAAGAAATCTTCTGGAACGTCATTGATGATTTTTGTGCTTATATAAATTAATTGTCTCCTAATTGATTCTATGTTCGTATTGTAAACTTTGTACTGATTTGTTGAAGGCCTCAAACTGTAATGTCCTACCATGGGAAGTGATAGCCACGAGCCGTAGCTGGTATCTGTTCAATCAGAGAGATAAGCTGCGTTCTCGTAGGTCCCGTTCGTAACGGTGACCGATTAGATTGGCCAGCAAAAAAGACACTGTTCTCTGCTGTAAAATCACTTCCCGGTGGTTCGGAACCCACCTAAAACTGTAAGTCCAACTCATCAATCACCATCATCCAACTCATTACCCACGCACAGGTCTCAGACCTATGTGGGCTTCATCCTCAAAAAAAAAAAAAAAATGTTATTGTTTGTGAGTGGAAAACTTATTTTATATTTAACTATGTACTTGATAACATTTTTAACATATAGCTAGCTGCCTTAGAGTCAAAACTTGAAATTCCGAAAAAAGAAGGTTTGTAGGAAAAAGCCTAGGTTTATTTAATATGCTTTTAATTATTAACTTTTGTGTGGTAAATAATTCATTTAGGTGATTATTGAAACATCCACCCCAGATTGCTATAGCATACTGTAAAAGAGATTGGACTATTGCATAATAAAGCATTTTAAATTGATTAAAACTCAGAATTTTTTTAACTTGATATAATTTGTAGGAGAGGAATTTCATTTTTTTGCACAAGAATTTAGTATGAGCATCCCATTTCAGTTATTCATCTATTATGATACCTAGGTATTTTGTACTTGCAACTCTCTTTAAACAAGGACAGTTACAAGAGTTGGGATCAGAATTGCAACCTTTGTGAAGTTTAAGTGATTTATTTCTGTCGGGTTTGCCAGTTTTTGTGAAAGAAAAAATTATGTAATTTGATTTATTTATATTCAGACATAAGCTATTGTTATCCAACCAGGTTTTTATTTTAGAAACATTACGTTCAGCTTTGCCAAAGACTTCATTCCATGAGTTACCAGAGAATGTATACTGTATATGATAAAAAATGTATACTTTGCTTTTGTCGAGTCTATATTACATTATGGTATTTTTGTTTGGGGTGGAACTTATATGAGGTACATGTGAATATGTTTTTTGAATAAGTTGTTCGTGAGTAAGTTGTTTGTCCTTCAGAAGAGAATAATCAAAACTATCTTAAATGTTAATAGATTGTGTCCTAGTGCGGAGATATTCGAACATTTCGATAAGTTGACTGCGAGACAATTATGTACAAAAAGTCTATTCAGGTACAAAGCCAAAAACAGGGATAGTTTCAACTTTAAGGTGAATGTGTATGGCCTAAGAAATAACTCTATACAACAGTACAAAATAGAATATTCTGATTTGGTGACTGTACGAAAACAAATAAGATACCTTAAAAAAAATTTAAAGTAGCAAGTTGATTAATCTGATTACTTCCAAATTTCTATATTTTGTGAATAATGGAAAGTATTTTCTGAATGTGGAACAAAGGTCATGGTTGAAGAGACTACTTTTTCAGTAATCAGTAATCTAGAATTCTAGAGTAATTATTTTTTTTTGGAGGATGAAGCCCACATAGATCTGAGACCTGTGCGTGAGTAATGAATTGGATGATGGTGATTGATGAGCTGGACCTACAGTTTTAGGTGGGTTCCGAACCACCGGAAAGTGATTTTACAGCAGAGAACAGTGTCTTTTTGCTGGTCAATCTAATCGGTCACCCTTACAAAAAAGTGCCCAGGAGAATGCAGCTTACCTCTATCTGATTGAGCAGATACTTGCGACGGCTCACGGCTATCACTATTAATAGTGCTGAATGGCTTAATCTACAAAGGACAGTGTTTTGAAACAAATTAATTAATCTTGAATGAAATGAAGTGCTCCCAATAGCGAACAATGTTTTTATTCCTCTGCTGGTTGGTGCAAATTTTTATCAACATTTCTTTCTATTGCAATGAATATTAGTGATGATCATTGTAAGCAATCTATTTATTATCATTTTTTACATTGTAATATAATTTTTTTTCATTGTATCTTCGTTATGGCAATAAATCAATTCAATATGGCAATAAATACTGTCGTGGAAAGGCTCAAATGCATTGAAATAAACACTGAAATCTATAGAAATTGAACAAAAAACACCGAACACTGACAAAAATTGATCTGAAAACACTGGAAATTGAATGAAAAGTTATTTGTCAGGTTTTCTGCAAACCCGCTCTTTATATTGCTCGAGTCTTGTTATCCACCACGGCATGGAATCAAACGAATTATGATCTGGGCTGTCTCAAGGCTGTCTCAAACAAAATCAAAATTTATTGAAATCTCGGATATTTGTTTTTTTTTCTTGCCATCGTATTCCACACATCCACCTGGGTAAATAAATTGTTGAAAATTTATTCTATGAGCAAAATTACGCTTTGTATTGGTCTCTGAATTTCATCATCTTCCCACCGTCTCCAACCCGCGTTTTTTGTCGCGTGACCGAACTGTCACCGCGTTTTTTGTCGCGCGACAGGTAATGCGGTGCATAAAACCGGCCTATTTGAAGGATAGTGATGCTATTGATCGACACCAATGTTTTATCGATAGAGTTCTTGACCTAGCAATTATGAATGAATCCGAGCGCCAGAACGAATAGAAGTTCTGTTTGCTAGTATCGACCTACGCCTTGACCTGATTTCAGCTGACCCAGATGCTCCTCTCTTCCCGGGTCGTTTCGCACGCATCTGTTCGCAGCTCGCGTCTCGCAAGTCACTCACTCTCTCTTTCCCTCTCACTCAATTACTCATTCTCTCTTTCTCACCACCCCATCATCACTCATACTACCCTTCATCCAACGACCAATGAGCTCAGCTTAAGCCGTCTTTCCCTTTCCAAACCAGCAACCTTTTCGGTATTTTTGCAGCAGCAATGAGGGTGGAAAGGCGCAAGCGGTCACATAGCCCACATGTACGTGAACCGGAATCAAACGAATGCTGTGAAAGGAAATAGAATGAATCTGACATACTGAGCTGGACGGAAAATGAGCAGTGAAAGAAATTCTATTGCCAGCATTTCCTGATTTTAAACAGTAGCAAATTTTCAGCTGTACTACGTTTCAGTAAAAAGGCTTTGCGAAGGGTTTTTGGTCATAATTTGTTTTGAAATTTCTTGTATTGGACGTTATTAGGACTTCGAAATGTTATCTATTGCTGTGAGGAAAACATTTTTCTTCAATTATTTTGTAAAATATGGGGGTTTAAAGTTGAAAAGTTGAGAGAAGAGGGGCTGATGAAGTTTCTCCTCAGAAGCGAGTTTCTCCTTTAGTTCAAGTGAGTAAAATCATAATTTAAACAGAAATACAGTGTCAGTTTTGATATTGGTTCGATCAAGTATTTCGTCAAGGAAAACATCTAACATCTCAAATTTATTTGCACATTACATTGGTGCGATTTTTTATCTAGCATATAGGCTTCAATTATATCTGACCCTGACCACGAAAATACTCTCAAGGGAGAAATTCAAGTGATTACCAATTTACATGTAATGTCTTTCGCAGTTATTGGTTTTTAATCACGGATCGAAGGAATAAGGAATATGGATAAATAATAACCACACAAAAAACAGAAAAATTAAAATATATTGTTCACTAGCTGAACTAATGAAAATGCTAGAATAATTGAATTTAATATAGAGAATTTTATACAAATTATAAATAAATGACAACATTTAGTACACCAATGTTAGTGAATGAAGGGGCCAAAAAGGCTTACGTTTTTTGTTGGGGTTCGTGGTGGCTTGGAAGAACCTCTACCATAGATCGACTAAACCTACAAGGATCAGTTATCTATGCTAATAGCACTCTTTTGACCTACTTTATCACACTAATTGCTTTTGGAACACCTCTACTGGCTAATAAACTGCGATGTTTCCGGACGACTGTCTCACTACGTAAAAGAGTGAGATAAAGCGAAGCAATCGAAACAATTCTCACTCATTCAAAAATTACCTTCGTAAAAGTGCTTCCAATTAAATACTCACCTTCCACTACAGCACTTTTTTTGGAAGTGCATAAATAAAGACAGATTTAAGACTAGAATTGAACCTTGCCCGAGAATAATCCAGATTTTTTCAACACGAGGCTAGCACTAATTTTCTGTAGTCTCTGTTAAAACAACAGTTTCAAAAATCTTGAAAACTCTATAAATCTTGATCCATCAATATATATATATATTCAATGTTTTTTATAATCGTGTAGAGAAATTAATGCTTTACAATATCCTTTCCGACAGAGTTCCTCTAAGCGAACGAGTGGGGTACTAGAAGGATAATAAGTATAATGAAAACTAAAATATTTTAGAAAACCATCTCCTTCACACAGCTCATTAGTTGTAAACCATGCAGTTTTATGTAATTATGTAGGGGAAAAATTTACTGGAAATACATTAATTTTAAATGTTATTTGTGAAAGTTATAACAAAAACAAGCTGTCTCCTAAATGTAAGCAGAAAACTGTGCCTTAATCCCATACCTCGAGCGGCACCAGTTTTTTATGGTATATAAACAACGCTTATAAAGCCCACCACTACACATTCTCGAATAAATGGAGCTAAATTGATTTCTGAAATCGGACTTTTCAAGTCTAATTTTACGGAGTTTGGTCCTTCAAGGATTTTTCTGAATGTAACTACATTATTGTCCATCCAAATTGAGTAATCGATTCTCACGATTCAATTTGGAGTTTTTCTGGTCCGAATGGGAATGGTTAAACTTTACAAATTAAATTCGCTTTGAATAAAGAGGGACGTCTTTTACAACAATAAATTGGTTTTGTTTTGGCATTTGCTTGATTAGTCGCAAAGCGCCAGCGCGTCCTGGCAAAGCAGATAGCACTCACCACAACAGAGCGGAGGCTCCCATGCAACCGTGTAAACACTCACAGCTCACAGCTAGCAGCTAGCCGTAGCAGCTAGATCGAGCCCGCTTATAAATTATAACCTCCGAGCACAATGTGAACAGAGAAAGATGGAACTCGCCGTCTCTCTCGTTCCCTTTATCACATCCTTACAACCCTCATCATTCATACGTCATCCGTCGAAACGAGAATGAACCACCACACACAGACAGATAGAAACACACACACACACACATCCCTTTAAAACTCCTCTGCAATGATTTATTGGACCACTGACTTATTCAACTAATGCCAACTTTGCTGGTAATCTCTCCGGGAAATGCAAAGTCCATAGATTGAGCATACAAAACAATCCAAAACTCCAAATATTCAATCGTGAGAATCGATTATTCAATTTGTATGGACAAATTTAGTTTTTCAAGTTCATCATAACAAAAAATAGGCACCTTTTTATAGACACCTTCTTGGGGCATGTTGGATTGATCACAAACATACTACTCCACATTTTTAAACTGCTCTAACAAAATAATAATTGATGAATGATATAGGCCAGCGTTAAGTACACCAGAGACACTATAATCTTGCACCAAAACTACAATCTGCTTACCGTAAAAATCAAGTAGACAGCATACTACAAGAATTCAAAGCCGCGGTTCATAATTGCATAGTTATCACAGAAAGACAATGTATAGGAACCATTATTTCAGATAATGTGAGCTCACTTTCCTTGAGTATTCATCTAAGATGCATATAGAAGGTTGGGGCCCGGGGTCTGGAGGATCGCCCCTCCCCCGGAATAATGATGAATTTGGTGATACAATTTCTTAGACACACATATTTGTGATGTCAATCATTCAATTTGATTGAGACCTGTTAAAATAATACTCCAAGAATCTAGTGTCATTTAATCTTTGAATTTGTCAAATTCAAAGATTAAATGACACCAGATTTTTGGGGTCTTGGCCCCCCAAAATGTAATGTATATTTGCCACTGATTATCATTGCACTAAACATACTCAAAACTGCTCTTGAAGGTGGGACATGGCTAGCCTGGTTGAGTAGGGAAATTTCTTTTCTTTGAATATGTCATAACAATTAGAAATTCTGTAGATAGATTGTTGTTTTCCATATAGTCTTTGTATGCCCTCTTGGGGCACGTTGTGTTCACAAACATACTGTTCCACATTTTTAAACTCCTCTAACAAACATTGTTGAATTATATAGGCCAACTTTATGTAGCAGATGTCTCAAAACTTATTTTTGGGAAGTTAAATCAGTTCAATGTCTTCACATGTAATATGAAGTAAAAGCATTTTTTTTTTTAAATAATATTCTCCTTATCTACACGCTTATAAATATGGTCCAAAACAGCAGCAGGTTGTAAAAAACAAATATTTGAGTCGCAAAGATTAGGAATCGTACTATATTAATTAGAGAAACATTGCAAAAACCTTTGGTGAGTCGCATTTTCAAAAAAGAGAGGAAACACGTTTTATTGTTGCTTTTATAGAATTCCAACTGCTGTAAGCTACAGAAGTTTTTATCGTGATAAGAGTCAAAGTAGGTTATAGGCCTACTCCTTACTTTCCCCAGCCAGTGTCTTCATCCAATGTTTCCAATCCCTTTCAGACCCCTCTTTTATCGTGCAGCAATCACATTATCAAAAATAACCTATCAGGTTGATATGAGAGCAGACTATCAGACTATAACCTCCATTATATAAATTATTTTTTCCGTCATCAAATAATCTTCAAATGCCCTTATTCCAGTTTTTTCTATTTCACTAAATTCATCATTGTATTCTTAACGGTCATTTTTCAGTATAATTTCTGTTTCTATCCCTTTTACTTTGATTTCCTTAAGAACTTTATTCATGTGACAGTGATCCTTGATGAACATTTTTTCCTTCTGGAGGATGAAGCCCAAATATGTCTGAGGCCTGTGCGTGGACAATGAGTTGGATGTTGGCGATTTATGAGTTGGACTTGCAGTTTTTTTAGGTGGGTTCCGAACAACCGGAAAGTCATTTTACAGCGGAGTGCTACAACAGAGTCGCTACATACAGAAAGTGAACTTGTAGACTGCATGATACATCTGTATATTTTGCTCTCAAATATGTAGGCCCCTTTTTAAGAACCAGCCTAGAGCCTTCCTCAACTCAAGGGAGACTAGAAAAGCGTTTACTTAAAAGGCTTATCAAGTCTCACTTGAATTAAGAAAGCCTCAAGGATGGTTCACAGATACGCGTCAAAATCAGATGTTAGAAGATATTAGCGTTGAAGACGATATTAAGAGAAAAATCTGTCGCAGCGATTAGGCTACGGGTAGCCTACTTCATACAATTTTTTTATCTATATCAAGAGCTGCAATTTCACCGAATTTAGTAACTCAATTAGAAAAGAGTGATAATTTTCATCATCCTCTTCATAAGAGCTTAGAATTTCACATTAGAGTACTTTGATCATGCGGACTGGGAAAAGGCCTGTAGGCCTATTAGATATGTATTTTAAAGCATTACCTTATCATTTTTTTATAAGTTAGTTTGAAGTAACTGACAATATTTAACAAACTGACAAATATATACAGAAACAGAATTTTAAATCTCGAATTCCTCAAAGTGCTATTAATTTATACTGAAGACTTCCGCAATGGCGGATATTGACAACAGCCTTGAATAGCTGATGGGAATCGATGAATGCTACTGTACAAAATTTTCTTATTCCATGACAGTGCTTATCAAATAAGAAGAAGATGTTCTATGTTATTGAAAACCCTTTGTTTTTTGCCTGTCTTAACTTGAGGAATGCAATAGCTCATTTTAACGCTAAAACTGTAGACTAAATTTGTATACCAGGGAAGTGATAAGCCACTGGGCGTGTCAGTCAGATAAGACACAGGCGCTTGGGCTGCCCTTGAAAGGATGGCCTTGGTTTGGCCAGCAAAAATGACTGATGTAAAGTATAATCACTTCTCGGTGGTTCGAAAGCCACCTAAAACTGTAGATCCGACTCATCGATGATCATTATCCACACACAAGTGCTCCATCCTCCGAAAAATGGTTACCTTGTCTCCTTCCTATATTCTTAATATTCTCCTGTAGCCTACTTTATAGTCTCGTTAGATGTCTATGTATTATGTTGAAAGGATATTTTTGAAAACAATCATATAGCGTCTGAGTTATCACAAATGTTCATTTCTGAGGTTATCTTTGAACGTTTAAACGTCTCAAAATATGTCAACAATTGATGTAAAATTAGAGATAAATTCTAACCCACAATATTAGATTATAATACGTCTAATTCTAATAGATTCGAAATCAAGATCAAAAAAAAACAAAATTTTAGCTACTAAGATACGATCTGAAATTATGGTAATATCCTGTAAAGAATATTAAGACCTGAATTTGTCACAACCACATTTATTGAAAACATTGAGATACTAGTTTCTGTTGTTACACCGGTTGTAACAAACTGAAACTTGAGTACAGAGTAGCTTAATATATACTAAACACGGAATGGTACTATTGGCTGAGGGAGAAAGTGCTTGAAAGTGAATAGGCTGACTTACGTTGAAGATCTGTAATTGGCTGTAGGCCAAACAAGACACGCCCACTGGTGGGAGGAGCAACAAGCAAAATAAGTGTCAAAATCAAGAACCGAAAACGGGGAACACAAAGAAAGCAACAAGCAAGAACGCTAAAATTACAAAATTTCAGCTCACTGAAATACAGTAAAGGTTAACCGAGAAAAACACGAAAGTACCGTTATTTAAATGTAGGCCAGAATTATGATGAAAACATGTTAGTTGTATTGAATTGGTTGAAATAAATTTGATCGTTTAAACTAGTATTGGAATCGTTTTTTACAACCTAGTTATCTCCAAAGCTTTTAAAATGTTCAATTATATGCCTTTGCCAATCAAATACAGAAATTCAACATTTTCAGCCTTGAAATTGTGTCCATAATGAGGTGTTCTGCAAAATTTGAGTATCCTTTTTAGGTTTTTCAATCTCTCATACGTTCTTTTATTCAACGTTTGAAACTTCAGAATTGGCCTTCAGCCAATCACAGACCTTCAATGGAGGTCAGCCTATCAGAAGCATTTTCTACCTCATCTAATGGTATCATTCCGTGTTTAGTTTATAGTCCGTTTAGCTAAACTGTACTTTAGTTTCTAACCAATTCAATACAACTAACTTGGTTTCACCATAATTCTGGCCTACATTCTAATAACGGTACTTTCGTGTTCTTCTTGGTTGACCTTGACTGCATTTCAGTAAGCGTCAATTTTTATTTTAAAAACTTTGTAATTTTACCCTACTTCTTTTTTGTTGTCATTTATTGAAAACAGTGACTATGTGTTCCCGGTTTCTGGTTCTTAATTTTGACACTTATTTTTGTTTGTTGCTCCTCCCACCAGTGGACGTGTCTTGTTTTAGCATTCAGCCAATCACAGCCCTTCAATGAAGGTCAGCCTACTGGAGGCACTTTCTCCCTTAGCCAATAGTATCATCCGTGTTTAGTATAATACATTAAGCTACTTTGTACTGTGGTTTCAGTTTGATTGAGATTGATAATGGTGTAACAATGGATCTAGTATCTCACAATAAATGTGGTTGTAACAACTTCCACAATATCACCTTCGCCACTACAAAGAAAAATTCCTGTAAATATTCACTTTTATTTGAATGCCTCGTATAATATTATCACAACGAATGTGTAGCCTATATTGATAATTGGTTGATAATGATGTAACAATGAATCTAGTATCTCACTATTTTCAATAAATGTGGTTGTAACAACTTCAAGTCTTATTCATTATGGATATCTTCCACAATATTACCTTTGCCACTACAAAGAAAATTTCCTGTAAATATTCACTTTTATTTGAATGCCTCAAAGAATATTATCACATCGAATATATATATTATTAGGCTACATTGTACTTAGTTAAGTAGATAGATAAATTTATCTACTAATCTTGACATTGTACAATGTTATAACTTATTCATAAACAATGTCGCATACAGTAGTTACTTCTGACGATCAAACCTTAATTTTCTGGACCAGCGATTTATCTGATATAACAAACTAAATTCAACAGCTAGTTTTCCAATACCTTCGTGCACCAGAAATTTCTATTTCACGATAAGTCTTCTGTTATCGACTTGTGTAATAGTTTAAAGTTGGACAAACAGCGTTTAACCAATAAGCGCTCGAACATTCAATTCCAATTCCCTACCAATCTCCCAAGACCGTTGGCTTATCATCCATCAACCAGCACGCAACAAACAGCAGATGCCTACTTTCAGGGATCAATTCAATCTACAAGTAAGTCCCAGTTTTGCCGGGTTTCGTGTGCCAGATATTCCATCTTTACTTGGATTGGATTAAAACTACACGCTCGTGTATGATCTCTTACAAGCTGCTACTGAAAATAGTTTCAAATTAATGAAAATTGAATTATTTTCATTGTATGTTATTGAAAAGAGGAAGGTAATTTCTCAATGGACCGGGATCACTTTCTACTGCCAGCAAGCTAGCAGAAAAATATCACTTTGAACTAGAACATTCAGATGTTTACAATGTGTATTTAGGTTGTAGATAATAAATTATACACAAAACATATAGTATGTGTAAACACAGTATTTTATTACTAGCATTCTTGCCCTGTAATCCACTTTCGAATTCTTCTTTTCTGGTAGATAACTTATGGTAGTGGTCACAAAATTGCGAAATTGGGAAGGGTGAGTGAAATACCATAGTGTTTATATACCATAAAGTTATTCTGTTTAAAAAGAGAAGTTCTCAAATGAACTGTTGCACTGATGATGTGAATTTTCGTTTAAAATTAAACAACCGTTTTAGCAACTTTGCAGCTCTACCCACCAGCATAGTTTTGCGTTTAGTTCTTTAGAATAATGTATTACAGGTAAAGCTCAACACACTCAATAAGTAAGCTCGCATGACGCTGGGTAATTATCAGCTGTAAAATTGATACAGAGATAATCTGCTGCTTTGGCTTAAGACATATAACTTGACATGACGTATCATGTTATCAGCTGTTCTATGAGCTTCCTCTGCATCTAAACACATTTCGAAACAATAGTGCGAAACAACGAAGTACTAGTGCGTGCCCATAAGTGAAATTTGAACATTAATTTTGAAAATTCTGAAAGGAAAATCAAAATTCGGGCTTCTAGGTGTACTGAATCGAGTTTAGAGGAAGCTATGTGCCAAATTTAGTGTTTCAAATAGTTGCCATTTTTTTTTTATCCGTAAGACAAAAAAAAACACAAACACACCCTTTCTCTTATATAGATGAATAGGTTAGTTTTCTTCAAAATTATTATATCAGTTTTGTGTAATAAAAACGTATTGATAAATAGATGGTTGAGAAACACTTTGCATTCATTGTACTATTTGTGTTTTGAACCGGGATATTTGATGGTGTAGTTCCATATTACTTTTTCACTTTATATTTGAATATAACAAATTATTGAAAATTAAGTTCAACTTACTGTGAATTCAACACTTACTTATTCGAGTGATGGCCGTTTTAAATTTTATTCAACAATAATTTAAATATATTACATCCCATTCGAAAATCTGAAAACTAACTGTATTAGAGCAAAATTTAATTTATAAAACACAAAACTACAGTCTGACTCAATTCTAAATGATCTACTCCAATTCACCTCACAAACCCACCACCTAAGTAATTTGTTTTCAGTTTTATGAGGGTCTGGTGTTTGATTACATTATTCCAGGTACACATCTCCCACCTTCTCATCCACTCGCCACCCCACCCGACCCACAAACATAACACCAGTTTTCAAATCTGATTCAGTAGGCCTCCAGCCATGTCTGAGGAAGCATTCCAAAAATGCTAAATGGCAAAAGTGTTAGATTCATTAGTAAAGTTTATTTTCAATAACGTTTCATTTTTAAATAATATATTTATTCAATACCGAACAATAAATACGTATTGAGAGATACGTGGATTACTATTTCACGTGTTGTTACTATTTTGCAATCACCATTATTTTCTATTGCAATTTTTTGGTTTATTTATCATTCACTATTTGTTTGCTGTAATGTACGAGTATTGCTTTGAAAATACTAGATTTGGAATACCGGTAGCAATTGTTTTATTCTATCCAAGACAATTTTTCTGTGGGGATACTGATAATAATTAGAAAGAAATATAATCTCCCATAAGTGATACACAACACCCATACATCTATTTTTAATGTTGTTCCAAAACATTCATCTATCCCAACCCGGTCCCATCCAGATTGTATCCTATCTCACTCCCAGAGAATTTGGGAGAATCATTCACATTTTTCTTGCTTTACAGGTTGACTTCTGTAAACTGTAAGATGAAACTCCACACCAATTTAAAACTGAGTATTATTATGTTTTTATCAATGTTCTTAAATCACCGCACATTGTTTAAGGAGTTCTTATTAATTTTAAAATTTTTGTTCACAGGAAAAAAATTCTTTCCTGTAACATTTGTGGGAAGTATACTGTGGATCGCAGCCTATTCCTACCTCATGGTCTGGTGGGCCAATGTAGCTGGTGATACATTCAGCATCCCTCCAGAAGTAAGTCTAGAAATCATTTAATAGTCTAATAATATTCAAGACAATCATAACATGATCTAATGTTATAATGATAATTCTTATAGTCTTCAGTTATTTCGTATTTTTCTTGAAAAGTCCTCAAATATTTCCATATCATACCCTACATGACAAATAACTACCTGCTGTTATATGTTGACGGAACGATAACACTGGAGAGTAAGGTAATGAAGGAGGAGGGGGAAAAGAAACAGAAGAAAGAGGATGAAGAGAACAAGAGGGAGATTGAGGATGAGGAGGAGAACAAGAAGGAAAATAAGAAGAGGGAACATAAAAAAGAGACTACATTTTGTAAATAGGTTATTAGCCTAAGCATTCTAGAAATCCAGATTCAATTGAATCGAGCAATACTAGTAGTATCAAATAGCTTGTGCATAAATAAGGTATTGGGGGAGGGGGGAGTGTTAAAGTGGTTTATTCTGAATGTGAATTAAGGCCCTAATTACACATAGCCACTGCAGTCGCAATCGCGCGCGACTATTTTAGACTTATCATGCACACCAGCTGGGTAAATTTGATTTAAAAATCAGCTGTTGGCTCTATTGGCTTTAAAAAAGTGTTTGCCTTCGTGTACTTTGACATTTTTGAGCTGATGTAATCTAGCCTTAAAGTGTAGCAAGCGACGGCGACTGCATTGGTTACTTGTCTGCATTATTAAATTGTCTACTTCTGCTTCAAGCAAAAATACAACCATCAGAATATGGGCTGATAGCCATGGAAGAGGAATCAACGATACTCTCAGCAGATTTCTACCCTCTAATCACAGAGTCCTGACCTATATTGCTTCTGGTGCTCCTTCAGAGGCTGTCATGGCTAGGATGTTATCCAAACGGGAAATAGAGAGTACTAAGTCTGGTGACTGGGTGGTGTTGATTGGAGGTACAAATAGCTTTACTGCTGATGAAACTACAGAAAAATGCATGACAAGTTTTACAGAGAGTCTATTGCAAATAGTGGAAGCTTATAGTCATGCAAATTTGATTCTAACAACCATACCGTACAGATACGACTCAAAGAGAGTTCAACAGAGAATTTTAAAATAAAGAGTATCAACAAAGTGATTCGAGGTGTACCTACGTTTTTTCATGGAAGTTCAGTGAAGGTGCTGAGCCTATGGTCTTATGAAAGAGCACTTCATACAGGACATGGCCTGCATCTTAACAAAAGAGGAAAGAGTAGAATGGCAAGGGAGCTCTATGGAATTATCAATGAAACGGCAAATCAGAGTGGAAACAATAAGGAAGTGGTGATGGTGAATGATAACAGCTGCTAAGATAACTTTCCTTCAGATGGTTCAGATGCTCCAGGAAAATATTTTTTAGAGCAGAGACTGATGAAGATATTGACCTCATAGAACCCTCTGCGAATCCTTGTGCTGGAGGTGATTTTGATACTCCTGAAGATGACAATAGGCTTTCCAGAGTTATACTTGCTCACATCAATATTCAGTCAATAAATAGCAAAGTCAACCTTCTTAACACTTTCAACAACGTCACGATGTGTGATATTCTCAGTATTAATGAACATTGGTGCACAAAAGAAGAAATAAGTTTGTATACACCAAGTGGATATCATCTGGCTGCTAGTTTTTGTAGGGATTCTTCTTATGGCGGCGCTGCAATTTTCATAAATAATTCATTCTAGTATCAGTTCTCAGTTGTGAACTTGGACTCTCTTTGTGAACAAAGACAGTTTGAAGCAGTAATGATTGCCTTTCATACTCTTAATTTGTTAGTGATGTCAGTGTATCGTACCCCTGACTCTTCCATTGATGTTTTCATGGAGATTTTATCCCAATTACTTGACTTTGTTAATAATAACTCTAAATATTCTAACTTTAAAATTGTAATAGCTGGTGATCTCAACATCGACCCTAGGATGAAAAGTTCCTTGATAGCTAAATTTACTAACACCCTCAAATCGTATGATTGTTTTTGTCTGAATTTTCTGCCCACAAGATTAGAGTCTTGTTTAGATAATTTTATCTCCAATCTCCATCCTTCTACATTTTAATGTAAAACTGTACAACCTCATTTATCGGACCATTTGGGATTACTCTTGAAAATCAATTTACCCATTTCCTCCTCACCCTCTATTGAGAGAGCAGAAGTGTATAGTTATAGAGTATTGAATGATATCAGTATAAATAGTTTTAAGAATAGCTTAAGTATTGTTGACTGGCAAAATGTTCTCAATGTTGATGACCCTGACAAGGCGTTTAGTCGTTTTATGGAAATTCTGGGTAATAATTTCAATGTTTGCTGTCCTTTAAGAAGTAGAACTAGCTATTCTGGAGAAAAAACTCTCAAACCAAGAGATTGGTACTCACCCTTCTTGAAAAATATTAGGTCAATGCTTGATGTGAGTTATGAAAAAAGTAGGGCCAACCCTGATTTGTTAGAGAATCATAGAAGAATAAAGAAGTTCTATAAAGAACAGGTGGATTTGGAGAAGAAAAAATCAAATGATAGGTTTATATTAGAATCAAATAATATATGCAAGGCAGCTTGGAGCATAATTAATAGAGAAACAGGTCGTACACCAAAGAAGCAGTCGGAATCAAAAATCCCAATATCAGCTGAAGATTTCCTGAATTTCTGTGTGAATGCCTCTGACAGTGTTAATGCCCAGGCTGACAGTACTGATAAGGCTAGTGCAATTGATATGCTGAGGTCATCCAACATGAATGGATCAAAAGTAAGAATTTTCAAATGGGATGTTGTAAGTCCTTCTGATATTCGGAAAGCTGTGCACAAGCTGAACAACTCAAAGTCTGAGGATGTATATGGACTTTCAAATTTTGTTATAAAAAATATTTTGGAAGAGATTGTGTCACCTTTAACTTTCCTAATGAATTGGATACTTGAACTTGTTATATACCCACAATGCTTGAAAGTTACTCAAACTATACCTGTATATAAAAAAGGTGACAAAAAGAATGTGAATAATTACCGCCCCATTTCTCTAGTACCTATAATATCCAAGTTGCTGGAGAGCATCATCAAATCGCAGATTGGGAGATTTTTTGAAGAGAACCGATTGTTCTCAAATGCACAATTTGGCTTCAGGAATGGTATGTCCACTGTCAAGGTAGTAGAGAGTGTCGTATCTAGTATCATCACTGGTTTTGAGAATAAAGAGGAAGTGAGTGCTCTGCTTTTAGACTTAAGCAAAGCTTTCGATTTAGTGTCCCATCAGAAATTAATCGAAAAGTTGAGCTACTATGGAGTGCAGGGTAATGAATTGAAAGTGTTCACCTCATATCTATCTGGTAGATTCCTATGTGTTAAAATAGCCGAACAGAGGTCTGATTTTAAACGGGTAGTAAGAGGGGTCCCCCAGGGATCTGTTCTAGGCCCATACTTGTTTACTGTATTTATAAATGACCTACCTAGATTTTTAACAAATAAGTGTATACTATATGCCGACGATACTACCCTCATGTCTTCAAACTCACTCCCAGAAATAAACTCTGTCATAACCAATTATATGAAAGAAAGGTCCTACCTCTGGTTCTCTGCTAATGACTTAATTGTAAATGAAAATAAGACAGAACATATTATTTTCAGTTTGTGTGCAGCTGTTGGAGAGGATGACCGGGCAGTCAAGCTACTTGGAATAAATCTAGATTCCAGGCTGTCCTGGAAATCCCATACTGAAGCTCTCTGCACTCGATTAAGTAGAGTTAATTTTTTACTGAGAAAACTCAAAAATTGTGCCAGCTCTAGCCTTATGCTTAAGGCTTATTTTGCCTTGTTCCATTCACACCTCTTATATGGAACTCTTCTATGGGGGAACTCAAGTGGAGCTAAGGAGGTTTTTTGTTTTTTATGTCAAAAGAGAGCCCTGAGAACAGTTTTTAATATGTGTAGAACCGACTCATGTAGACCAATATTTATTGAGCATGGTGTACTCACTTTGCCTAGCATTTTCATTTTACAGAGCTTAAATTATATAAAAGAAAATCTCCCAACATTAGACCTCAGGTGTACAACTCATAATTATAGCACAAGAAATCGAAACCTAATAGATTCAAAATACGCTAGGCTTACAAAGACTCAAAACGCACATTCCCACATTGGAATAAAATTATTCAATAAATTACCCGTGAGTGTTAAAGAGACAAGTATAAACATTTTTAAAGCTGCTATTACAAAATGGCTAAAAGAGATAGCCTTTTATTCAGTACAAGATTTTTTCTCTGGAAGTACTAATGATATCAATGTTTGATATTATTGTTATATATTCTATGTAAATGTAATTTGTTAATATATGTAAGACTATTAATTTATGTATGTTTGTTGACTATTGTAAGATATGACTATGTCAATGCTCTTGAGCGGGACGACAATAAAATATTTTGATTTTGGTTCTGTATAAATAATTAAAATATAAATATTTTAAATTTAAAGAACCTATAATAAGGGCCAAACCTCAATGTTAAATATATAGTTAGCAGTCAAAATGTTTGAAATGAGCAGTTTTGGTCTGTGTCCGTTACATCTTTAAATTCATTCTTAAATTCTCAAATTTATTCTGTCTTTCTAAATGAATAAGATTAAAATTTGAATTGTGCTTATAAGGTTAGTGCAAAGTTATAAAAATAGATTATCATTATCAATTCTGAAAATTTGATTTTGCAAAATATCTGCCCTAAACCCGTGGCCTGTACCCGACCACATCCTCAATATCCTAAAAGATTCCTAACTACTTGAAGATTATCAGTTGAACTACGATTACCCAACTTTTTCAGAATTCTGATTAGGCAACGTGGATCACGCGTGCCTTTCAGAACATTCCCATTGGAACCCACCAGCTTTCATTACTTGACGACTAGATATTCCAGATATTTATGAAGTGAGACTTCCTAGATATTCAAAAATATAGGGTTATTTTTTCGGTTCTTCCTCAGCTTACATAAAATGAGAGCTCTCGAATTGTGGAAAGGCTTCTGGAAATTGAAAAAGTTAACAAATAGGTACTTGAAGAATGTACTTTTAAGTCTCAGATATTGTGTTAATAATAGGGAAAATGTTTGAAGTCGGAACAGGTATTATTGCCTAATCCATGAATAAAGACGACGATGATCTAATATCTCAAATAAAACTCTCCTCTTATCTACATACTTTTCACATGAGCATTGTACAGTTTTTTACTATTCCAGACCAAATTGAATACCTCCAATTCGATAAAAAACTTTGTATTTGTATTTTAGGTCATGGGACTTACGTTTCTAGCCGCTGGTACTTCGATACCAGATCTAATCACCAGTGTCATTGTCGCGAGGAAAGGCTTTGGTGACATGGCAGTGTCTTCTTCTGTTGGAAGTAACATTTTTGATGTTACAGTTGGGTGAGTTTATATTACAATTTCAATCCTTTCAAATAGTCAATAAAATGCTAAGTAAATGCAGGTAATAAGACTATAAGACATCAATGCTCTCCTCACTTGCCGACTAGATATTTATGAAGTAAGGCTCTCTAGTCAATTTTACATAGTAAAATAATCCAGACAATTGTAAAATTCTGTAAAATGTCTGTAGGAGACATGAGGTCACTGTGAATAGAATCACAAATGCAGTCATGGTTTGGCTATGATGATTGCATGATGTCAGAGGCTACACCTTCACATTCTTCAATTTCCAGACATTCTTTAAAGTTCTTCATCACAAAGAAATCTATCAAATTTTCTTCTGTCGTGTCTGAGGCACTATAACAAGCTGACCACCGAGAAGAAATCAATACAATCAAATATTTAGCACAACAAAACGGATACAACACCAATCTAGTGGAAAAAATTCTAAATAAAATGAAAAATAAAAATCCAAAACCTGCAAGCCAAAGCAGATTTGTCACACTCACATATTTCAACAAAAATCACACAAAACAGACACGATGAAAATCCGGATTTAACACAACATTCAGAGCAACAAAAAATCTGAAACACCATCTCCAACAAAAAACATCTTACCTAACAAACAGCACAATTCACAAATTCAACAAACCAGGAATATAATATAAGCTCAAATGCAACACATGCCCCAAGTACTGCATAGGACAAACAAGCAGATCATTCAGCACAAGATACAAAGGACACATCAAAGCACTACATTCCAACTCTGACTCAACATTTTCAGATCACTTAATCAACACTGGATATTCACACAATAACATCCAAACTGACTTGGAAATTTTACACACATTCCAAAAATGCCACAAATTAAATACACTGGAACAATATGAAATATTCAAACACCATATACAAGATAGAACCAACTTACTCAATGACCAAGCACAATTCAAATCCAATTTTAATTATGTAATGACCGTTCATCATAACCTCAACAAAACTTGACACCTGGCGGCAGGCTGACAAAGCTTCTTTTCAGAAGTGAAATGCATCCCTCCAGTATCTTCAATATAAGTGAGTTAAGGCAATATATTAAATTGAAATACAGTGTCGGTTTTGATATTAGATTATAATAATAATTATTATCAAAACCAACAATTATTGTTGAAATGTAGGTCTACATTTGAGTTAAGATTGCAGTCTTTGTTCAATTCCATAAACATGAAATATGTTCGCCGAACCATGGCTGTTTGTCATTTGGGAGCATCAAATCCTGGGAATTGCCCGAAATACTGATGAACTCAGGCTTTACCATAAGGCTATACATGAGCAAAAATTTAATGTCAAGTAATAGCAAGATTACGCGCTACTCCTCTATGGCTAGAAGCAATTTTAAAAACTGTTTGAGGAAAATATTTTATACTCATTTACTTTCTTACTTAATTCATGGATTTACAACTTGATCCAAACTATTATAGAGGTGCAGCTAACATTGGGATGCCTAAATTATTCAATCTAATATTAAAACTGACACGGCATTCCACTTTTATATATTGTTTTACTCACTTATATTGGAGATGCTTGAGGGATGCATTTCACTTCTGAAAAGAAGCCTCGTCAGCCTGCCGCCTGAGGCTGACGAAGCTTCTTTTCAGAAGTGAAATGCATCCCTCAAGCATCTCCAATTTAAGTGAGTAAAACAATATATAAAAGTGAAATACAGTGTCAGTTTTAATATTAGATTGTTCATCAAGTATTTCGTCATGGAAAACATCACATAAATTATTTATTTTGGAATAAATATATATAGGGAAGTTGAACGAACTAGTTGTGAATGTTGGTAAAAACTTTGATGAGATTCAATGATATTAATTATTATAAATCAATAGAGGTTTGTGTTTGTGACACTTTTCCCAGATCAATTATTGTACGGTACTGAATATCGTATTTCAAAGTAGGCCTAATTTGAATACCAATAAAAATAAAAATGTCATACTTTGAGTTTATTTGTCTAGGTCTTCATTCACATGATGTTCTTCAGATTGGACTTTATGTTAATGATGAAATTAATAATTGAATTGTCAGTACTGAGTAGTTTTGCAAGCTATGATAATTTATGTTGTTATTAACATAGGTACAGTACTTTATGTTGAACATTTATGGTACTTTATGTTCTTTACCAACAACAAAAGTTGATAACTTTATGTTAATGATGAAATTACCAATTTCATTTTTAATATTGTGTAATTTTGCAGGTTTTGATCATTTATGGTAATGATAGCATACTTTATGTTGATACCGTAACAAGTTTATGTTAATTGTCAATTTTTTTTTAGATTACGTTTACGAGACTAGTTGAGGAGTATAAGATAATTCAGACCAGCAATATTATACCATCTTATAAACTAGTTGCCTTAATTATTACTATATCAATTAGTTGAGGTGAGGCTTGATTTTGATGTGAAATGAACTCTTGTACACTATAAAAAGCTTTATCAACTAAATATTTGTTCTTTTTTTAAATATTTCCATATTTTGAAGATACTTTGCAAACTGCAGTAGCTTGTAGTAGAGTTCCTACCAATATAACTATGTTTTTGTTTGAATAAGCTACTATTGTGACTCACCAAGTGATAATCTCCTGGGCTTCTTGTATTATAATCGTGTATGTCAAGATTTTGGTTAATATCACTTGTGGTTCAGCAGGTAGTGATAATTTATGATAATGATAGGATACTTTATGATACAAACTTTTTGACGATAAAAACACCATTTTAATGATATTATTGCCAATTTATTTGTGAATGTTGTGTGGTTTTGCAGGTTGCCAGTGCCTTGGTTGCTGTATGGGATAATATACGGCACACCTGTAGAGGTGAACAGTGTGGGAATGGTCTGCTCGATCTCCATACTCTTCCTGATGCTCCTCTTTGTTATAATGTCCATTGCTTGCTTCCATTGGAAGATGAACAAGAGTCTGGGTTTCACCATGTTCCTGCTCTACTTTGTCTTTGTTGCGGTGTCTCTAATGTTCGAGTACAATGTTTTGGTATGTCCATTTTAGGTTGCTGCTAGAGATTGCACGCACACATTCACACCAATAACAAATTATATTATATTTTATTTGAGAAAGCTCATATACATATATTATAATGATAAATTAAAATAATTCTGTGATTGAGGAATTATTATGCGGTTTTTATAAAATAATAAAAAGTTTTAATTACTAAAGAAAATTGTGAATTCTAGATCTGTAATATATTTTAGCTATTTTTACATATCCTACATATAAGCGTTACGAATGATGGTAATATTATTGTTATAAATATTCACTTCGAGAAGTGTTTCTTCTTAATGCTCTGCTTAAAATGTGCTCTTGTTCATCTTTTATCACTTCAAATATTTTTTGGATGAACCTTTCAAGTCTTATTCATTTTCTGTTTCGACTAAATTTTTTCCACTGCTTATAAAACAAGAAAATACTAATTGACAACGTAAATAGACAAATACTTCCATATTCTACAAAAAATTATGGCCTCAAAATACATAAGTTGAAAGAACTTTAAAAATGCAGCACCTCCAATAAGACATGTTTTGTCTCTTTCAACGATTGCAGAAGCACTAATATTGGTAGTTTGCAAAATATCTGAAAGGTGGTTGATGAATCGCTTTCCCTGTTTTAACATAAGTTACTGTAAGAAGATTCCTAAATTGGATCAAAATTCGAATCTCTTCTCTCCCAAGACTCGCATTTGAGAAATAATGTTTAAAATACTTATTTTTACAAACAATCTTACTTACTGTAACTAGAAATTCATTTTCGATCTTAACCCGTGAGGAGACGCAGTAGTAGGAATCAAGAGGAGTCTCGCTAGGTGGAATAGACCAGTTGCTGTAAAAAACAGAAAATAAAAATATTTGAAATTTGATTACTTATATTTTGCTATTATATACTACAATATGCTGATGCTTGAATAATCCTGAGAAAAGCATTTGTAATCATTTAAATTTCACTTGCAGCGATTGCTGCAATTGAAAAAAATTTGAAAATCTTTAATAAAATGCGGTTGAGGTTGTTAAAATTGGAAAATATTACGTATAGTGAATAAATCTACACTTCCTTTAGACACACAAAAATGAGAACAAAGTTACATCTGTATGGTGGAAGATCACATTGAAAATATTAAGAAGATGGGAATAATATTAAATTTGTCACGATTACAAAAAATATTACCTTTAATAATGGAGACTGGGAGTAACAGACCAGGCGCGACTCCTCGTGCGTCTTTTAGCAAGGATCTTCATTAGAGACAGGTCCACTCTCTCGAGCTATGGTTGTCGATGGTCGATCTTTACAAATTCACATACTCGAAGATCACAATGAGCACTCAGCCAAGCAAATTTAACTGTACCTATAAGTCATTAACATCCTAAAGGTCGAAAATGCACTCCTGGTTCAAATAAGCGTAAGACTAAATTTTTGTGAGTGTTCAATAATCAATTAAATTAATTATAATATTGTACCAATATCATGTATGTTGATACTCTCATTGAAAGTATAAGTTGAATTATCTCTAGTCAATAACATTAGAGCAATGAGGCTTAACAAACTCCCAAAATCAAAAACTTTAATGTTTCAAAATATTAAAAAATTTTGAAATCTGGGATATTAACTTGAAGTTTCTTAATAAGAATTCAAGTGTAGTTGAAACAGCTCAAATTCTATTGACTCTATTGCTTGATTGTTCTTAAAATCAGTCCTCCAAATATTTCTCGATTACATTATCCCATATTCCACTAACGTTTGATTTCTCTAGTTTATAAGCACTAAACTCGAATAGGCTATGTAAATAAGTTATTTAGTTGATAATATCTATAATTATTGTAAAATAATTATGTGAAATATAATGTTACCATTATGTGGGTTAGATGGAAGTGAGAGAGCTCTATTATACACCAATTTGATATATTAAGATTGTTTTTGGAAATGAATAATAATTATATAACGACGATGACACATTAATTTCCTGATTGGCCTATTTATAAAATTTAGAAGAAGACATTTCTTCAATTCAGTATTCAAGATTTTTTCCTGTAGGCTACTTTGATTAATTAGAAAAAGCATTTATTGGATAAAAATCCGAATAAGAATAATAATAATAATAATGATAATATTAATTGGATTGTTAAATATACATTTTTTAATATTGTTATCAATAATGTAAAGAATGATAAACTCGAAAAATAATTCCAAAAATATAAGATAATTAATTCGTAATAAGGTATTGTAAGGTTTATTGAGGTATCCAATGTATTATGTGATAGGAAAGCACTGAAGCACTGAAAAAAATTACCTATAATTTCTAGCACTGATAAGAAAACCTATAATCACCTAAATTACATGTGTGGCAGTCCAAACGCTCTTAGCTCTTCCTTGTTCATGTATTTTGATAAGACATTAGTTTCTATACATTTTTCTATAATTTAAAACGACTATGATGTTAATGAAGTTTCAAGAGTTCATTGATGACTCAAATTACGCCTGATTTATGCCTTACCAAAAATATATTGAATAATTTTTTTATTGCGGATTATGCCCACATGATTCTGGAGACTTGTGCGTGGGTAATGAGGTGAATGGGTGAGTGATGAGAAAGATCGAATAAGATTCGAACCCAAGGCTGCAGAAAACGAAGCCAGCCAGAGCCTTATCATAGACCAGCGCTCCCTGTTCTATTGAACATGAGAATAATTATGATCTTATTGATCAAAATCATTGATTTTAGTAGCCTAATTAGTATTGTTATATTGAATGATGACATGAACCTCAAGTTAGTTCAGATCGATGAATTGTTAGATAAACCCTTGTTGTATGTATATGTTGGAAAATACTCATTGTATCTGATATAATTTTTCCCTCCAAGACATATAGCTAGCCTACATTATATTATCTAACAGATTTTTCACAAAGACATTGATAGTATATTAACATTATTTTTTTAGCACACAGTCTTACTTCAAAGGACGATTATGAAATATCCTCCAACTTATTTCATTTTCTTATCTGTGACAACTAAGAGCGATAACTGTTGATTATTACTATTATCATTATGATTATTCCAATAATTATTTTTGACACCTATCCATTCCCTTCCTTATCAGATGCAACGCCTATAAGTTTAAGAACGTCTTTAGATTATCACGTATAGATTGAATGACTCAATAAACCTTAACCAAAAAATAGATTTAATAAGAATGTTATCGATTACAACACGAATATATTTTGAATTTATTGTTGAACTTTAATTACTATACATGACAAGTACGGTATTGTAGCTAAGACTCTAATGTGAATCTGGAATTGTAAAATTAGTTACCTCAATATAATATGATATGGGTAGTTGAAGGTACCTATATATTTCTAGTGTGTAATAAATCAAATATACTCCTACACTTGAAAAGTAGCTACATTTGTACAGAACAGTTTCTCATGCAGAGACATTGGACATTGGGTGCGATTTCACTCGAATGTGATACAGTAGTAAATGTTATTGAGCAGGTGTACATATATGTAATAAAGATCTGGTTGTATGATCCGCGCCAAAAAAAAACTTTTGTGGCAATGTTGTTATTTTTGCTCGCATAAAGAAATGTTACAACTTTTAAAACATACTTCCATATCAATGTTGTTGAATTGTAAATTTGGTGTTGCTTGATTATTTTGTACAATAATTATTATAATAATACGGTACAGTAATAATAATGGTAAATAATATCAACCACTCTATCGGAGTGGGAGAAATAAAATTAATTTTAAGTGTTTTAGACTGGAAATTAGTTTTTTAATAAGTAAATTTTTCAAGCTACAAGGCTTCAATTGTTATAGAAATAGAAAGGGTTGAATAATTTTAATTGTCATCGAAGATGAAGGTAATCAGTTCCACTTCTGCATACATTCTGTAGTTACATTATCGTACGTTAATTATTGTGAAATATAAAAAGTGATTTTGCCAAGATGTAAGCAATAATAAGAACTTCAATTCAAAGAAAATTTCGAGTGGAGGTGTGCAAGTGACTTATAAATAGATTACAGATTACATTTATTGTGTAGTATTTTAATTTTCTAAGAATCCAAGTTTCAAAAGCTTTCAAGTAAGTTACGGTATTAAATAATATAATAAAACACGTAATGTGTGATGTGTGCGTGTGTGAATGTGCATTCAAGTGTTCGATTAGAAATTGGTTGTAATGTGCAGAAACAATAACGAATACAAGTGAATAGTTTATTTGTAGAAATACCTTAAGTTTCATAGTTAAGCTTAGTTGTTGAATTTGTTGATCAGGTGGAATTTTAGAGCCTAATTGGTGAAAATGCAGAAATCCTGTTCAAACACAGATTTCTCAGGATGATATTCTGTTCAAATAAACGTAATCTTGCAAGAGTTTTAATTTGGATTTTGTGAAAAATCAGTACAGTTCATGCACATATTTTAATCATGTTTAATTGCATTGGAAGCACTGTGTCCAGTATGCACAGAAAGACTTTGGCTACAATGGTTCACTCCAATACTTCAACTTTTGTTACAGTGTGCATTAAACGCTCTGAAATGGAAGCTAAAATATAGAAATTATTTGAAGCAAATATGTTTTTATAATAGAAAATGTCTACAGTCCACATCTTATATGAGTTAAACCATCAATCAACACTATTGGGGTTTCCTAATACTGCAGGATGGATAGCCTAATATTAGAGCGCGTTGATAACATTCAATTTTTTGTGTGTAAGGCAAAATATTATTTACGAGATACGTCAGATTATTTTTCATGTTCTACAACCTCATTTTTAACTAAAAATATTATTTTAATTATTTCAGATTATTCAAATGAAATAATAAATTGATAAACAATCCAATAAATTGATAATGATAAATGGTATAATTATATTGTTCAAGTCGCTTGAATCTTATTGGATTATCAAATGAAGTTCATGTCTAAATTAAGTTAACACTGTCATAATTATCAAGGCATTGAAGAAAATTTGTTAACCAGAATCTGTTGTCGAAATTTGTGACATTTTTTTATTGTATCCAGTATTTCTATCTCATTCATGAGTGTCCATTCCATAAATGTAGCACTAAATATTAACATTTTGAATTCTTGAATACACTAACAAGAACTTTGAATTGTCGTCGAGTTTTGTTTAAAAAGTGCTATTGGCAGCATTTTAGAGACCACATTCCGAGAAATCTGTGTTACTGGGAAAAAAATAATAAAAAGTTATCACAAAGCAAAAATTGATTTACCTCGATGCCAAAATAATTTGTATCTTTAGTTGGCCTAAATCGATAATTGATTTTTAACGCATGCATCTACGAGATGTATAGTTATGTAGCTAACCAAGTTAGATGTACAAAGTACAATGTAGTTAGTCAACAATTTCTCAATTAAATTTTCGAATTCGCTGCTCTATTCAGTTTATTAAAAGGTTAGGAATTATTATTACTTGACTAAACAAACAAGCTTCGATGAAAGTAATACCAATTCATAAATCGTTCAAAGTACTTCAGTTAGTCTCAGGTGGAAATTGTTTTCACATAACTTATTTACTCACGCACAAGCCTCAGGGCGATCTTGATTCAGTCATGGGCGCTTGGAAGGGTGATCGGCCACTATAACACGATTTATCATCACTTTTACCCCGGTGGGTCATATATAATAACAATAATATCTTACGACATGGCTGATCCGGTGTCAGAGTTATCTGGTCGCACCTAAACAAGCACAGGACCTTTGATGTGACTTAACGACTGTTTTTATTAGGAGCCCAACATGAACTGTAGGTCAACCAACAATATCATTGTATCATTATTGACCTCACCCTTCACGCACAAGTCTCAGACTCATGTGGGCTTCATCAGCAGGGAAAAATTCGCCCTCAAAAGTGCTTATAATATATTTTTCGACTGGTCCAAAATACAAAATTGCAGCTCTTGAAGAGTTCCTCCAAGTCAAGACTGTGCTTGTTTATTTCTTACTTCGATTCATAACATATTATTATTTATTCAAATTTTTGAGCAAAGGCTTCTAAGTTTTGGGACGCGGATAATTTTCCTCTTTCCTTTAGAAGAAAAAGGGTAAAGTTTTTTTTATTACGTAATTCAAGCCTTCAGAATTTAATAGGATTGAGATAATTCCCTGGTTATATTACAAAATACTTCGGCAGCAGTGCTCAATTTTTTTGAATTTAAATTCTGGAATAAAAGTTCTACAATTGACAATTTTGTCCAAGTATAATAGGAGTGCAGGTCTTTTCATCCACTGATCAATTGAAATTATTTATGAATACATTTAGAAATTATTTATGAATAAATTCAGAAACTTTTCTCATTCAGAAACAGAAAAGCTAAGAAGAAATTTAAACCTCTCCATGAAACATTTTTTAAACGCACTTAAAATTCAATATCTTACGAGTTTTCAAGTTCGTTTGAGACAAATTTTTGTTGATCAATTAAAACTTGAGGAGTAATATTTCCTAACATGAGCGCGCTCTCATTGATCAATCATTAATAATAATTATCATTACTATTATTGATCAATTCAATTGAAACTGAATATAGCAAGGTGTTTGTATTATTTCAATAGAGAAATTGGCTGTAATTATAATTGCTAAAAGTGCCTAGAATTATTACCGTACCACCTAACAATACCAAGCCTATCCATTTTCCAATAATTTAAATTATAATAATATAGCAAGCTGAGTCATTTCTACTTATTTGAACCGTTAAGGGATGTTAGCAACCTTGTATCATAACCATTGTGGCATGAAAAATTAACCATAGATTTGTCTCTTCTGATCCTGTTTCCTCTTCTCTCTGTAATATTCTCTTTTACTCTCAATCTTAGATATTCTATCGTTTTTTCTTTCTCTTTTCTCTCTCTCTCTGTCTATGCACAATACTATTACAACAGTAAGAAAGGCTTTGTGGCTATTCAAAGAAAAACGCTCTTCTGTAATTGAGGCCCTGACTTTGAAAAGGAGATAAGTGCCAAAAAGTGAATTTCACAGGACAGAAACTCCTTTTAAAAGAAAATCTAGATCGAGATGCCACTTGCGCTATCTTTTGACAATTCTTACAACTATCAGATACAATATTCGGACTAACCTCCTTTTCAATGCTGTTGGCATTGGCATTTACTACCATTTCATACAAAAATCGCATTTTTGTCAATTTTGGCACCTACCTCTTTTTCAAAGTCAGGGCCTCAATTATTATTTTCTGTTTAAGGATTTATTGTAATGACATACAGAACAATTCTCTGAGTTTGAAGTGGATTATTGTTTCAAAGTTCGATGAGAGACTATCAAGGCTTATTTTGAACTACATTGAGAATCTCCAAAGTTCAAATGTGGAAATAACTTCCTATATTTAGTACTAAGTCTTGATATTACGACTAGAAAAGAAAATTCTCTGAAACTAACATAATATCGATCAGTTTTTCTATGATATAATACAAGTAAAAATAGTATAGTTACTATGAAATTTTCTATAATATTATATATAAGAACTTATTATTCTCATTATGCAATTCAAAGATAATTCGGGTTTAAAAATGTCAATGTATTTTACATGGATAATGTTTTTACCAGCAATTTAATAGAACTGCATTGTTCACAACGACGAATCTCTCATAGCAGAAAGCAAATATTACTTCAATTAATATTGCTATGATTGTCCCACTTTGGTTTTTAAAGAATTACATCGATTAATAATAAGTTTTCCAAACTCTATTATCATTTATATATTAATGAAATTCAGTCTTATTCTGTCAAAACATATATTGAATTGAATGGAACTGGTATCTTCTGAATTCTATAATTTATGTATAAGAAGAAACCACACAGCCTTCTGTACCGTACTACAAATCCCTATGATACAAATGACTCTATCATGGAAATATTTGAAAATTGTGGCATTATTTTCTTCCTATAGACTGTATCCCAACTTTGAAAAAAAACTATTCGATCGTTATGTTTAAATTAATGAATTTGCTGTTCAATTATGTACTTATAGCCTACCAAAATAGACACTCTAAATTAGATATACGCTTCTAAATTTCGATAAGTGGTTGGATAAATTTACTATCTATGAATGTGATTTTATTTTGATCAAATGTTGCACTTATTGACTGAATAGTATAATGTAGATTGTAATAAATTATTGGAATGAATCTTCGATTCACTTGCTTATTAGGATATTTAGTTTCAAAATAATATTTTCAAATGGTGCACAAGTCATGAATGGCAGATTGATAAAACATAGTAGCCTACCTAATTACTTCAATCTCATTCTTCTGTGAGGAAATTCTCTCTTTCTGAGCAATTTTTTACTTTCTTTGTCAAATTATTTCCCGAATCGCAATTATTGCAATTGAAAAAGCATAATTTGTGAACATAAACCTGAGAATAGTTTCCGTAATCAATTTTGGTACTACAATGCAGCGTCTGTGATTGTATGAGGGCTAGATTCCTTGCTTTTACTTCAAAAATGAAGCATTACAAAGTGCACAACTGTAATCTAAGTCTATATACTTCTAGTATTATAAACTTCTTTCTAACGTTCTCTCAAATAAGGTTACTTAAGACACTAAAGCTATATTATAAAAATTATAGAATTATTGTTTTCACTATTATTTGGAAAAATGAAATTAGATATTCAATCTAGACCTGTTGATACTATCTTGTTAATCTTGTTATCAATAATGTTGAATCTATTACTTTAAAGTAGATTCACCTGTGAGAAAGTTTCGCTCATCAAATTTTACTTTGAAGTGGATTAAGACTTCTTATATCACCATAAATTATTAGAGAATTGAAACACAAAACAATAAATTAATTAATATTAAAAGATTTTTACTCGATAATTCGAAGAGAGGGAAGAAGCAGAGTAGGTTAACAGCATTATTTTTTTTTTTTTTTAGAAAAAATTTGAAGTAATTTTTTCTATACGTCTATCCTTACTTCATGCAAAGTTTTCAGATGCTGATATACAACACATATTATTGTTCATGAAGAATTTTTTATGAGAATCAGCGAAGAATAAGCAACATAATTTCATTAATTGCAATTGCATTGCAAATGCAATGCGCAAGTTGATTTGAATGTGAAAGTTCAGACAAGCCAGAAATAAATTCCCCGTTCACAAATTTAGAAAAACAGGAACACCACTAGATACTAAACTATGCGGTTGAAAGGTCTCAACAATTCAAATTAAACTGGAAATGTTGACTGTATAAATTAATATTGTGCGGTAAATTGTAAACAGAGAGAAATATTGATAAGAGAAAATTCAGTAACAGTAACGATAGTTGTGTTCAAAAATTAACAGCTTTTTATGTAAATTAGGATTTTAGTGCCTTTTGTGGCATCCCACAGCAAACATTTACACATTTAATTCACTACTGTAGAAATAAAAGCATTAATGTCCTCTGTCATATTAATAACATTTATTTTGGCTTCGTAATGGACGTCTTCAATTCAAGCCTTGCACTTTTATTGAATGTCCAATTCATCAATACCCAATCAATATATGAATTGTTGAAACTTTGACGAAATGTATAAATCGATTACATGCTGCTTATAATTATAATAACAGTCATTTTTTAAGCATTTTGTTAAAATGATCCTGCATGATGAAATTAATCATTCAATCTTATCAATACTCCATCGTTTGAAATATTTTACTACCGTCTAGGGTAGGTTCGTGTTGAAGTCTAATTAATGATGAGCAAAGCTTTTTAACAGACGAAAAATGTTGCTTTTACTATAGTACCTTACTGTTGATAAGTAGGTAAATGTAAGTTAATAATGTACGAACATACTACAATACAGTACAGCTATTTTTTCAAATACTAATAAAATAATATGTTATATCTGCTCTTCACTTGAAGCTTAGCAAACTTTTTATCTTTAAGATAATTAATCAACCTAGCTGATCATGATGATACTCTCATTCATCTCTTAATATATAATAGTTTGAGCAAAATATACATTTGTTTGTCATACACTAAACAAATAGTTTGCTTCATACTCAATATAAAAAATTGGTATTACTCCATCATTACATTGCAAATTATTAACCTAACTTAAACAATAATGATCCATTACTGATCTATAGCAGTGGAGTAACGCTTGAACAATTTTTAGAGGTACAAAGATCCACTCTCGAATACAGTATCATCTTTATTTGAATCAATAATTTTATATAAACTGTAGATTTATTTGAATTGAGAAAAAAATCAGTTCTAAAGCAACATATGAAAACTTCCAAATAATTACTGGGAAAGAAATAAAGCCTGTTACAGTACCATGTATAACTTATTTCCAACATGAACAAGCTAATTTTGAAATTTCTGTAACAACTATCTATTTACTATCTACTACACAGCTACTACCCCTTGGCAGTTGACGTCACGGTCCTTGTGCCCTGACTTCCTTCAAAAGTCTCTTCCACGAATCGGCCACCATTACCGTGCTCCCAAAGATTGAAAATCTGTCTCAACATTAAAAAATGACAAACATTATTTTGCGAATTATATAAATTAATTATTCCGTTACTTATTATCCTTATACTAAGCGCTGTGTCAAAATTCGTAACTTTGGGTAGGTACTTTTTTTAGAAATATTTTGTCCCCCTGTTCATCCCACTACCAGGAGTGCCAGGGTTTTTAATTCAGGGATTGCCTTCCCTTAGCCGAATTTTTCTTGTATGAAGACGTGGAAGCTTCCTTTCACATATCCACATTTCACAATTCCTAGAATTTATAATTTTGAAGACAATTTTCTCTGTCAAGAAAAGCATTTCCTGACAGCATTTTCGTTAAAGACACTCGCCTCAGGACTCAATAACCTGGTGCAAGATAAATATACCGTAACTGTAGTTGTAATGTTTAAATTTAATATTAAAATATAATTGCTACTGCTATTTGATGTTTAAAAGATGTGAAATAATTATTATCTCCACGAATTTTGGAACAACTGTGAAAACATAACTCAATCTTCTACAGCATCTAGCGATCTAACAACCTGTGCATTATAAGGTACCGTACAGTAATGAAAAGTTTTCAAGTGTTGAAAGAAGCAGTTCATTGCGTCAATAGTTAAAATTTCAAAGATTCTCATTAGAAATAATTTTTATAAAACTCAGCTTACATTTTGTATATTGTGAAGTATAAAAATATTCTTCAGATACGAGATTTCAAAATAATAAATAAATCAAGATAATTTCATGGTTCTTGACTATTTATACTAGCAATTTGATTATACAATCATTACACTTCTGCTCTGCTTATTTGAATGTGTTGGTTCTTGAATGATGGAGCAATACCATATTGTTCCTAAGCTTGTTATACTGTTTAATATTATGAAAGCTTTCATCTAGTTATAAGTATGATGTATGTATAAATGACAGATGAGCTGCGCAGAAGAGAGCTCTGTTCATCATCAACAAATAAACATAGAAATGTTTTATTAACCCTTTCCTATCAAATAGTTTGGTTTAAAATTAATAAGATAATAATATACAATATTGATGATATATAATATAGTTGGATGAGCTATTTATCATCATAGTGAAGCTTTAACGAACATTAGACTAAAAATGAAGTATGATTGTATTTTAAATAATAATGTTTTAAAATTAATTGTCTCACGTATCAGAAGTTATAGTTATAGTCGATTGTAATGCTTTAGAATAATTAATTTCAAATTTCAATGATTTGAAAGTGTTTTTAAAATGTTTAAATAATTATCTATGTTATTTTTATAGTTTATATTACTAAATTCTCGAGAAAAAATC
The DNA here is from genome assembly GCA_948455865.1 of Conomelus anceps. Taxonomy (NCBI): domain Eukaryota; kingdom Metazoa; phylum Arthropoda; class Insecta; order Hemiptera; family Delphacidae; genus Conomelus; species Conomelus anceps. The sequence continues at coordinate 130,526,813 of OX418216.1, forward strand.
AAGGCCGTTAAATACTAAAAAGTAGAACATTGGAAGGCTACAGTAACACAGAGAGTAATAAAGATTAAAAAGAATCAAGGCTATTAAGGTGAGTTTGCTACCTAGTTATCAGCCTTCTTATTAAAGAAAGTCGCTTTAAAATAGACTGTTGACACTTCCTATCATTTTTGTTATCTTGATTAGCATTTCTCCAATAATATTTTAAGAGGAATAATCAGGACCTGGACCTTCAAGCAAAGAGAAATTCCGAATTTGAGGAAATAAGTCAATCCGCTCATCTGTCAAGTTATGTCGATCAAGCGATATTCCGCGATTGCTCGTCATAGCCATTGATTGGCTAAGTGAAATCTCGTATGCTTGACGATGGCAAAACGACCCGTGTGCGGACTGTTTGATTCTCAGATATCTTACTCAGTCGTATAGAGAGAGCTATTATTTTTTTGATGAACAAATACTAATTGCGCTTATCACGGCAGAAAAATAGAATTTTATACTGTTATGTTATCTACAACAATAGGAATTCATATAGAGATGCAAAACTACAGTAAAGCTCCACGCAATTCGGATAAAATATTCATCATACATTAGCATGACTTGAGGTTCCATTTCAAAATTCGAAAAGAAATATTCAATTTAGTTCGTTGATGAGGAAATCATCAACATTATAGTTTGAAAATATAGTATTTTAGAAAAATCAGCTAATAACGAAATAAATATGCTACTAATATCAACGAAGACAAAAATGTATAGTTCATATCAAAATAGAACATATTGATGAGAAGAAAGTAGAAATAATCAGGATAAAAATGTACACATAAATTGATCTGTTTCTAAAATTCAAATTCAATTGGTAAGACAGATTGTATTTAGTTATATGACAATACGTAAAATAGACGTATAGTATGTATGGGGCCATGCCTGATTATAGTTATTTTAAAGCTGTTCTTTACCTTCTATTAATGATTTCATATGTAAATAATATTCATAAATATTTTCGTTTCCAATTGAATATAGTCTATCGAATGAGTTAATTGTTGAAGTTTATAGTTGAGTTTTAAAGATATAATAATAATGATTATTTCTACAGGCTTTTCGAAAAGGCTCTTCTAAATAAATATTAATTTTACTTCTTGTAAGCACTAGTGATATTGTTGGAGTTTCATGACAAAAGTAGTATGGTAATAAAACTGAGTGAATCAGAAAGATTCATTCGTTCCAAGTTGATTTTAAATTGAGTGATCACATTTTTAGATGAGAATAAATAATAGAATAAGAGGTACCGAAGTTGAGTTTGGAGTTTTTAATAAATGATACATTTTAATCAGGTATTTTATAAGGCAGAGTAGGGGAAACTTAGTTCTAGCAAATATGAATTATTTTGAGAACAATAAATCCAATTACTGTCACGTTCTACGAATTATTTTCCTTCTTCCATTCAGAGAATGAAATTACTCGTACATTTCTGCTATCCAATATAAACGACATAATGAAAGTAATAGGAAATAGACTATTGAAGCATTAAATATCTGATTAAAATTTATACGGTACTTACATACCTGTATTGATTTGTACATGAGCTATTAAAATAAAAGTTCTTTTTCTTCTCCTTCTTCGATTTCATCACTTCTTTCTCTTTTCGCCTCTCCTTCTAGCAAGAACATTCATTGTTTATAAGTCACACCACAGCTATTGGAGTATTGAAGTTCAAGTTGTACTCATTCTTTATCTATAATGCCACATCAGTCATTGGCAATCATGCTCATTCTTCCTGATTGAAAAATCACAAAAACATTATTATAATCAATGAATATACGAGAAGTAAGCAAATATTAATTTGACATTGAAAATAGACGTCATATTTTCGTTTCCAGTAAGTAGTATCTTATGTTAGTTAGGCCTACTGAACTTTACCCAGCCAGACAGTTCTAGAATGTGGAACGCAGGGCTTGATAAGCTCTTAAGCTGCAAAATGTGTAGCCTGGTTTTCAAATGAATAAGGCCTACAGGGGCTTGTTGTATTTCAATTCACAGAATAGAATTACAATCCAAAAGTAAACCCTTCCATCAGATTTTGCAATAACAACAAATGCAAGAACTATTAAAACTGGATTGTAAATTGTAATGCAAAAGGCCCCAGATAAGATGGTCAGTCATTATAACAGCAACTTATGCCTATGGTACTCTATAGCCTTTTATTCTCGATATGAAGGGCCGACAGCGCCTTATTGAAATGAGCCGTTGTTCGACCGCCGATGAAATATCTTGAAAGGAAGATTCTAGATTATTGAGACTTGTGTACAGCTTCCTCGTAATCAAAGTCAATACCGTCTCTATACTGGAATGATGCTTTCCATAATAATGATTATTTCTACAGGCATTTCGAAAATGCTCTTCTAAATAAATATTAATTATACTTCTTGTAAGCACTAGTGATATTGTTGGAGTTTCGTGACAAAAGTAGTATGGTAATAAAACTGAGTGAATCAGAAAGTTGATTTTAAATTTAGTGATCACATTTTAGATGAGAATAAATAATAGAATGAGGTACGGAAGTTGGGCAATGCCCAAGCCAGTTTCTTATTGATTGAGGACTTTAGCGGTCAAGTAGAGAAATAATTATGATGCAAAATAGATCAACGCTACCGGTATAGATATGTTAGTTAAGGCTTGCTTAAGTCATAACATCACCAGGTGGTTCGTTTCAAATGCAAACCAAATTTATGCAATATTAATGTTGCACCCCCATCACCTTATTTGTACAGTGCAAGCGTGATTATTGTTATTTTTGTATTGAGTTGAAATTATCTTTAAAGTTTAAACCTTCAAAGAAAGAGATTAGGGAATACTAATAGACGAAAAAACAAAACGTTATTGTGAGCTGCCGATTTGCATATTTGTGAAGCAGGAATCTTAGAAATAATGAAGCATATTGTCGGTACAATTGATAATAATTATTTCATTTAAAGGTCGGGTCCTTGGATACTCTGTTGTACCGGTTTATTATATTAATTATTCTTAGGTCCACTATGTACCCCATGAAACAGCTAGGTGGAAGTACCCGTAATAAGGGTCTCTCCACCATTAAAAGCCATATCTTTATTACTATTGATATTACAATTATGCCACTTTTTAGTTCAAATGATGGAGTGACCTCTACAGTTCTACCGTTTAGGGTGCACAGTGGAGCGACAAACAAATCTGGAAGTTCGATCTCATAAAGGCGTCAAATCTGCAAGAAAGTAGAAACCAATCTGTCAAAACAGTTCAAAATAAAATCCAAATCTCATATGGTGAATGAGAAGAATTTGAAGAATGAACGAAAACCTTTGTTGCTCCACTGAATAAGCACCTTTAGCTATGTTATGGGGAATATGATCAACCTACAGTTTAGTGGAAGTAATGTATACCTCTTGGGCGTACCAATCACATATTTATATTCCAATTCTCGTCATCACTTTGTTATGTCTGTCATTAAACTACTGTAATTATCGTATAGTATTGCCATTAATAGATTATTAAATACGTCATTTTTAGCTACTCATATGTAGAAACTTGCTATGCAGAACTGACCTTTTTAAATCGCAGCGGACGCGTTTCGAACTATGTAGTTCTTCCTCGGCGCTTGGTTGCAGTTCGTTTTAGTATATTTGGGCGTAGCTATTACATATTTACATTCCCATGAAAATTTTCTAATTGGAAAGGTTGTTGAAAAAACACACTCATAATCTTGCTTGATGATTTACTTCAAATAAATTAATTTGTATTTTGAGAGCTACAATTTACCACATGAAAACAATTCCAGTTCATGATCCAACCAAATGATACTATGAAAAGAAGGTGAGTTCCTAATCTATTTCATAAAAATAGGGAAACCACAGTAAATAAATACAAAATATTTAAAACACTGATTTTTTTCTTTAAAATAGAATTTAGACAATTGGTTTCTTGCTTGATCCGACAAGAGCTATGTCCTGATTGGATAGCTTGTTATCTAGAATGGTCTATCCCAATTTTTCAAGAGTTTGACAATGCACAAAATTTTAATAAAATACTAACGAATTTGTGATTTTATTCAGAAGATTATGTTCAAATTAAATTAAAGCCAATTATATAATTACCCATGAATGCAATTCATGCATTTGAACATTAAACATTGCAGCTTAATTGGTACAGCTCAAGTACTTTCTTGTGTTTGTGTAGTACAACAAAGAAAATAAGCATCAAGAATAATAATAGCAGAAGTAAATGAAATAATAATAGTTGCAAAAAATATGCATCCAAATAGATTGAAAGCATTGGAATAGGAACATTTTTAACAACTAAATTACATAAAAACTGACAGTACAGTAATCTGTACACATTCCTACATCAACTCATCCAAATTATCATAAAAATCACAAGGAATGTTAGATTAAAATAAAATTTAGCAATCCAGGCACTTTTTGGCACAAGAAACATCAAATGATTATATTGATTAAAACATGGAAATGGACCAAATAAATAAATTTGACTATGTTTCGATGGTCACAATAGACTTTCTCATTTTTATGTACCAATAAACTTTCTTAAAACTATCAATCATAAATAACCCGGAAAATAGAAAGAATAATAATTATCATTACAATAATAATCACCTATTACGAACACAATCTTATTAGAAACGAGTATTGCAACTATTCACAAAAATATTTTGAATCAACAATGAATAAATTTAGCATTGCGTTCTACTAATATCAACTGCTATAACATTCATTTCATTATAACAGGACATTTTGCACGTCAAACAAGAATTATCTTAACACATAGAAAAATAGATCACATTAAATTTCAGGTTTCAATTACAGCCAACTTTAGCCAGTTTGTTAGAGAATTGAATTGAGTTAATTACTGTGCAGTGGGATGACAAACTTGGGCCCAAACGGAGATTTATAATTGACTCCCGCTTGTGAGTAGACTTTTTCTGGGATTGCTAGATTAACCATGTACAAGCGTCCATTGTTTTCACAGTGTGCCAACGGGAGAGAAGGAATAATAGACAATTTAACAGGGATGCCAGGCGTTCCAGATACCGGAGGATCAAGTGCCAAGAGCGGCGCACGGCATTCCAAAATCCAGGATCTAATCGATGGGTCAATTTGACAGGCTGTATCACTTGCCAACGCAACAACAACCAAATCAACTGCTCCCGATGGCAATTCTGAAAAATATATACAAATTCCAATAAGGTTTAATGAAGAAATTGCCAAACAATGTTTCAATTTGCTTGTTTGTTAGTAATAATATTGGCGGCTCTAGTAGCGCAGATGGTTGGAGCGCTTGTCTGTGATAAGATAAAGCTCTAGCTGGCTTCGTTCCCTGCAGCCTTAGATTCGAATCTCATTCAGCCATGGATGTTTCTCATCAATCACCCACCCATTCACCTCATTACCCACGCACAAGTCTTCGGACTCATGTGGGCATCATCCACAAAAAAATCGAATATCAAACCGACACTGTATTTCTATTTAAATGATAATTTTTACTCATTTCTACTGGAGGAATGCATTTTGCTTCTGAGGAGAAGCTTCATCAGCCTGCCACCTGGGTTGTGTTTTGTTATTAATACTACAGTAACTTTATATAGGCCGTGTGGTATTTGGACGCCTAGCTTCTGATTGAATAATTCGGCCACATGCTATAAATTCGCCATTCGGTGTCCAGATTAAGTAGTTCAGATCAACTGTAGTTGACTACAGTGACAGAGATCTATCTCTTTACCGCTTCACAGTCAAAGTAGTATGAACAATTTGATTCTACAATATGATAATACAGTGACTTTAAAGTCAGTGAGGCCATTGCTTCCGCCGCCATAATATTGTGTCCATTTTATATTTGATTGTATATAGGCTATGTTTCCTGACTGCACAGTACGTGTGTAAACATTTGCGTCCCTGCCAGCGCAGCCTTAATACAATAGGTTAGCATATGGTTCACACTACATTGACTGTAAGAGGTGAAGAGATAGATCTCTGTCACTGTAGTCAACACTAGGGCCGTATTCACAAACGTGGCTTACGTTCATCTAAGCACGACTTATCTAAGAAAGAGTTGGAAAGGCTGTAATACATTGAACGTCGCCACAAGCTAACCAAAAACTGTGTCATATTATCAAGCACTAATAAAAATAAAATAACATACATGAAAAGATAAAGATACTGCACTACATATAAATTTACAGTTACTGTTACGTAATTATTACCACACTAATATCTTTGAAGTTATTGTTTTCTGTTTTCGAATTTGAAAAATAATAGGATTTTGATGTAGTGTAGTGAGCGCTATCTGCCAGCAGACCAAAGAACTTCATCCATTCTATTTCGTAGAAAGAGAATTCTATCCTAGTGCCAAAAAGTGTATAGGTTCGAACTCGATTTATATAAAATAAGTAGAAATAATTTCAATAAGTTAAATATACAGTGAATTACATTGCAATGGTGCAAAAATTGAACATGATGATTTTATTTTATTATTGAGCCAATACTATACTAAAAAAATGAAATCGAAATATGATGCAACACAACAATCTAAAAACGGCTTCAAGTCAGCTCTGTACCTAGCTTGGCTAAGAACGGATTTGAGACACCAATTTAAGCACGACTTGACTTTTAAGTTAAGAAGATGAAAGGTTCATAAATACGAACTTTAGTTCAAGCATGACTTATACTGAGTGAGTTTATGAACTGAAAAGTGAGGTTATAAGCCGGCCCAGTTGTCCCTGCAACATTTATGTAGTGTAAATTCTTATATTAGTGTAAATTATTCATCAGGAGTCAGATCTTTGTTGTGGGAGCTGGGTTGGCTTTCAGTGTTACAGTGGCTCGCTGGCTTGAACCTGTTAGTGTAAGTATGACTTATTGCCACTAAGACTGACTTATCCAAGTCGATCTTTGATAAGTCACGTTCATAAATATGGGCCTTAATCTGGACACCAAATGGAGAATTTACAGCAAGTGGCCGAATTATCCAATCAGAAGCGAAGCGTCCAATAGTCATACTATCTGTATGAAGTCACTGTATAAATACATCAGCTCTAGATGTTCATTCAATCAAAGAGAGATGAAGCGACACTAATTGCATACATCGAGGACTGTGCACAAAGGTTTTAGTCATCATTTTTTTCGAAGTTTATTTTATTGGATGTTATTAAGGTATTGAAATGCTATCTATTGCTGTGAGAAAGAATTTTATTTTAATCAATTATTCTGTGGAATAGGGGGACAAAAAGTTGAATTTTTTATAGTTTTTGGGGGAATCTTCTCCTCTAAAAGTTATCTTCAACTTTGTGTAATTCCTTTGTAAAGAAAAACCCCCATTAGGGACTAGAATGACATTTTTTAATTCATTCAAACATTTTTTTTTTCAAAAAAAGGTTTTGAAAAACAATAAATTTATTCTGATAAAACTTAAAGTTTGTTTGAAATAAAAATATGTCAATCTATTCCTTAAAGTGCGTTTACTATTAAACAATTAAAATAGGGGATATTTTTTGTCCCAAAAACCCCAAGAAATTTTGACTTTGAGCACCCATATTTCACAAAATAATTGATGGAAAAAATCCATGGCAATATTCAACATTCTATTATCTTACTAGCTAGACGAGCAAAAATCTTCTTGTCGTTTGAGCCAAGCATATTATTTAATACAAGTTTAAATTCATTCAATTCATGACTGTGTAAGTGAACTGGTAAGTAAAAAATCAGCTAACGTAAGTAATTAAATTTAAGAGTAATATAATTAATAAAATGTAATTAAATATAATATAAGGCAAGATAATAATAATAATAATATAATTAGGAATGAGGTGGATGATGGATGAAGCGATGAAATCGAGGAACTTGAGCGAGGGCGATTGAGAGGATAGAAAATGGTGGAAAATCTGGCTGGAAAAAGGAAAACCGGGATTACTGTAAAATCCTAATTTATAAATAATATAATATGACATAGGCATACGACTCAATCCACAGACCCAAATTTTTAAAATTCTTGAAGAAAAAGGACTAGATCAGAAGACTCGGAAAATCATAGAAAAAACATTAACAAATACAATATCCAAAGTAAAATTCATGGGAAAACTGTCAAAAACGTTTGAGATGAAGACTGGCGTTAGACAAGGTAATGGATTGTCTCCGTTGCTATTCAACATAGTTCTGGATAGAGTAATGGAAGAGTGGGAGAAGAAACTCAAAGAAGGAAACCTCTGGAAGCCAATCTCACTTGGGACTAACAAAAATAATTTACATTTACCCTACTTGGCTTTTGCAGATGATCTTGCAATAACGGCAGACTCGGGCGAAGTTGCAATAAAACAGATAGAGACTCTAAAAGAATGTGCTGAAAAGGTGGTTTACAAATATCCTTCGAAAAAACAGTGTTCACAACTACAAACCTAGAAGTTACCAGACTACAAACCAAATATGGAACAATCTACTAGGTGCCGTTTTTTAAATATTTAGGAGAAGTTATTTCGGAGAGTTTTTCACAGCAGGATAGAATACAGAAAGCTCGTAAGTGCCTAGGGCTGGTGCAATTTATTTATAATAAAAAATGCTTGTCTCTTCACACAAAAATTAGACACTATAATACAGTAGTCAAACCTTCAATGCTATATGCCAGTGAAACCCTAAACTTTCTTAGTAATTTTCTTAGTAATGGCGAAGGTGATATTGTGGAAGGTATCCATAATGAATAATAAGACGAACCCTAAACCTCAACAGGAAAGCAAATATGAAAAATTTGAAGAAGGAGGAAAGGAAAATAATTAGGAAAATTCTTGGTCCAAGATTAACTGAAAACGGTTATAGATTACAGAAAAATGCCATAGTTGAAGAACATTCAAATATAGCAACAGACATGAGAAAAAGACGCCTTAAATTTTATGGTATCATGAGGCTTCCTGATCATAGAATTACAAAAAAATTGGTAAAATATGTAGCTTCGCTTGCCAATGGAGGAGAATGGATTCAAAATGTTAAAAAGATCTAGTTCTGGCAAAATTACTGATAATGACTTTCCCAATCGAAATAACTTTAGAACAAAAATTAATAAATGGGAAATTATTCCAGCTCCAAGAGTCGGAACAAGATGGAGTGAAGAAAGAAAAGCTGCTTTTTCTCAGAAAATGATAAGTTGGTGGGCGAACATGAGGACTTGGAACACCACCAAGTCCAATAAGTGATCATCATTTTGCTCAGCGTCTTCCACTTCAATGTAATTATAATTGAAATGTTTATGGAAACCTGTATTGAGGTCTTTGTAGAGTAGGTATTACACATTCTAAGCGACAATTTTCATGGAGAGATGAAATTGTGCGCCATATAAAATAAGAAAGATTAAAATAGAATGTCTGAAAAAATTTCAAAAACTCCACATTCTAGGAAAAAAAGGAAGAGGCATAGAGGCAGGCCAAAAAATCGCTGTAGTATGGAGTTAAGCTTGCAAAACAAAATTAGTAGTTTGAAAAAGAATATAGGAAAACGAACAGGATTTAAAGAAAAGGCTATTTTTGTTATGGAGGCAGATTTTAGGAGTAGTGAAGCAGCATAAAGGTGCACTAAATGTTCCATGTTTCTCTAAATTTACTAGATTTTAGTAAGAGTGAAAAAATTTACGATTTACTGATAAAACTTAAAAAAATTCTCAGTAAATTGTCACTAAATTAGAGAATATCTTTAAAAAAAATATGAAGGAAAACATTTATAGAAACTAGGCTTGTACCTTCAACATGGGTGGTGGACTTGTGGCCAGTTAAGTGATAGAGTGAAAATTCTTGACTGACGACATGTGTTGCTAGGAATCCACGAGTCAAGTGAACCACTGTATCTATTCCATGTGAAGCCAGTTGACGTGCAGTATTCAGACCCATCGCTCCTGGTCGATTGCAGCCACACATCACAACAACCAATGGCTTCTGATGAGAATTTTGTGGATTAAGCCTGTGCAAAAACCGCAAATACATATAAATATATAAAATGAAATATTTGCTAGTCTATTATTATTTATTTCATATACCTATTACATGTTCCTACGTCTATTCCTACGCCTTGAATGTCCCCAGTTTGTTAATCCTTGTACGATGGAGAAAGTATTTCATGCTAGTGACAATGTTCGATTGGCAGAACATTTTTGGAAAATTAAAGACTAGTATAAATAATTTGATGCTTGCATACGACATGGAAAGTAAAGTAAGTATTTCCCACAATTTTATCAAATCAAATTGGAAAATTGTTATTATTATTATTCCGTGTCCAGAGGTTTTCATATCAAAAGTTTCCAAAAATTAGCAGCTGAAACAGCCGTTTCATTTGCTATTAAAAGACCAATGAGTGCTCACTGTCATCACACCGGGAACACAAGAACAGGTGAATAGGGCTATTTTGATAACACTACCTAGTTTATGGATTCCAACTTCAACCTTGAAGCTATCATTATAAAATTTAAAAATGCCATTGGGTAACAAGTGGAGGGTTTACAACAAATTTTCATCACACAATAATTTTACTCAACTTATTGTGAAAGTTGTTTTATTCAAGTTATTGTGATAGTTACACAACACTTATTCTGGAGGACATAGCTCTGAGGATGATTTTTAAAAAATTCAGATAAAAATCTGATGGTTCTTAGGCAAGACACCAGAGAAACATTTGCAAATCATTTGGCTGAAATTTTCAAACTAATCTGAATTCTGAAATTTTCTGCAATCTGAAGTTGAGGTCGAAGAAGATATCACAGAAGGTTAAGAAACAGAAATCAGTCCAGTTTCTATAAATAGGGTTCTACAAGAGATAAAAACAAATCTGAACACCAAAAAAGCACCAGGATTCGACTTGATTACAGGTGAGATCTTAAAGAAACATCTAAGGAAAGGAATTATTATTCTGACATTATTTTTCAATGCAGCATTACGATTGCAGAATTTTCCTACAATTTGGAAAGTAGCTGAAGTGATTATGTTACAAAAGCCAGACAAGCCTCCTCAAGAAGCAAGATCATACCGATCCATATCTCTCTTACCAGTAATTTCAAAGCTCTTTGAGAAATTGTTGAATAAGAGATTGGCACCTATAATAAGAAGCAGGAATCTGATACCAGCCCATCAATTTGTTTTCAGACAGAAGCACTCAACCTTGGACCAGATACATAGAATCACTGATATAGTAGAAAAGACTATGGAGAAAAAATCGATATGCTCAGCAATCTTCCTTGATGTGGCCCAGGCATTCAATAAGGTGTGGCATAATGGTCTGATTCATAAATTCTATAAAAGCCTGCCAATTAGATTTGTCAATCTACTGAAGTCCTACATCACAGACAGATTATTTAGGGTAAAACAAGGCGATTAAGTCTCCGAGTTTTATTTCATTTATTTACAAACCGATTTGGAAACAACAGGCTTTGACAGCCCAAAACTGTTTCCTATAAAGAAATTTACAAAATTCATAGTATAGTTACTATACAGGTCGAGGAAGAGAGATGGTGGGAGGATTGAGGAAGATGGAGAGGCATTGTTAACACCCAGACCCGGCAATAGCTGGAACGGGATCAGGATATTTATTTATTTATTTAGTACAAAGCATAGATGGAAGCTTACAGGCCTACGCCCAAAAAAACTTCCTTAACACAGTTTACATAAAATCATTTAACTGTATAATCATTAAAATTAAAGATACCATACATTTATACATTTTAAGACAGAAAATGGAAAAATACTGTAAAAGTCATGCAAATAATGTAGAATAATAAAAAGAGAGGAAAACTTATCATGAGATATAAGTACCTTATTATGGTATAAATTATTACAGATAAATGTTAAGGTTGCAAATAGAACATACTGAAAAGTAATATAAAAAAGTAGAAAAAGATTTTTTTTGAAGAGGATGAAAAGGAGAAGAGTAGTTTGAGAAAACGACAGATAAAAAAGAGAAAATATCAGTTAATTTTTAACTGAGGAGGTTGAATGCTTTCACTTTGAGAGAGTTCCGTTTTTCTACAAATATATTAATATCACTGCCAAGGCTATTTATCAATCTGGGAATTCTATTGAGAGGAGAGAAGTATCTGTTAACAGTTCTAGACCTGGGGATAAAAAATAGCGGGTGGTATCTGCGGCTTAAAACTGGAATTGAGAAAAATATTTTAGAAATAAGGTAATGTGAATCTATTCTATTATTGAGAATGCTATGGAAAATCAGAATGGATGCTACATCACGCCTGACCCTCAAAGATGGTATTTGGAAGAGATTGCGGAGTTCAGATGTAGGAAAATCAATTATGCAGGTCTGATTAAATCTTTTATAATAAATGTATCGTAAGAATTTATTTTGAATCCTCTCTAACTGCGTAATTGATGTAATTTGGTGAGGATTCCAAATGGGTGCTGCATATTCTATTACACTTCTGACCAGAGACTTATACAAGTACAGTATAGCTACCCAGCTCCGATAACATGCACATGTTCTGCATATGAACCCCATCATTTGATTACTTCTACTGATAAGATAATCAATATGATTTTCAAAAGTGAGATTGGTGTCCATAACCACTCCAAGATCCTTAAATTTGAACACATGATCCAATTTAGCCTTATTGATTGCATAATCAAAAGGAAATGGACATCTTTGACGAGTATAAGTCATAGTTTTACACTTCTTTACATTAAGCCTCAGCCCAGAATCCGTACACCATCCATTCAATGTGTCAATGTCTTGCTGTAGCCGTATACAGTCATCAATGGAATTTATTTCTCTGAATATCTTTATATCATCTGCAAACATGAGACACTCAGAATTACAAAACAGATTGGGAAGGTCATTAACATAGAGGAGGAAAAGCAATGGTCCCAGGTTAGACCCCTGTGGTACACCAGAGGAACAGCAGAAGGAGCTCGATTTGAAGTTATTGTATAACACATACTGCTTTCTCTGAACAAGGTAGCTTATATGTATGTATGTATAGTATAGTTACATAGCATTTCTTAATCTAAAACCAGAAACGAAATATACAGAAACTATTTTAAGAGAACAAGAATGAGAAAGAGGAAAACAATGAAGTCACTAAAAGTTATTTAAAAAATATACTGAAGAGAAGAAAGAAAAATAATACACATACCGTACATAAACTGAAGAGAGGAGAAAAAAATAAGTTAAGAGACCGGTTGTCGACTCATGCCTCACCGACCATGAAGCTATCCACTAACTACACCAAAGCACGACTGATTCCACCGAGCCACCAAAATATCTATGTGTGCACAGTTTAAATTGTGAATGCGCTGCCTTCTTTTTATTGGCTCATAATAATTGTAGTAAGTTCGGCTGAATACAATTGAGAATACTGCATGCGATCTTGACGTTAGACGAGAGACATGGAATTAAACAATGATAACAGTGGAGAACTGTCAATAACACCTTTCACCAGCTTACATAGGAAAGCAATGCTATGCATATTCCTCCTAGAAGCCAGCAAATGTAATTCAAATTGTTCTCGAAGAGCAGTGGTAGAAAAACCAAACGGACATATACTTTATGTTTGAACCAATACAAATATCTAAGGAACCTATTTTGCACCCTCTCAATACCATGAACCGCACCGGCCCAATAAGGTTAATGGAAATAAGGGCTGGAGTTCCTCAAGGCAGCGTTCTGGGACCAGTTATCCATGTACTGGACACGAGTGACCATCCTGAGTTGGATGTGGTGACAGTTGCTACTTTTGCTGATGACAATGCAATACTGGCAGAGGAGAAAACAGTTGAAGAAGCGGCCACTAAACTTCAAAATGCTAGCAACCAATTCTCTGACTAGACCAAGAAATGGAAGTCCATTCATGTCAACTTTACCAACAAGAAAATCAATAATCCAATCCGCATCAATTTGAATGGAAATGTAATACCTCACAGTAACACAGCTAAGAGCCTTGGAATGACTCTTGATGCCAAGTTGAAATGGAAAGAGCATATCAAGATTTAAAGAAGTGAACTGAGACTCAAATACAATAAAATGTATTGGCTCTTGGTTCGGCTATCACAGCTATCACTGGACAATAAAATATTAATTTACAAAGAAATACTAAAACCCATCTGGACCTACAGAATTCCGCTGAGGGGATGCTCCAGGATCAGTAACATCAATAGAATTCAAATCTTCCAGAACAAGGTACTGGGGAACATGGTGAATGCATGGTACATAAGGAACAGCGATTTGCACAGAGGTCTGCACATCCCTTACGTGGCCAGCGAGATAAGACGATTGGCAGCCCATCACAAATCACGTCTTCATCAGCACAACACTGAGGTCATTCAACTATTTGACAACACTTAACTGACAAGGAGATTAAAGAGAACGAAGCCCTTTGAGTTGGTGTAGTGGAAGTGGAGTGAAAGAAAAAAAATGAATAGTGAGGTGAAAAAAGTGTAAAAAAAGCAAAAATTAGTGAGTAGAGTGCTAGAGTCATCATTGGAAGACACAAGCATTGCTAGATAAAAATTTAGTTTATAAGAATATAGAATTAAATTAATGGTTAATCCAGGTGACTAGTTTTAATAAGCTAAAAAAATTATTTTTACATCATTACTAACAAAAATATTTTCTAACAATTGGAGAGATGGACGAAAACTTTCTATACGTGGAGATATGAAAGTCAGTTTCATAATCTTAAAAGACTTCAATAAAATGTATCAGTATATATTAATCTACATATACATTTATTTACGTATGCATTAATTATATTTTTATACAATATACAAATATACAACATTTAATACACATATTAAATCTATTTAGGCTACAATATACATTTGAAAACCGTGTTTTTTGATTAGTTGGAAATTTACCTGCGAGCCCCTCCCAGAAGTTGAATAATAAGCTCAGTGGATGCACGTCCCATAATTTCGCATTGTCGTTTGAAGGTGTAGCCATAATCTTCAGAAAAATCAAATATGGCCCGTCGAAGGTCATTTGTGATGCAAGGAACAACTACTCCAGAGTCTGAAAAGTGAATCACCTATTAGGTTTGTATAAAAAGGTATAATTATCAAAAAATAATCATCCTGGGGAAGAATACACAGAAGAGATTACTTTATAATGTGGTTTATATCTGTACCTCGGAAGCACAAGACACTATGTCCATTTCTTGCAATTCTAAAACTATTAAACAGTTGAATGCCATTTTTATGCTCTACCCTGCGGAATAAGAAACTATGTCCACAACCTTGGAAGGCTAGATACAGCTTCCTAAATGAACGTAAAGCCCACTTGAGTGTCTTAACACTTAGAGGTATATAACACCGTGTATGGGCTTGATGATGTACACCTCTCCCAGATTATAGTTCACCAGCTGGACATAGTGTTGTCTACACATTTATTTATTTAAAATACACGAATGAAAATTACAAATAAAGGCTTACAGCTAATGTCAAAACAAACCTCATTGAAAGCAGTAGATTCTCTCAGTACATTGCAGATTTTTAGGACTAGCAAAGTAGGGTTAATTCTTGAAGAACTTCTGCTCATGAATTATGGTTTGTTGTTATAGAATTTGTAAAATTTGTATTTGATTGTTTGAAATCCAATACAAAGTCAAATTGTGTGATCAAATTTTGAGAGGTATACAACACTATGTCCATTACACGAATTTAAAGAAATTATATTTTTTTCTGATGATTTAATAGGATATATCAGAGGATATAAAATTGTGACATAATGATGTAGACTACTTTTCACTCAATTGTCAGTTAGGTTAAACTGCCCTCCTGTAAAATTGGGAAATTGAACATTGTATCCTTTACCTCCAAGGTACAGATATATTGTAACTAAAATTATTTTATATTCGTAATATTTTTCAGAAAAAAGTAAATTTTATATACTGTAATAGAAATTATCTGATGTTCTTGAAATCATTATTTCTTATAGAATTTGATAGATTGCAAGAATTATAGTCATTCAAAAATAACCATATGCAATCAGAGTTCTCTTATGAAACCATAGCAGCACCTACTCTAAATATTATTATTACTCTACTTAGACCTTAATGCAGGATTCTATAGATTTACTAATTACATTGCATATGGCGCCCATCGATGCCCAGATATATATATATATATATATATATATATATATATATATATACCATGGATAATAATGACAGCTGTTTTATGTGGTAAATATATACATGTAGATCAGAGCAATGACGGGCGCCTTTTTCAGTGTAATTAGTATGGTATATCTATAGAATACTGTCTAAAGTTCTGTGTATAGTCGGTATTGACTATATTGACGATATGTTAATGTTAATGTTAATCAAATACATCTGAGTTGAGTACGCAAGGCAAAAGGAAAGCTGGGAGACAAAAATTGATATTTGACATTGTTTATTATTTATGTTAACGACCTACCTTCAGCAATAGGGGACAATAGAGTAAAGAAATACATGTATGCAGATGATTTGGCAATACAGGTAAATAGTAAATTTTGTGATTTGGTTGACAGGTTAATAAATAATGCCAATACAGTTATTGAAGACTGGACAGCAGCCAACTCACTTGGTCTGAACAACAACAAAACACAAAAAATGAATTTTTCTATGTCAAATTCAGGCAATAAAGAAGTAAAGTTTCTAGGGGTAACGTTCGGGTCAAATATGAAATGGAATATACACATTGAAAATGTCAGTAAGAAAGTTTCTAGGGGTATATTCACGATAAAGAAGCTTAGACCTTTTTTCAATGTAGAAGTTTTGTCGTCTATTTATTTTGCACTTATACAAAGTAATTTGTCTTATGGCATAGTTGTTTGGGGACACTCCTCTGAACTAAAGAAACTCATGGTATTACAAAAGAGAGCTGTACGATCTATTTTTATGTCCACAATAGAACTCACTGTAAACCCTTAATTAGGAAGCTAAAAATATTAACGGTACCATCTCTTTTTATTCTTGAATGTATGTTGTATATAAAAGGTAGCATACAGGAGATGCAGACGAATAACTTTATTCACAGTCATGATACACGACAGAATTCCTTGTTACATAGGAGTCAATGCAATCTACAGCTTACTTTAAAAAGTTTTCACGAATTTGTAAAAAAAAAATTATAACTTGTTGCCGAGTGAAGTAAGATCTCAGGAAATGAAGAAATTCAAAAATTATATTAAACAAATGTTGTGTGAGCTTTGTGTTTATAATGTTAAAGAGTTTATAGACTACTTGAGTGGTAATTGTTCCTAAAAAAAATATAATAGACAGGATTATTACCCATAAAATAATTAGTTACCATATTTGACTGTGTAATATGCATTTTATATTAACTTTAAAATTATGTTAGACTAAATAGACGTTGTTATACAAATTGATATTTGTTCTGACAATAAATGATTTTGATTTTATTTGAAGGTGAGTAAATGTATGGACAGCCTACATTTAGGAATACTTATTTTTCAATATTATTGGAATCATCTGAAGTAAGATTGAAGAAAGAACTGGAG
Organism: Conomelus anceps; assembly: GCA_948455865.1. Classification (NCBI taxonomy): domain Eukaryota; kingdom Metazoa; phylum Arthropoda; class Insecta; order Hemiptera; family Delphacidae; genus Conomelus; species Conomelus anceps. Next base: position 130,544,323 of record OX418216.1, read on the forward strand.
GATATTCAACTACTGTACTCCAGAATGGCTCAAGGGATACATTAGAATTTACACCAATTTGAACACTGAACGAGAAGAATCAATACAAATTTCCATGAACAATTTCAAAAATTGTAATGAACGTACCAGTTACATATTCTTTTTGGCCACACGCTGCAGGAACCGAAATTTGTCGAAGTCTCATAGGTGATGATTCGAGTACATTTTCGTTATGCCTATAATTCAGTTGCTTGTCTGCCTGCTTCACCAGATCTGGTTTTTGCGCATTGATTTCGTCATAAACTGCCTGCAAATATAATAAAATTTGAGAGAATAAAATTAATAAAGTTTCATTTCATATAAAAAAATCAGTTATTAAGTTGAATTTTCAACTATAAACACATTGAAAATGCATGCAAATGATAAAGTACGTGAAGTTCCATGTAACGACTGGCCGTCATCTGGGATTTGGTGGTTTAGACTCCTCTACACAATGTTGGAGTTTCATTAAAAAATCTAAATTTAAATTTAATTAGCCTAATTAATTTAGTCTTTTTTAAAACAAATAAATTTTAGGACCAATATTTATAAAGAACTCTTACAAATATAATACCACTCGACTTCAGACAGGCTTTATATAGAACCTAGCTGAGTGGATTTATCTGGTCAATGTAAAAGCCTTTGCAACAATAATAAATAGAGGAATAAATATGATTTGTTCGTAAGCACCTTAATAAGCCTAAGTGGAACAAGATATTCATTTAACCAAGTAGGTAATTAGGAGTGAATAAGCTACAGCCTACAGTGTAATGTGAATAAAATAAAATAATAAAAGTTTTTTTTTATTCTGCTAGAAATGAAAAATACCTTACTAGCCCCAAGAAACTAGTACAACACTTGAGTCATGCCAAAAAATGCATATACTTTTTTTATATCAAAATTTTCGTGATAGTACCTGAAAATCTGCCCTAGGTTTTAATCATTCAACTCCATTCAACAGTAGAAGTATGTTATCATTTAGTTTCAATAATTTATCTACAAGAAATTAACAGTAGATTTCTGTTATCAATTTTTAAGTTTGGTTGCTTTTCAGAAGTATCACTGATTTAAGAATCTACCTAATAGCGTACAAAATGTTCTAAGTATCCATTTGCATATTTTAGACACTTCTTTTATTACAGTTTATTCATTATTTCAATTTCCATGTAATTATGAGGCTTGTATAGGACAAATGAAGTGAGATGATGACAACAAAGTTAGTACCACAGGTCTAAAGGGGCCCACACACTAGCGAGTATGGCTCGCGAGTAAGACTCGCGAGTCTGGCTCGGCGAGTAAGACTCGGAAGAAAATCACCACTAACGTGTTGTGAACTTCCCGAGTCCGGCTCGGCTACTTTTCAAGGTCGGCTGGAGTGCGCCCATGTTAATTCTGATCCATATAGCTCATCTAATCTCAAAATCTTCAAATTACAATCAATATAGTATTACAATAGCTATAGTATTGGTGTTTAGTTTTTATTTTCCACGTTGACAAGAACTTCTAGGAATCTTAGTAGTCTATTCAATTCTAGTAAATTTGTTCTTATCTTTTGATTAACTTTTTTGGAGTCAATTTTTAATATTCTTGTTAGAACACTCCATCATTGTCATTTGCGTAGCGATGGGGGGGGGGTAGTAGGTTAGAACCCCCCCTTTAGCCTGTGAAAGAGGCCCCAAAAATGAGTAGGGAGGCATCAATAAAAATACGATATTATCGGTTACTAGATTTGAAAAAAGGTTTTCGTATGTGAAGAGTAGCTTAAATAATGTTACAGCTAGAAAAAACTATAATTTTAATACTTTAATTAACTTAATAAAAAATACTCTAATTAAAGCTATAGAGGGGATGAGGCGAACAAGGCAAGTTTCCTTGGGCCTCAACGTCAATGGGCCACATCATCTTACAAATGTAAGCAAATGATAAAACAAAATTAAAATGAGGGGCCCCAAATTGTACAGCTAGTGGCCTCCAGGGCCTCTTTTTTCCAGTTTGGACCTCTAGAGGCCCCTTAGAAGCCTAACATCCTGGAGGCCGCGGGCCCTACGGGCCCGTTTTTATTGCCAGTATAGTCATGCGAAGTAGAGATTCAAATAGACTGCATCTATAATATTTTCAAATTTCAACGTTTCTACATAAGAGTCCCCTAATTGCCACGGCTATGGGCCTTCAAAGACCCCACGATGTTGGTGGGTCCCAGTATTTTTGGAGCTCCCAAACATGGGTTTGAATTTCCCCAGACCACTTGATGAAGTTGACACAGTAGGTTTGAAAGGAGAAAAGGTCTCTTAATATTTTTGCAGACGGGCTTCAAATGCTGATTTCTGTTACTGTTCAGATCTGATACCCCAAAGAGTTTTATTGTGATAGTGAAATTTGTCACGCCATGAATCAATCAACAAATAATATGAGGGTTGATAGCTATAAAAAAAGCTAAAAGTTGCACTTTCAAAAACTTGAGAACAATTTTTTTCAGAATACCCAATGTTTTGAGGTTCTGTCACCATCTATTTATGTAATTTATTACAAAATGACTATAAGTTTAAGTTTGGAATTGGATGTGGTATTAATTCATTCGCTCTTTGCAAGTTGAACCAAGTTCCATTCAGTCATAAATTTTTTATAATTTTACACATTTTACAAAACGGTATTCCAATATTAGTGAGTAGTTCAAAAGATTACACAAAAAGAGAAGAGAAGTTTATTGCTCTCTCTTGTGCCACTCAGTACCCTTTTCCCTAGCTTCCACAGCTTTTTCGACGAATGGTTATCAGTTGGCTTACATTCGAATTTTATCTTTAAATTGAAGAAAAAATTCAAATTAGTTACACAGATTTTTTTACAGAAGGCTTAAAGACTTAAGCAATGCTAGTTGGGAAATCGAGTCATTAATTGAAAGTTGGTGTTTAGGGTGAAGGTGTAAGGGAGCCTCCAGCCTCAACTCTGTCCCGGGCCACTAAGATGTCTCTGGGTGGCCCTGATTGTAATAATTATTTGAAACCACTATAACTTGTTAAATTGGCTTTATAAAAGTAGTATTTTTTAGTTTTTATGCATTGAAATTTGTTCACAACTAATCAATTAACTACGGTAACAATAAACGAAAAGTGGGTTCAAGTTCTTAGGCAAACGATTCATAAAAGCAGTGATTTATCGAATTTAAGCTTTCACTTTATCCAATTTATAAACTCCATTTTAATAAATACTCGTATAAAATTACTGATTTTGGGTCGCAAATCAAGCTCTCAGCAACGAAAATTCAAAAATTTTCCCATAATGTGGACTAAAATAAATGGATTAATGCTTTTCTAGACATGAGTAGAATCTCTTGGGATACGATGTTAGTGGAACTACTTATTAAAATTTTTCCGGGGGAGGATCCCCGGCCCCCCCCCCCTCACCCTAAGACCCCCGGGGGCCTCCAAATCTCCAATAAGCCCCCCATTAAAATATTTTCGCTACGCAACTAATTACTGTATCTGTATCGCTCTTTTGTCACAAATTTAATGCAATATTCTAAAAAAAATTAATTATATTCATTGTTATTATTTTCCACCTCCTCTCTTCAATTCTCTCTCTATCACATTTCATTAACAATGAGTGTCGTGTTTGCCCACATTGAGCAGCCTTGCTGATTTTAATAGATCCGAATGTTGCAATTACTACAAAGGACACAATGCTGATGATAAAATACCGCCAAAAATACAGCCATTATACTTCTTAGGTTCCATTCCATTAATACTATTTCACTATAACCAAAAACAATATGCCATCCTATTTGATTATTTCAATTCAAATTAGACTATATTACAAAAATTTACTAAGTTTATGTGCTTTTTAATGTTTTCTTCACCACAATTTGAATTGGTTACTGTGAGCAGTAGTAGACCTACTTTGTCAGCTTTAAAAACACATTTCAACTTATAGTTTAAAAATAATTAATGACATTTATGCAGGGGGTCCACCGAAAACCAAAAATCATGGCAAGGGGTCCATGAGGCAAAAAAGTTTGGGAACCACTGCTCTAGAGAGTATTGGTTTTGCTAAAATTTCATAATTCTTGAAATTTGATTATTATTATTAAGAAATGTTTTATTTCTTCTAATTTTTTTCTGACAAGAGAAAAAGATGTCAGAGTGTTTATAGGCACGATTTATGTTTTTTATAACAATTATTTTCCCACCTCTAAGTATCTTTCTTATAGATCTATAACATAATTATAGATATAGATATAGATCTATAACATAATTATAGATATAGATATAGATCTATAATTAGGGAAAGTGATAGCCGCAAGGCGTAGCAGGTATCTGTTCAATCAGATAGAGATAAGCTGCGTTCTCGTAGGTCCTGTTTGTAACGGTGACCGATTAGATTGGCCAGCAAAAAAGAGACTGTTCTCTGCTGTAAAATCACTTCCCGGTGGTTCGGAACCCACCTAAAACTTTAGGTCCAACTCATCAATCACCATCATCCAACTCATTACCCACGCACAGGTCTCAGACCTATGTGGGCTTCATCCTCAGAAGAAGAAGAACATCTACAATTAAATATGCAAAAGTGTAATAGGGTCTATTCCATAGAATTCAAAAGGTTAGATGAAATATAGGATTAATTTCATCTACTTTTTACTCAATTTCTATTTTTTAATTGCTTCCATTTTTTTCATCTGTATCGAAGTAATTAATTGTTATATTGCAATTTATTAAATACTGTTATATTTATAATGATAATGTTATAATAATAAATATAAAATGGGCATTGGGATTACATGCAAAGGGATGTATTATTATTATTATTATTATTGTTATTATTATCATCATCATTATTATTCAATAATTATTTATTCATTTTATACACAATTTATCTGTTAGCAGCTATTATTATTGAAATTATTTTTTAAAATTTTGTTTTTATGTTACTGTAGGTATTTTTTGTTGAAAAAACAACATTCGAATATTTATTTGTATTGTATTAAAAATAAGCTCTGCACTGTAATATTATCATTTTTATTTTTTCTTGAATATTCAAATTTTAATATACGGTTTCTTTCTTATTTTTCTGTTGATATATTAGTTTAACTCTGTACCTATTTCAGTCATAGTATTGTCATAGTAATAGTAAATATACAAACTTAAATAGATAACTCAATTAACTTATTTTTACGTCTTGTGAACAGTGCAAATACTTGCTTTCTGACGATCTGCTATGTTATAATGAGGTGCCGAGCCTGGCTCGGCTCGGAAGACGTCCACTAACTAGCGAGTCCCAGCCGAGCCCAGCCGCGCTTGTAGCCCTGAGCGAGTCTGGCTGGGCTCGGCTCGGCTCGGGAGAAAACAGCCCACTAACTAGTAATTTTCTCCCGAGCCCGGCTGGCCGAGTCTTACTCGCGAGCCAAACTCGCTAGTGTGTGAGCCCCTTAACCGGTGCAAATAAAGATACAGTGCAAATAAATAAGTTTACTGACCTTTTTGTTGAATAAAGCTAAGTTTTTCTCAAAGTCGAATTCTTTGTTGATTATATTATCAACAGGCTCACCAAAACAGGCTTCGTTTCTATCGATCCACCTATTCTGTCGAGGTCGGTCTTTTTTATGAGGTGTTGTATTGGCTGAAAAAATGTGGTTTCATCACAATCAAAATTGATGATATATTTTTGATTACCATTAACGTACTTAAAAGTGGGATAGCATGCATTAACTGTATTAATAAGTTATTTTCTTTCAATTTTTACTAACTTTTATCTGAATAGGCACTGATAAACGTAAAGCTTGTCAACTCATTCTTGCAGTTGTATGAATTAGCCTCGCACATATACATATACGGATCTCTCTGCTTTCTACTGATCAATGCAGAAGGTAGAAGAAGCCTCACATGATTCAGCTTATTGTGAATGCCCAGATCCCAGTCCCCTTATTGTGGCTTGAGATGAATCAAGTTTTATTCATCTCACATACAAAAAAGCTACATCAATTGCTTTCCAAATGTCTCTGTCGAATGATGGCTTGGACGCAGGAAGTAGCTCAGAGGTGTGCTAGATAGTATGCACACCCACCTGTGCAGCCAGACCCTGTATAAAGGTGGAAGTGGACTGTCAAGCATAGAGCTTCAACATTTGTTTCGGTGGGCTTGGCGTACAGATACAGTTCTGTTGGCTCAGTGAGGAAAGCAATCACAAACTACCTCACTCCTCGTTGGTATGGTGCGCTCTTTGGAAAAACAAAACGTTGAGGTCTGAAGAGTCACCTACAGTCGATATCGGCTATGGTACTATACATGCATACATACATACGGATCCCAGTACAGCAGTTTGAAACTCTGTGTTGTCAGGTTAATTTAAATATGAGTACCCAATGAGTAGAGGGACAAACATAATTGTGTGTTTCTGCGCAGTCAAGAATGAGTTGAAATACTCAATTTTTTATTTGAAGATGCACAACGCATAACACAAGCAGTATCCAGGAACATTTCAAGACTGTACGTACTGGAAATTATAATTGCTTTTATCATGTGGCGAAACTATCAGGTCATTCAAGTTGTAAGGAGGGATCTCCTCAGTAGAAAGAATTGATGGAAAAGATAAAGAAAGCTATAGAATAATGGAAGCAATGCAAGTGCTAAGCGATTTAGAATTCAATTTGTGGCTTCTATTCATAAAATTCTATAGTATCAAAATTTGTTAAGCCGCACCTCCACCAACCGAACATGCTCGGCGAACAGTGTTCGCTGGAATTATCTGATGTCGCCGAACATTGTTTGGTGCTGGTTTGGTGTGGACGCCTTCTCGAACATTATTATTATTTTTTTTGGAGATTACGTCTTGGAGACTCCAGTTAAGGAGTATAAGACAAGTCAGATTAACATTAGTCATATACACTAGATACCATAATTACTATATCAATTAGTTGAGGTGAGGCTTAATTTTGATGTGAAAGAAACTCTTGTACACTATAAAAAGCTTTATCAACTAAATATTTTTTCAATTGTTTTTGAAATATTTCTATATTTTCAAGACTCTTTAAAAACTGCGGTAGCTTATTGTAGAATTTCCTACCAATATAACTAGGTTTTTGTTCGAATAAGCTACTATTGTGACTCACCAAGCGATAATCTCCTCGGCTTCTTGTATTATAATCATGTACGTCAAGATTTTGGTTAATATCATTCGTTTTTACATATAAAGTAGCTTCGTACACATATAAGCAGGGTACAGTTAGGAGACCAAGTCTCTTGAACAACGGCCTACATGAATCTAATCTATTTACTCTTTCTATACACCTAACTGCTTTCGTTTGGATCTTAAACACCCTATCAAGATTTTGTTTTGATGAATTACCCCATACTAAGATAGCATACCTAATATGTGACAATAAGAACCCATGGTAAGCTGTAAAAAGTAACTTTTTGTCATTCAATCTAGCAAGCTGTCGCAGGACAAATACCCCAGATGAAATTTTACAACATATTTTCTCAATGTAAGGTGCCCAGGTCAATCGTCTATCCAGCAAAACTCCTAGAAATGCAATGTTTTCTTCCTAGTCTAGTTGATTATCGTTTACAAACACGTTTATAGCCCTATCTTCATTTGAATTATGTTTGTTTTTGAATTGAAGGTATTGGCATATTTTACTATTTATTGTTAATTTCAACTGATTTAAGAATTGGACAATGGACTGCACACCTATATGGGCACTTATTTCTAAATTATCTAGAATGGAATTGCTGAAAATGAGTGATGTATCATCTGCAAATAAGAGGGCTCTACCACTAATTAATTCTTTAGGTAAATGGTTGACATATAACAAGAAAAGCAATGGACCTAGTATTGATCCCTGGGGCACTCCAGCTTGGACCTCTAATTTATTAGATTTATTCTTTACTATACTATTCCCAACTACTGTAGTTAGTTCTACACATTGTTTTCTCCCAATAAGATATGATTCAAACCATTTCAGTTCAACCCCATTTACGCCTACATTTTGCAGTATTTCCAATAAATTTCTATGATTAACACAATCAAATGCCTTTGACAGATCTAAGAAGATTGCAGTAGCTTTATCACCTGAAACTATTTATTAGTTTTTCAACTAAAGAAACTATGGCTGTTTTTGTTGATCTCCCTTTCTGGAAGCCATGCTGTTCATCACAGATAAAGTTAGCTTCTTGAAGGTGCAGAAGTAACCTATTTAGAACTACTCTTTCAAAAATTTTACTTATTACATTTAAAATACTAATGGGCCTATAGTTTTCTACCTTTTCTCTATCACCACTTTTGAAGATTGGCAAGATCTTCCCCTCTTTTAAGTTATCTGGAAAAACACCTTGTTCTAATGAATGATTGATCAGATGAATCAAAGGGTCTAACAATTGATCTTTACATTCTTTCAGAATTTTACTGGATACCCCATCCATTCCTACAGTTTTTTTTATTATTTAAACTATCAATGATATTTGACAACTCGTCTTGGCATACTGGGTGGAATTTTAATTCGTTCTGAATCCCCTCAGTATTCCTCATGTTTGCATCACTACTACCTGTATTAAGAGATTTTTGAAGATCCTTAGCAACCAGTTGATAATATCTGTTAAAGAAATTACAAATGTCTACACTATCATCAATATATTTGTTATTTTCGTTAATTATTCTGGGGACACTAGTATAAGCATCTACATGAGCTACTTGCCTATTTTTGTTTATTACATCCCACACTGCTGTGTTAAAGTACACACTATTATTCAAAATTTCAGCTGTTTTCTTACATTTCGATCTTTTCACTTCTCTTGTATAGTTTTTCTTTAGAGCTTTGTAATTATCTTCACTTAACATATTTCTAGATAGTTTGAATTCATCATATGCATCTTTAACCCTATTTCTTTCTGCAAGGATATCATCAGTTATCCACTCTTCAATCTTGTCTAATTTGTTCTTTACAGGGACTTTTTTAACTGGACAACTCATAGTAATATGAAACCTTAAAATATTAATGAAACTATCATATTTGTCATTTAAACTATTGCTATTGTAAACCCTACTCCAGTTTTCTTGTAGCAGATTCTGCTTCAAACAATCGATATTCCCCTGTTCACATTGTTGAATTTCTTTCATTACTCTACTCTTTTTAATTGATTTATGACCATGCAACCCCACCTCTAAGATTTGATAGTCATGATCAGATAGTTCCGAGCCGCCTAATCTTGTTTTAGAGTAATCTATATTAGTAAGGATGTTATCAATTATTGTTTGTGATGTTCTTGTGACTCTGGTATATTCATGAACTTTTATTTCCAAGTTATTCATGTATATAATATCCCTTAAATCTTCTGTCATTTTATTCTGTGTTGCAAAGTCTGTATTGAAATCTCCCGCTACAATAACGTTTGTAAAGCGAGTAGTAGTAGTAATCTCTAAAAGCCTATTGAATAGTTCACAAAAATTATTCCATTCCCCATTTGGTGACCTATAAATACCTAACACCGCTACTTCGAAATTATTGTCGATTTTTACTCTCAAACCAGTAACTTCTAAATCCATTTCCACAGCAAATTTCTCTATATATTCTAAATTGAAAGTTTGCATATTCTTAGCATTTTTAACGAAGATACCTACTCCCCCACTTCGATGAGATGTCCTGCAATACGTCGCTTTCAATGAATACTTTGGAATATTAAGTTGTGACAATTCATCTTCTTTTAAGCCATGCTCGGTGAAAATAACTATATCAGGAGCCTCTTCTTTCAAAAATACTTCGATTCTATCTATTTTGTTACGAATGTATTGAATATTCTGATGGAACACAGTCAGTACTTCCCTATCATTCCTTATTACGTTATCGTTGCTTTTGCATATTGAAGTACATCTACTTAATCTCTTAGAACCTTGGGAGCCAATCAGATTGTTACAAGAGTTCCTTCCACCAATGCTATCCTGATTTCCTGATCGATTAACATCTTTTAATACAATTGAAGATATGAATTTATAATTTGAAACTATTTTCCCTTCCCGGTTTTGAGCCACTTTACTAAAAAAGGTTCGTTAGATGATTGTTTAGGAGAATTATTGACAGTAGATTGCAATCTTATGATCGGTGTGGTGGGAGTAGTGGCGGGAACCTTTTGTTGGTTGTCACTGTTCGCTGAAAGACCGAGCATTTCAATTGAACTCACGAACATGTTCGGTGACCCGTATGTTTAATGTTTGTCCGTTTTTTGTATTCGCCAAAAATGTTCGGCAGACATGTTCGGTTGGTGAAGACGCGGCTTTAGACAGTGAAATAAGTTACTATAAAATAAAATATAAAATCAACTCGTATTATTTCTTCCATCCTATTGATGTTTTAAATTACTTATTCAAATTACCTTGGAACGGATTATATGATGCTGGACTGTCTGCTGTGACTGGCTTTGTAGGTAACTCTCCCAAATTATGTGATGAAGAGGACTGCGGTAGTGCCATTCTGTTCATAATACAGTTTTTAGGCAAGACTCTTGAAGCAGCAATATTCTCACTAACAGATCGGTCCATCCTTTTAGCAACAGGCTTCCTCACTTGTATTTTACTAGTCGCTGGTTTCATAGGTTCTTTATTTTCTTCTGCTGTTTTCAAAATAGATAAATCATTTATCATCTCCCACCTGCAACAATAAATAGATAATTGAACTTATTGTTTGCACTTTACAGAAAACAAGTACCGAGGGCGAATTTGAGACAAACCACTTGGACCACAGTATTGAGCCCACATAAGAGGGTTGGAATTAAGCTATACGTCTATTAACTATCAAGTTCTCAATTAGTCAATGATTGAAGTGGTTTAAGAAATGCATGCCTATAATAGTTATTTGTGTAACTAGTGCGCAAAGAAGCTCTTTGTTGTATGAGAGAAATGCATTACACACGAGCTAAAGGCGAGTGCGGAATAGTTTCTCGAGTGCAGCAAAGATACTTTCCGCACGAGTTACACATTAAATTTTCCTACAGTTGGCACACCAAAAAAGTGCATAAATAGCGGTTTTGTAGGGTAACTGTAAGTAGGAAACGGCTATTTCTCCGTTAACTTTCCAACCGGTGTGCGATTCAGTTTTCCTGTAGGTCTAATAAATAAGGATAGGATTATTGTGAATTAAATTGGGATTTTGAGCACTACTTTGTAATTAGTGATGTAAAATACCCCGGTATTTAAAACTTGGGGTAAATATCCTGAAATTGATAGATACTCGGGTATTTATGAAATCGAGCAAGATTAATTGATGTTTAACCCTGAATATGGTATTATTATCATTGTATGATATATTGAGATAGTTCAAATTTTCCTCTCCCTAAATAATAATTATTACTTTTAAACTTATAAACTATTTTTGTCATTTTCCCCACAGAAAACGAAGAAGAGCCATTTTATTGTGTTATTACGGGCGGTACCAATAGACATTTCAAGGTAGGAGAGTAATGCAGCAATTTTTGTTAATGAATCGATTTCGTCAGTGCCGAACTCCTTAAATATACCATTTTATACATTTTTGAAGACTGGTAAAATTCTAAATAAATATCATTCCTAATGTTGAAGGATTCCACAAAAAATCTATGATTCTGTGACAGAAAAAGGAATTTTCTTGAGGTAGTGGTATGCGCGCCCAATTGTATATTGAGTGACTTAATTGCGCACCCGTCGGAAGATAAACTTTAAAAAAGTGAGTTCTATCATGGATAAATAGATACGGTTCGGAAGATATCCGATTCATGTCACGTAGAATGGGTGGTGTTGGACTAGACTAGTCGTCACTGGGAGCGATCGATCTAAACACGTGGTCAGAGCCCCGCCTATGGAGATCATAGAAAGGGAGTGGAGGATTAGTTACCCATACTTCTCATTCATTGATTTACACAAAAATCCGCCATTCTGCTGAACCCAAATGAGCACTTTCTCTAAGTTAGAATCATCAACTTTTTGTTGTAAATTTAACGACATGCAGTCAGGTTTAGATACTGCAAGTCGTTAAATTTACAACAAAAAGTTAATATTAACAACGCAGATCGTTATGGAACAAGAAAACAAGAAATTAGATTCATTGCTTTCGAGAAAATTATCATAGCCTGCACGCTAACATGCTGCAAGATTTTAATGGAATTTATAAATAAACATCAACATTAAATGTAAGTTACTTACATATTAAAAGGAGGCCACTGGTTTACAGCGCGCTGTGGCGGAACATTCTTTACCTAGCTAGATCATGACGTTCCTGTTACAGGAATGTATAGGTGGCCCGCCAATTTGGCGGGTGGCATTGGCCACCCACAAGAATCCAATGTATTCTAACGTTTACTGACGCCAATCTCGTAGCGATCCACCTATACTACGTACTAAAGATTCAATTCAACAGTTTGTGTAGACGCATTCAATCATTGAATTCGGTATCTAGGAATTCACGATCTGGTGAGGTTAGGTCAAGCTTGTACCGCCACAGCACGCTGTAAAACAGTGGCCTCCTTTTATTACGTAAATGCCATCAATGTTAACAGAAATATTCTGGGTTCAACCAGATGGGGGCGATCCAAATTTTTCATTACACATTTCTGGGCTTCTTTGTCACCACTTCCTTCCAAAATCCATGCCCCACCAATAGCAAAGCTAACCTCAATTCGTTCAGACGACCTCAAGCTAACCTAACCTGGCAGGGCTCTTTTACAAAAGATCCGACATTCGTTTGATAGCTTATTGCTATGCAGGCTTCCGTTAAAAGTAATGAGGTTTCGTTTCAAGTTAATTTCCAGCTGCCAGAGATTAGGCCAAACCCTACGCATAATGAACTGGAGACGCCAAGAGCGTCAGGCCAAAATCCCAAGGATCCATATGTGTTCATAGCCTAAAATCGAGATTTCACATTTTCCAGCTACAGTAGGCCTAACTTACCTATCTAGGTTAAGTTATAACTAAGCCACAGTGGCTGTTTATGATTGTAAAACAAAGACAAGTGAAATACGTACACAATGGTGACAGTGCCATCAGGATGTGGAGAACCGTTTAAAAATGCTTTCTTGAGAATTAAAATTTGCTGCTCGGTGTTTATTTTACTAACTTCTCCTTGATAAGTCCCATGTAGTGGACCACAATCCACTGATACTGTACACCCAATCCACTTCTGTTCCATTTTTATAATGAGTTGTGATAACACTGTAAAGTAAAGCAAATACAACCACCAACTAACACTTTCTAATTTCTACTCTCTTAATTCACTACAGTATAAAATCTGTTTTGAGCTCATTTGTGCAATAAATAAATAGTACTCAGCGTCAGCAGAACTGCAGAACAGATCAACAAACGCGAGACGAACAGCGAAACTGCGGAACAGCTGGGCCGAACAACGAAACAAGACAACGCTACCATGATCCAGCGAAGCAACAGCGGACAGAGAGCAGCTCTGTCTGTCTCTGTAGCCCAAAGACATTGTAATACTATACTAGACCCACTCGTAGCGCTAGTGTAGCACTCCAAATTGAACGGTTTGTAGTCGGCCATATTGGCGTCAACATCGTTTGCTTATGTTTGCGATGAATATTGTATTATTAGTTCAACGACTTTTAAATTTATATAATAAATTCACATTCTTGAAGAGATTTACCTTCAAAACCATATCTTTCAAATTGCAAAAGCAGTTGTGGACTTGTACCTGAAAGTTAAACATAGCCACATAGAGAAGTCAAAGAATAGTTTATTGCATAAGGAATCTATCAGGCAGCATTGCAATAAGACAGTACTGTTCATGAATCAGTAAATTGTATTTAATACCTTTTTAGGATCAATCAAACAGTCTCTTCAAATTCTATATTTAACAATGTTTTTTCTATTTGATCTAAATCATTAGTTATAGAACAAAATATTGAAGCATTCTAAATTAACTAGTCTTGTACAGCCCATTATACACTGTTAGCCTTGTTTATTTTTATAAATTATTTGTGATAAGCGATCATGGCTAAGCCAAGCACTTGAATAGTCTCTCTACTACCTTGGGTTTCATTTATTCCAAAATTGTCCAACCTATAAATAATAGAAATCACACCTGAAATAATATTATAGATGAAAAAATTAACTTATTGTGCCTTGAGTCAGTCAAACTAGAGTCTTAGAATTGAAAGCTGTGTTCATAAAATATTATGCATTATAATAATATTATTTTGAGCTATGTTCTATTTTTAGTGTGTATACACTAAAGTTTTATATGTAAACTCAAATTTTATTTGAATTGTCAAAAGGACCTCTGGTCCTTTTCAATTGAATTATTATAATTCATCAAAACTTTGCCATTTGTCACAATTTCCAAAAGAGTTATATGGAAATTTTTTAATTAGTTGCAATAAATATAGTTCTAATAGCTAAATAAAGCATGAAAATTTTAGAGTTTCAAGTTTCATTTCTTGTAAATATTACATATTATGCATTAGTTACCAATTTTATGTTATGATTTATTGGTATTCAATTATTATCAGTGTGTTGAAGTACTTCCTTCTATTTATTTTAGAATGATTAATACACAAATATAAAATAATCTCATTTATTGAAATCTATCTTTGAAATCCCATTTACCCACAGTAATATCAATATTATATTATATAAGAGTACATTAAATTATTTCTTCAAATTGTAATTTTAGGTTTATTTACTTGGTAATAAATCTATCATCATTTTATACTTTAATTCTAGTAGGAAAATTTTATTTTAAGTTAATGTCAGTTTTACTCATAGATCTTAATGAACTGCATTGTTTTATTACAATTTATAATCAAGTTTTCTGTATAAGTAATGGAAATGTTTTTACTGTGTTGATTGAATTTCATAGGTTTAATATTGTGATTGAAATTTTTTTTTTTTGAGGATGAAGCCCACATAGGTCTGAGACCTGGGCGTGGGTAATGAGTTGGATGATGGTGATTTATGAGTTGGACCTACAGTTTTAGGTGGGTTCCGAACCACCGGGAAGTGATTTTCAACAGAGAACAGTGTATTTTTTGCTGGTTAATCTAATCGGTCACCGTTACAAACAGGACCTACGAGAACGCAGCTTATCTATCTGATTGAACAGATACCTGCTACGGTTCGCGGCTATCACTTCCCTAAACTACCCCACTTCCCTAAATTAGTAGTTTACTACATGAAAAATGTAGAACTGGTAAGCTTATTGTAAGATAATAATTATTATTATACAATCATGTAAAACTCAACTGATTTGCAGGAATATGAGAGTAATTTATTGTTTTCTTCATCAACAAGACCAGATAACTGAAAAACGATCATACCAATTAATTTTGGAACCAATTCATTTTAATTAACATGAAGCCTAAATTTAATGTGCAAAAATCCTACAAGTACAATATTTTATAGAATCGTTTATTCCCAATTGAGTTAATTAGCATTCTGACTAAATAATTTTGTCAGGCGTCATAGTTGGCTAGATATATTCAAGCAGCTCCCACAGTTTGTGTCTCTGTTGAAAATATTACTTGGAATTCATTTAGAACAGTGCAGTCATCATAATATTTACGTTTTTAATGATTTTAGACTGGTTTTCATCAAGATAATAATATAAAATGCGTTTTCTAAGAACACTTATTCACAACTCTACATAGTTGCATACACTAGCCTTAAAATTCAAAAAGGGCGCGTGAAGTTGACGCCAATATGTCCGCCAATGCTCTGTTCAATTTGCATTGGGCGACGACTGAGAATCACATACAGTTGTAGGGCCTTGCTGTAGCCATTATTTGTACATTAATTTGTACCATTCATTTCACGTCTGTCGAGTGTCGATCTGTCATCTGGGTCTGTGTCTGTGCCATTTCTTTTGTGAACTGATTGATGGATTTGTTATGAGAACTGGGGAATAAATTACTGAACTGAGGTTGGTATTTTAAATTCATTTTAATATTTTACGGTAACGCTTTAGCTGCGTTTTTTTTTTAGCTATGGAGGTTCAACCGGCATATAGAACCTTCCCCAAGGAAAGTTCCGATTTCGGGGGAATGGATCCATGGGACCAGAAAAAAGTTTTGATAAGAGGGGGGGGGGGGCAGAACTAAAGAGCCTTTAAAAAGAGCCATGCATATTTATAGTGCCTAAAGCTGGGCATTCACGTTCCAACTTGCAGTACCACTTGCAGTACTGCTAGTAGTACAACTGCTAGATGGATAGTCGACTCCACTCACGCTTAGAGATGGGCGACTTCGACTCAAAAGTCGACTTTGTGTCGACTTGCACACTGAGTCGACTCAATCGACTTGCCATGCATGATGTCGACACGACTTTCGTTTTTCTCACTATGCACTTTGCGACTTGAGTCATAGCTTCCTAGAGACAAGGCCGCGGCATTGTAGAAGTGGCAACGTCGCAAGGAGGCTGGCGACAAGCCTCCAGTTCCATACAAAGCAATGGACTGACAGTACGCGCTCACTTGTTTGGGCTATTTTGAATATGTTTTGAGACAGTTGATTGACAGTTTTCTGTGAAACTATGCCGAAGAAATGTGTTGTTTCTGGGTGCAGAAGCAATTACGATTCCAAAATTAAAACGGAAGGGGATGTCCCTTGTTTCAAGTTTCCAAAAGATGAACGACAAAGACAAAGAAAAGCGTGGATTCGTGCTGTTCCTCGTGCTGACTGGACACCTATTAAAATATTTTAATATTATACACCTATAATAATTTATAATATTGTTGTTTGATCATAAAATTGTGTATACAGTACTGTATTTATATTTTAAAAGAAAAGAGGCCTTGTGGTATTAGTAATCTGGACTTAGCTAGAAAGATAGTTTTAAAGAACTCATAAAGTTATCAATCGTAGCTGTAAGAGAAAACTTAAAATTTTGGCATAATCGTAATTTTTTTACATTTGTTTTTTTTAATAATATTGTTGTTTGATTGTAAAATAGTGTGTACACAGTATTTATATTTCAAAAGAAAAGAGGCCTTATGATATTAGTAATCTGGACTTAGCTAGAAAGATAGTTTTAATAATGAGTAATATTGTGTTGAACAATTACTCAAAGGCAAGAACTCATAAAGTTATCAATCGTAGCTGTAAGAGAAAACTTAAAATTTTGTCATAATTGTAATTTTTTCATTTGTTGTTTTTTATAATATTGTTGTTTGATCATAAAATTATGTGTACAGTAGGCTACAACAAAACTAAAATAGGCCTATGCTTATAGTGGACTATGTTTATTTGTTGAAAAATAAATGCCATTACCAAGCTTTATTACTTTTACAGCACTATTACAAAATATTGTCATTTCACTTTACTAGAACCATCAACATCACACGTGTACTTTCAGTCCAGGAAACAACTAATTTAGTTAGGTATTTCACTTCATTATAACGACTTGTTAACGATCAACAATAACGATTTTAATTTTGTCATTTTTAAAATTGACTGCAAGTCGCTATAATGAAGTGAGATACCTAATTTTAACATCACAGATAGTAATGGATCCAGAAATTCATTTTCCAACTAATTTAGGTTTACTGTACGATGGTAACACTCCTTCCCTGTCTAGGCTGTAAATAACCATTTCCGATCTTTGACTGATTCAAAATAACAGTAAATTACGTAAAACTAAAATAGCATGACAAGAAAATTTGTTAAGCAATTTAATTTCTGAATAACAAGTTGAGAACATGAGGTGTTCGTTACACGAGCACTGTCTGCTACTGGCAGAGCCGGCCTCCTTCCTGCTGTAGGAGCGGCGTTGACAATTTTCTCGCCGGGGCCTTGTCTTTAGGAGGCTATGCTTGAGTTGTATCATTGAATGGTTGAGTTGTTCGGTTCAGTGTCATCTAATATAAAGTCGTGTCGTCTAGTTTGAGTCGACTCAAGACATGAGACATTCCTTTAGAATAGTAAGTCGAGATGTGTTAACGACTTCATAAGAGTATGACTTGCGAGTGCAATTTCGGTTGTGATTTTTGGTTTCAGAAAAGCATTTCTCAGTTCGATATTCTCTACTGCCTACATATTTAATAATTTAACAGGTGCCATTTACGAGAACATGTTAATAAATTTGATCGTTCCAGCCATCCAGAACATCAACGGACAAGAGTTACATAACTTGTGGTTTCAACAAGATGGGGCGCCCCCTCATTATGCATTAGGAGTGCGGGATATATTGAACCAAACATTTCCCCAACGCTGGATAGGTCGTAGAGGTGCAATAGAGTGGCCCGCTAGGTCACCTGACCTCTCTCCACTTGATTATTTCTTTTGGGGCTACATGAAAGACAATGTGTACAAAAAGAAACCAGCAACAATTAATGAACTGAGAGAATGTATAACTGAAGTGGCTAACAGAATTCCACGCGAAATGATTCAAAATGTGCTTGATGGCTATTATTTAAGATTAGCACATTGTCAAACAGCTGAAGGAAAACAGTTTGAACATTTATTAAAATAATTGGGTTTTAATGTTTATTAGCAAACACTATTAACAAAAAATTTGATAGGTAAGATTTTAATGTACTTATTTATTTCATTTCTGCTTTTCATGGTATCGATTAATAATGTAAATATCTCCGAAACGGGTTGACATATCGATGTGCGGTTTTCGGCATTCATTTTGTCTTAAAATTCTGTATTGAAATCATGTATCGCATGACCCCCTTCCTATTTAAAAAAAAAGTTACATTCAAAATGGCGGTTCCAAGATGGCGGACCAGATTTTTAAAGTCACAGTAAAATAGTATTTTCAATTTGAGTAGGATCCTCAATCATACCTACCGCAAAATCACCTTTGTATATGAAATATTAAGCCGTTTCCAAACATTTCCCCCACCCTGTATATTAATGATTAATAATAATAATAATTATTATTTTTCT
The DNA here is from genome assembly GCA_948455865.1 of Conomelus anceps. NCBI lineage: Eukaryota > Metazoa > Arthropoda > Insecta > Hemiptera > Delphacidae > Conomelus > Conomelus anceps. The sequence goes on from OX418216.1 coordinate 130,563,192, forward strand.
GCATGATGGAAAACACATCCAGAAGACGAGTTTATTGATATAAGCTCAAAAATTACAAATATGTTATATAGAGATAGATCAAGCTAATACTATTCTTAACTTGCCTTTATAACTAATACAAAAATAAAAAAAATAAACTATTTACGGTACCTAAAACTACCTAAAGTATGCAAAATCGTATTTCTATTCACATCCTATTCACTATGAGCTCCTATCTATGGTACGGTAGACTCCAATATTATAAAACCAATCCCTATTTTTTTTTTAAATCTGCTAATATTGCCTTCTTCTTTCATTTCCAGTGGAATTCTAATGTAAATTGTTGGCCCTATAAATATCTTTGATCTTTGTCCGAATTAATGAATTGTTAATTAATTTATATCACTCCCGTCTTGGTGAATATACTAAAGAATCCTCATTCTTTTTCTATCTTCAACTACAGTTGTAGTTCAAAAGCATGAACGACCCACGACTGATATGTTGACAGTGTCGACAAAAGTAGAGCCAAGAGAACAAACAAAACTGTTGAAATTGCAACTCAACCCGACTTAAGTCGTGTTTTAGTCGACTTGCACCTCTTCGACTCGACTTTAGCTTCAGTCGACTTGCTCTCTTGAGACCGACTCGCAAGTCGACTTGCAGAAAGGAATGAGTCGCCCATCACTACTCACGCTCCTACTTACAATCCAACTTTATTCCTAATCAGCTGTGAACGTCGCTCTTGAGCCGAAAAATGTAACCGAAGTTGCCCGATGTTGCCCGAACTTACCCGAAGGTCATGCACTGACTGAGATAAGATGGACGACTTTGATCCGACTGCCCCACACACGCTCCAACACCGTCGACATTCGTAAGTCGTCCCTCTAGTGGTCCATCTACAATTCCAACCATCCAACAAGCCCATTCACGTTCCGTTTTCGGATCCAACCTTGAAGGTTGGACTGCAAGTGGTACTGCAAATCGGAACGTGAATGCCCGGCTTTAACCTTAACTACTGTTAACACTACATAATACCACAGAATAGAAAATCTTCTGTTTACCATTCTACCATATGAGCCTGTTCACACGTGGCGTTTTTTTTTTGTGGAGCGTCTGTGGCGCAGCTGGTGGCGAAGCATTGTCAGATTGTCTTATAATTATGGGATTTTCGTGTTCTGTTCACACGGCACTTCGCCACGAATTTAGCTGCTCATCGGCTGCTGGCTTCGCCGCAGAAACTTGTCACAAAAAGTGGAGCGTCTGATATGCCGAAAGGCTCAGTGCCATTAGAACTAAATGGCAGCTGCCGGTTGCTGTTCACTCGCTTGCTATTTTTTCAGCTGCAAAACGGACGCGCGGCTACGCGCCACTGATGCTTATCTCAACCAAAATCTAAATTTGGTGAAATTTCTGATATTTGAATTTTTCAAATTGCCACACTGTTCATATCTTTTTGAATTTTCTTTCTATCAGCAAAATTACCCTTTTTATTAAGTATAAAAATTTCCTTCTCTAAAGACAGAAAACAACAATTCAGTTAAGAAATTATAGTTTTGGGTGGGTTTACAATGTGACTTCACAAATTATGAATGATGTGGATAATGAATGAATAAACAAATATTTATTAGTATATTAACATACTTCAAATGTTATTACTATCTAAAAAGAAGAGATGTATGAGAATGTTTATTTTTTTCAGTCCAACAGAATTATTTTTGTAAGTCTGGTACCTTTCAACTTTACTGAGCTCTACTAACTTATATTAATGGAGTCAAAGTAGCAGACAATGAACAAATTTCCTATATCCAAATATTCCAAATATCCTAGTTCTAGTCATTTTATTGTTTCTTGAGAGAGTATGTATGTGTGTGGACTATATTGACACTTGTTCTCTAGAATTCCTGGAGTTGAATCAGGTGATAATGGCATGTTTGTGTCATATAAAATTACAACATCAACAAACTAGTCAATAATAATCATATAAATAGTTATGATTCAAGAAGAGATATACAATAAACTGATAAAATATCAGTCTTGCCGACTGCCGAGTATATATATATTTTTTTTCTATAACTTACGGTTATTCTCACTCCCCCATCTTTTTGACCTGATCTTAGCCATAGCCAAGAAAAATTCTCTTTATCGAGATACAAAACTGCTTTAACAAACAATTGAACAAAATAAAAACAGAAAAAAAGCAGAAATGAAAAAATAAATAGTTATTTAATAATAGCTATTAATCAGTAAGAGTGCAATGAAAGCACAATTGTCTCTTAATTTTGAGGGTAACCCAAGATTTATCACATTTTTAAACCACTATAGGTTTTTTTTATTCATTTGCGTTACGATAGGCCTATTTGTTTTTTTTTCTTAATGAAGTAATACTACTCATGTCAATACAATTTATTTTTGACAATGTACTTCTGATGTATTGTATTTTTAATTTGATGTTTGTGATGTATTTTTAATTTCAATTTGAGTTTGCTATGTTTGTAATTTACAATTATTCCTGCTGTAGAACAGACTTGCATTAAACCTAAAAATGGAATGAGCCAGAAAAAAATCGATAATAAAAAATCCCTCTCTCTCACGATCCAGAGGGTGCAACCCCTGTCCAAATGGATGAGGCGAGCGAGGCGAGCTTGCCGGCTAGTAATCATAAAACTACCATGAAAATTGTTTTGGTTGCAAGCTGCAGCGCGTTAGTCGCGCGTAGTGGAGCAACAGACATGCGGCTGCTGCGCTACCGTCGCGCCACAGCTGCTCCACTAACGCGCGTTAGTGGAGCAGCTGTAGTGCCGCAAAAAGTTGCACGTGTGAACAGGGCCTATACTGTGATAATACTACGCAACTGGTATACATTTCTTGATTGGAAAATTGTAGTAAGCTACTTGTGTTTTTTTTTTAAGAGAATAACAATACCGTAGCACCATAATATAGTACGGTTGCTGGAAAAATTGTGTCCACTCAACTTAATCCGAAATGCTATTAATTTACATGTTTTTCTTTTTTTTTCAAGAGAATAACAATACCGGAGCATCATAATATAGGACGGTAGCTGGAAAAATTGTGTACACTCAACTTAATCCGAAATGCTATCTCCAAAAGAAAGTGGAAGTTTCATAGCCGAAAAATCTGAATTGGTAACAATCAATCAGAACGGCATAACTTCTTTGTCTCAGCAGGTAGGAGCAATTGCATACCTTTTCATCCCTACATTACACCGGTACATTCATATGCATGTGTTTTATTAATCTTGAATTTTGAGTCCATTATAGACTATTACAGATAGTTTCACGGTGCTTGGCGTCTCGGTGGAGCATGCGCGCTGAGCGCTTTCTCCCACTAATGTACCTGCTGCTTCGCAGTACAGTCAAGTTCAAATATTCCCTAAGTCCGCTAACGCTAAAACGTTCAGCATAGAGTGTATTTGACGCGACTGTACTTGAAGGCTGGAGGGGAAGCGTGGTGGGAAAGACTTTCTGTCTCTCCCGCACTGCCTCCCCTGCCACCAGCGAGACGCCAAGCACTTTGAAACGGTCTGTATCAGTTCTTAATCTCCCATTCACCAAAAACGTCAAAATGGTTGTCATGGCTGCATGAAATTAACTGCTTTTCTTCTTTGCTATTGTGACGGCTATTTTTTTGTATCATCCCGGGCCCTTTAGTAAGGTTGACCGATTGGTTTGGCCAGCAAACAAGACTGTTCTCTGCTGTAAAATCACTTCCTGGTGGTTCGTAACCCACCTAAAACTGTAAGTCCAACTCACCAATCACCATCATCTAACTCATTACCCTTGCACAGGTCTCAGACCCATGTGGACTTCATCCTCTGAAAAAACCATCTTTTTTCTCTTGAGAAATCTTATATATCTATTACTAAAGTTACTAAGTCGAGATCAAATTAATGTATTGTCAAGCCACAACAGTACTTTAATCATAAATAAATTGAAACAGTGGCAGGAGCTTCCTTACTAAGACTGTACCTATTGACTTTATCTATTACTAATGTCTGCAGTCTGTGCATATGTATCTGCTATCTGTTTATCTATTGATAAAATTAGATTCAGAATTTATTTCAACTTGTCTAAATGCAGCTTTTTATTAAGTAGCCTATAGTCTTTCTGTTCTGTTCATTGAGAGTTACATATGTTACAGATCTGTGCAGCATTGAAAGATGGTTCACTTTCCATTGCCAATCTGCTGTCTCAAAGCAGTTATCCAGCAAGTTTATCTGAAGAAAAATTGGTCAATTGGTTATTTGTTGTGGATGCACTCAACTTTTGCTTTTGGCCTATCAACGATGGCAATTGGGAAATAAAATCGAAAGGCCAAGTTCATACTGGCTACTTTGCACTGTGTGCTGCCCTGGATGATGTAAGAATACAGCATTTTCAAATTATTTCGGTGCTTTGAGAAAACATGTTGATTGGTGTAATTTTAATATTCAAGCGTATTTTTTCATACAATTTCTTAAATTGAATGCATGTAACATACAGAAAATAAAATCGCTCAAGTATTATATATTAATTGTTAAGGCGAAAAGATGGTCCTTACAAATATAAAGGTGATGTACAAGCATGATTTATGAAACTCCAGCTTCCTTCTCATTGTAATTAAGTTACTTAATGGGAGTCAAATATTCTGATATGAGAAAACTTCTTTAACCTGGCAAAAAATAACTTTGACAAATGTTGACATTATTTGATAAATTTATAAATTCTACTTCAAATCACAAAGCATAGAAATGATGTAACATCGAACTAACTTATCCACGCTGAAAAATGTTTCCAGTTGCTTTAGCTTTCCTTATTAGAATTCTGCAAGTCTGACGTGAAATCTGTTCTTAGCGACTTTTGTTGTCTGATTAGCAACATCGCAATTCCTCTGATCTGTTTCCACATCTATATATAGACCCTCAACATATCAGACACATGATTGCACTTTCTATTCGCAGCTACAGAGGTTCGGAACCCACCTAAAACTGTAGGTCCAACTCATCAATCACCTTCATCCAACTCATTACCCACGCACAGGTCTCAGACGTATGTGGGCTTTATCCTCAAAAAAAAAACTTATCAGACCAGACTAATGTACTTAAATGACGTTTACAGAGCCCTATTCCTGACAATATGAATAAAATTGAGTATGCACTCACAGTCACTTTTGAATATATGGACTCAGTTGAGTGACTAGAGTCGACTTTTGATCTGTTGAATCGACTGGAGTCCGACAGAAAATCGTGATTGACTCGAATTTTATTGACACTAAATAAGAATCCCAAGTGCCAAGTCAATATGAGTAACTCATCTTTATTCACTCAATCTATCAACTGTCAATTTCTCTCAGAGAATAGTGGTCCTGTATAGTTCCTGAGAATAGTGGTCTGACACAATGCTTGTCTGCCAGTTTGTGGTCGATTTCTGTTGTTGTGAATACACTCATTCAAATCAATAATATTCCCTTGCCTGATTTGTTACGGTACGTTGCGTGTTTTTTAATGTGAAAACAGCTTCACTCGTGACCGCTAATTTTGCGCGCGTCTGCAGACATTACAAATAAATTTCACAAACGAATCCGAACGCCCTTATATCCACAGCTTGTTAAGAATGTAACTCTCCATGCAGCTCAGTTTCAGTCAATTGAAAGACTCAAGGTTTTCTCTATTAATAATAGCTCGATTTAACAAATTGCTTTTACTTACTAAAACTTTACGATCCATATTTGTGATCAAGCATTGTTGCAAACATTTCATTCAGCTATAAACTATAAATGAAATAGAAAGTAAATGTAAGAGCCCTATTATACTTATAGGGAACAACTTCAGTCGCGATCGTGTGCCGCAATTTAAGGCTAAATTACACCAGCTGTCTGTGTGACCGAGCTCAACAGTCAATGTACCATATCAGTTGAATTTTTAATCAAATTCACCCGGCTGGTCTGATTTAGCCTGAAATTGTAGCGCGCGACTGCGACTGTAGTGGCTCTGTATATAATAAGGCTCTAAGGAATGTTAATAGTGCTTACTCATGCTTCTATAACTATGTGCGTTATCTCACGCTTTTATAACGATGGCATTTGGTGTTTCTAATTTTTAGAATAAAAATGACATGACTAATCCAGCATTCTATGCACAAATAAATATCAAAGATTTGCAAAAGATTTTGAAAATTGATTCTGATCCTCTTTTGAAAGAGAGGCTTGATGCTCTTCATCAGATTGGAAATGTACTTCTAGAAAGCTACAATGGTAGGTAAACGTCATATTCAATATTAAATTTTCCTCTGCCGAATTCGGCATTATATTTGAACTCTGCTAACGATAATGATCCATTGTTGAACAATATTGCTATCCTTCTGTTTTTGTATTGTCTTTGCATGTAATAATGTTTATATTACAACTTTGTATATTATTATTTGTATTTTCGCTATCACCTACTTGATGAATTTGATTCTTGGATAGATTGATGATAGAATAGGGAGTTGCATTGTGAAGCTATCAATACTAATGCATGATATAATGAATATAATGTTGAGTGATAGTAGTGTTAGATTTTTGCTGGTAACAAATCTCAGGTGAACTGTTATGCTACTAATGAGTCGTTATTTTTTGATTTGATAATTTTTTCTAAGGCTTGAAAACTTTCAGTCTTGTTAATTTTTGATCTACTCATTTCTGCTTATAGTCAGTTTTCTTCTCATATTTAGACACGATTAAGCTATTTCAAGATCTTGTTTCTTCAAATTCCATTGAAACCTCAAAATAATATGATAGCCTAAATAAATTATGAAAAACGTTATTGGTAAAGGAATTTTCCCCAAGATAAGACTATTAATTCACAACAAGCCTAATTATTGATACACGTATTTTTTGCTTCCAAAATTAACTGCGTGAATTTGAGTTAGTAAATTTGACATAAACCAGGGCATTAGGTTGTGAATATTTAGACTGCATGAGACACCTTTTATACTATATTAATTTCAATTTATGATATAGATATGATGCTGTAATCGCGCTTGTTGACAATTGCACAAAGAAATTGAAATAAAACACACTTTTACGGCTTGATCATTGACAATGATCTAAAGGATTATTCTGGACTCATTGTACTTGCTTAAATTTGATTGTAGCTCTAATAGAGGTGCTACTTTTGCAGGCTCATTTGCTAATTGTGTCAAGGAATGTGAGAAATCTGCACAAAAGCTATTGCAGTTGATTGTAACCAAGTTCCCTTGCTTCAATGATGTCGCAGAGTATAAGGGACAAAAAGGTACTGTACCGTAAATAAATGTAATTAAATTCCTCAGCATATGATTAAAGTTCAGCTTGTGCGTCACTTTCAACGTTTATGATGCTTGACGAGTAATGTATGAATGTACAGTTCCAGTACGGGAAGTGATAGCCGCCAGCCGTAGCAGGTATCTGTTCAATCAGAGAGATAAGCTGCGTTCTCGTAGGTCCTGTTCGTAACGGTGACCGATTAGATTGGCCAGCAAAAACGACACTGTTCTCTGCTGTAAAATCACTTCCCGGTGGTTCGGAACCCACCTAAAACTGTAGGTCCTACTCATCAATCACCATCATCCAACTCATTACCCACGCACAGGTCTCAGATCTATGTGGGCTTCATCCTCCAAAAAAAAAAAAAAAAAAAAAAACACCATAGCTGATTTTAGTCTAGGTGACCTTCAGACTCATGTTTTGCTCCTAAGGGCGCACTACGTAAATAAGTAATAATCAAACATTTAAAATAATTGAGTGCTGCAATTACATTAATAAACATTGGGATGCAAAAATTTGTGTAAAGCCAAATTCTCTATTATTCATAACGTTTAATAAATATGTAGAATTCATTGTAACTATAGGAGTTGTCCCACAAATTTTCATTTTTGACAATAGTACTTGGAATAAACTGGAAAGTATCAGTACTTTTCAAAATTTATAACAAAACAGAATATATAATAAAAGCTTGTCAATTGATTCTTGGCAGTTGTATAAGTGCTTTGCGCATGTAGATTCTCCACTAATGACCACTATTCTATACTGTTAGATTTTCTCAGATACTTCATCATATCCATGAAAAGAATGGCCAGTTCTCGGTACAACCGCTTGGAACAATGGTTGAGTTCATGGGAGCCTTACCGGTAACCGGTAAATGTTAACGGTGGCGTCTGAGTGGTCTACTCAAATTCATATGCGTTTAAACATTTGATTAGACCAATCAGACATCACCAGTAATATTTACCGGTTACCGGTAAGGCTCCCATGAACTCGATTATTATTGTGTAAGCTGCGTAGAGGCAAAACAAATTTATTTCTGCGCACTGCCAAGAATAAGTTGACCCTTATTGTAGGATTCTTTTAGCAAATGGAAAATTGATTGTGCTTTAGAAATATATTATTGTATTAAAGTTAAAAAAATACTAGATGCAACCTGATAACGTTCTTTGTTTTATTTTAGTATCATTCTACAAGAGAGCTCAAATCCTTATAGCTGATTTATGGACGACGTTCGACAGGAAAAGCTATGGCGAATTCCATGATATTGATACAATCTCAATGTTTGCTGATTACAGGTATGTAAAAATGTAATTTCACTTGTTTACTGATTACAGGCATAAAAGAATGCCATTTCTCTTATTATTATCTTGATGCAACTTGATAAAATATGTAAATGGTTCAATGTACATAATTTACTATTCGCACAAGTAGTGGTTATATTTTATTGTTGATTCAGGTTACCGAAGTTGATTTGTAAGAGAATAATAGTAATATAAACTTAAAAATAAGAATAATAGTAAATTACTACTAAACACATTAGAGGGTTTCTGTACAGTAACAATATCGTTACGTGTCGCTATTGTGTATTTACGCATACGTAGAAGTACATGAGAGTAGAAAGAGTTTAGCGCACTTGAGCAAAGAACCTATAGTGACACTGTGCAAGAACGTTATTGATGTAACGGGTGTTTAATAATTGTAAAGATTCTCCTCGTTTCATTACTAAACAAATAAAATTGAAAATATAGTCATCGCGAAAGTAGTTAAGGCCTACGGTACTTACCAGTTAAATATGATTCTTTGTATTTTCCATAATAAAGTATACTTAATTTTATTAGTTTTTCTTTTGCTATCTTTTTATTTTTTTCGTCTTGCTTATTTTACTTTCATTTACTTTTCAATTCGAACGTGAACTTGAAGAGACCTATTGCAGTTGATGCATGTCGCTTTTGAATGAAAATAAATAGTTAAACTTTACTACAAAAGATCAGTATCATTAATATTTCCTCCTCAGTCATAATAAAATTTTATCAAAATCAAATTATTCATTCAACTACTTTAATAACTCTTGATTTATATGTTAACTTTCAATAACTTTTGAAAACGTTTTCAATACTCCGCTCAGATTACAGCTGAAATAAAAATATTATTTCAATACCAATAAAAAACATGAACATTCATGCTCACTGCTTTTTTCAGAGTACCTCAGGTTCTTGTTTATTTTGGTGTCCTTGAATACAAGAAGGAGCTTAAAGATATCCTTGAAAAAGGTAAGTTTGAATAAGCTATAATTTAGTACTTCTTTAAGCCTTAATTTATTTGAATAACTTGATTTGATAGATTGGTTTATACTTTATTGCAGATTTGACACCTAGTGGGATCGGACTCCCCTATTTCTTATTTTTACATTAATATTAACATAGCATAGATATCACAATAAAGGTGTTGCTACAAGAGTTCACAAAACCTGGATTGTAGTCAGGACAGCAATCTCATTTCAAGTATATAAAGTTGTTGACTTGATAAGCAAATTATCTGCACACAGTACCTAAGATATTGTTATGGGCTCTATATCTAAAATAACGCTGGCAACACTTACATTTATCACTCACACTTTATTAACACAAATAATCCACAACACGCACTGATCAGTAATGTCGTACACAAAATAAGCAATCAAAAACAGATAAATCGATATTGTTCAACTAATAAAGAGTTTTCATTATTACTGTACAAAAATCAATCACTAAATGTCTAAAGGCCGATCTAATATTAATTAATAACAGTTCAATAAACTGTCCAATAATTCAAGAAGAACGTCGAAAAAGAATTATCACTACAGTCAACGAAAGTTGTTAACACGGTTTCTAATAGCGCCAACGGGATTGCACTGTCTGTATTAAAGTAAACAGAAACTGTCACTGTACTCTACACTTCAACAACAGACGTTCGTTTATCACGGTCTGTATAAGCGCTTACTGGTAAACAGGAACTGCCACCACTGCCACTTATCGCATTAAAGATCGAATTACCATTGAACTAATTTTACAAAAGTCTCTCTTATACATTTTTCCGTAATCTAGAAAGACTTATCTTTCTACCGAATTCGATAAGATTCCATTGAATTCTAATTATGCACCTGGAATATTCTGCAAAGTTCTAACTAAACATCATAAAAGTGTCAAAAATAAACTAATAAGGCGAAGAGGAGAGTAATTAATTACTTAGACGGACACTTGTTGACACAAGCAGATAACAACGAGAACTGTTCATTCTTCCTCCTTTGTCTAGTTCACAACAATATCATAACCCGAACTCTATGGGCAATATACTCATTCTGCACATGTCTGTATTTACGCATGTGCAGAGAGCTCAAAGTGTCCTTTTAAGATACCGTATCAAATTTATTTATTGATTCCATTTGAACATTAACGTGACAATGTGGAAAGTCCTATGTATTGTAATCAACTAGATGGTGAATCAAAGGAGAATGCGGGTATGTTCTACTTACCAGAAATTATTCTACTTCAAAAAATCTAAACAGCAATAAAGATAACTTTCTCTCAGATATTGGTAAAATAAGGATTTTGTCAGATTTGCACTTGATTTTTCATGAATCTTGGCCATTATTATTAAGATAAAAACGTATTCAATATATTACGAAAATTTACAAAGTTGATTCATATCAGAAGTGATTTTGTTTTTCTTATACTGTACTAACAGATCAATTGATCGGAATGTCTTCTTCACCATCTCCTCCTTCTTCTGTTTTTTCATCTCCTATTTTTCTCTTAATCCTCTTTTTTCTTCTCATGCTTATCCTTCTCCTCTTCTTTTTCCTTATTTTTTTGTACTCTTCCTCCTCCTCCTTCTCCTCTATTTCCTTTTCCTATCTTTATCCTATCTTTTCATTCTCTGTTTTTTCTTCTTGCTTCTTTTCCTGTCTTCTTCTTCCTCTTAATTTTTCTCCTCATTTCTCTTCCTTTCCTCCTTCAATCCCTCATTTTCCAGCGCTAGAGCTTCGTCGACAGATGACCGCATCTACACTTTTACACAGTATATTAGATGTGTAACTGGATTTTTCTCATATTTGCTCAAAACTTTCACAATCAGCACATCTCTTTCTAGATGTATCGGATTTGCATATAATTATCTGAAGTAGCATCATTTATGATGTAGCCTACACTTGCGTATGTTTTGAACTCTCTCCTCTATCAGTGCTACCCACTTGATTAATTGAAAACTATCAGTAATCATACACTAAATTGGAATTTACTCTATTATTAAGAAATTTGTATTTTAGTAGCTTAGTGAATCTGCTCCTCAATTTATCTGTGCTATTGTTTCAGGGTCTGTAATTAACAATGGAAGTGAAGAGGAAGTGGACATAAGAGGTTGTTCTATTGAAGCTGTTGAACAGCTGAACGTCTGTGTGAGGAAGCTTCTCAAACAAGATGGCTGTGATGAAAGTATTGTATGCAATTCAATTTTGATCGATAATTACTTGTGGGACTACAGACGTAAGCATAGATCTGAGTTGGACTCAATTCCTTTTCACAAAGTTATTTCAATTTATTACTAACTGTAACTTACTATCACAAACAAAATCCTAGATTTAAATTGTATCCTATTTTTTCCTCACAAGTTATCTACCTCTTTAAATGCTTTAATATTGGTTGTCTATTTAAAAATAAATTAAACTTTTGTACTTTTATAAAATAAATTGAACATGTAGATTTATTGTGCTTTTGTTTTTGCATTATGAGCATTTGTAGACATGACTCTTCTAATAAAGCTTTAAAAAACACTCAAGTGGAAATTGTGACTAACGTTATGACGTGATGGCCGTTTCACTCTGTTGTCAAGAGAATCGTCTGACGACACACAGTACACTCTTTTTTTCTTTTCTTTTTTTGAGGATGAAGCCCATGTATACTCTCATGTGTACATGTGTCTCATGTGTACTGTGTACATGTGAGAGTACTGTGGGTCGTCTGACGATGCTCTTGACAACAGAGTAAAACGGTCATCACGCCATAACGTGAGTCATATTTCCACTGAAAAGTGTTTTTAAAGTTTCATTTTAAATTAGTGGATCTTCAACATCATAATAGATCTTCTATTTTGACCCACAAATTATTGGTCGACGTGAATTTTATGCGTGATTCATCTCCAATTGAGTGTCCATACCCTAATAAGTCGTTACTTGCGATGAGTAAAGTCTATAGTATTCCAAACACATGAAGAGACGTCTTCTAATCCTAGATGCTCAGCCGTGGGGGGATGAGCTGTGATTTAGAGTGGTGAGGTGGTTAGACTCTAGACTATCGAAGTGGAGAGAAACAAGGAGTCCTCTAACAATTTATGAAAATAATATGGGCTATAACTAATTTCTTGTAAATGGGTGATTCGGGGGTGCACCCCCTTATTAAAAAAATCCTTTTAGCACCCAGCGGATCCAGACTGACCTCCCCGGGTGGGGAGGGGGGTAATATGGAATACCACCACCTAGAGATTGTTTGGGAGTTCACCCCGGGAAAATTTTGGAAATCAATCAGTAGCGGATCCAGAAAACTGTCCTGGGAGGAACATTCATAGGCAAATCCAAAAAGACAGACACCTTTGAGGGGTGTGAGGGATAAATACCAGAGGGCCTGGGGTATTGAAGATATCTTAAATCAAGAAAGGCTTGAAAAGATTTACTCGAAACGCTTTCAAAGTAGGAAGCCTTTGCCGTGCCAGAGACAGACTTTTCATGGTGGTGGTGGGGGGGGGGGGGGTGTCATCTTAGGAATATCTAGGATAGCTGAATGAAGGGGATTGAAGTACTTCTGACATGATAAACACCTATTCCTTTGTTAATGCCCCATTTAATCAAAACATTCTTCGAATTGAAATATATTGAGAATACAAAAGTTATATTCTATACTCTAATCTCTAATAACATGAAAGGCAGTGCTGACAAATTTAATATGTGTTCAGCAGATTGTTTCACAAAAGAAGAATTTGGTGTAGGATTAGGGCAAACCAAACCTAGATACAATTACCACAGAGTTGAAATAATACAAAATATTTATATTTTTTGAAAACCTTGTAAAAAGAAGACACACTTTGATCATTTTAACAAACTTTTATTTCAAACACAGCTCCAGACAAAATGTTCAGTTATTTTTCATTTTAACATATTTTTAAAACACAATACACAATTAGCTCCAGACAAAATGTTCAGTTATTTTTCATATTAACATATTTCTAAAAAACAAATACAGTCCTATTTCTACCCAAAAAAGTGTCTTGAAAGTTTTGCCTCTCATGGCATCGAGACATTTCAGACCAGCTTCTTTTGATAAATCATATATTGATATTTCAAGGCACAACATAGTTATGCACAGCTCCACTGTGTCAACTATTTAGTTTACATTATGTATATATATATTGGTTATATTGGATAAAAATAATACTGATGTTTCAACCACTTTCATTAATAACATAGATACTATAGTTTTCATTTCATTTCATTTTATTAATCTTATGTTGAGCATTGTATCTTGTACAATATAAACATGAGTCATACAATATTCTTTAAATATAAACAATCATCTCCATTAAAATACATAATATTTACAACATAACACAGTGTTAATATGAGCTATTATAGAATAAATATCACAACTTTCAAATTTGTCTAAAGTTGAAAAATTCTTCCATGCTGTAGAAGCACTTTGTATGTAGCCAGGACTTCAAACTTCTCCTAAACATCGAGTCAGTTTCCATTTGTTGAATCTCTGCAGGAAGGGCATTATGGATCTTCTTAGCCATATACTGAGGACTTGCTTCATAAAAAGAGGTTCTGTGAGCTTCAAGTCTTACATTTATCCTACTTCTTGTATTATATGCATGGAAGTCCGCTCCAGTCATCCATTCACTCTTGAATTTTAATGCCATACAGGCTGAAAAGTACACAAACAGACAGGTCAATGACAAAATCCTTGCTGATTTGAATAAATTTCTGCATGGGTACAATGATGGTTTCCGAAACATAACCCTGAGTGCTCTCTTTTGTACTCGGAAAACACGAATGCAGTTATGTGAAGCTCCCCATGCGACAATACCATAGAACAACAGCGGCTCAAAGTATCCATGGTATGCCATTTTTACAATATTCTCATCAGCCACTTTAATTAATCTGGACATGACATGGACTGCCGAGTTCAGTTTTTTCACCAATGTCTCTATATGAGTCTTCCAGGTCAAGCACTGCTCAATAAAAATACCCAGAAACTTGGTGCAATCAACCCTTTCAATGGTAGTTTCTGCCATTTTAAATTGAAATGAGGGATGGTTCAGATCTCTTATTGAAAAATTCATGAAACATGTCTTGGAAATATTAACTTGTAGCTCATTAGCTTGAAACCAAGAGTCAGCACTCCTCAAAGCAATCTGGACATTAAACTTCAACCCCTCAATGTCGGTTGAAGTCAAAATAAAATTAGCATCATCTGCAAAGAGTATGGATCGTGCAAGAGGCACATTTGCAGGTAGGTCATTAATGAAAACCAGAAAAAGGTTTCGACTGTCTTGTCATTTTCAATCTCTATCTGAAACTATAGTATCTCATGTGTTATTAATAGGAGTGGTTGAGACATCAGTATTATTTATTATGGCTGTCTACGACAATATCATCATCAACAAAGAAGATTCAGTTCAGTTCAGTTTATTCGCATAATTTGCACTTCATTTCGCAATAATTTACATACTTTGAATAATAAATTAATAGATGCATACGTGGGAGTAGAAGCAAAAGTCTGGAAATAACACTTGCCACCAAAAAGGAGCTCGAAATAAAAAGTAAGAAGAGTGATTCATGAAAGGCGTCAGTGAGAGACCATCAAGATGAGTAGCAGATAGATATATCAGCTAATTTTGGGTGTCCCTAACTTCGCCAGTCGCCAGAGCCTTGTCGGCCGTAGTCACTAATAGTAACCCACCATCAGCAAACATCTCAACACTGTCTCCAGTCAAGAGATGACACCTAATGGAGGGAACTCAGGACTGACGTTTCCCAGCCCACACGAGGTGTGGAATTAACACCATTCAGGGATGTAAGGTTAACTTGCCCCCTTGGAGGGGCCTTGTGGACCATCCGAGGTGGATGCTGTTCCTAACTACTACCATTTAATAGAGGGAGGTAGTGTTGAAGTCGAGAGGTAATCCCTGCGGTACCTCCAGAGATCACCTCTGTCCTGCAACCAAACAATATCCCCTGGCCACATGTTTTTGTATAAATAATAATTGATTTGAAAAGTATATGTTCAAATGTCAATCTCATCCGCTGGGTTTTCTGCAGTACTCCTACAACAGTAAAAAAACACAAATATATTAAAAAGAGACATCAAAAACTATTCCACAAGCTAGCATCCTAGCAACACAATAGAACTCCCTCCCCCCAAGACGATAACCCCTCCAACTAAACCGAAAGCAGAAACTACAACGCGGTGACATCATCGAAGACACCATTAGAACAGAACTTCAGATGTCATTTGAGGCAAACAAGAAGATCCTCTTGAAATGTCTGTTCCATCATGTTAAAGTATTGATGGAGTTGAAACAGCCACTTGATTTATCAAATAGAGCAATGAACAATCTCCATCCTTTAGTATAATGTTAAAGGATAGTTGGAATAAATAAAAAATTACCTATCCAATCCCATGTACAATATCATTACTGTATATTGGAATAAATTAGGAAACCAATGAAATTAAATTTGGTATCAATAATTTTCATGTTTATTAACTAACATAGAAATAATAAAACAATCCGTTCAATATGTGATTGAAACTTAAAAAAAATCTTTACAAACTAGTTTCAATTCAACAGTTTTTCTAACTATATTTAGCAATGACTTAAGCATCAAATGGTGAAAATCAATTTAAAAATAATCTGAAAATTGCAGGATCAAAAGTGAAAGAATTTTTTTTAAATATTGAATATTTTGTTGCCAAAATGAATAGTACATACAAGCAGAAATATCTGCAACCTAAAATTAAAACATAAAAATAAATACAAGAAAATTAGATGATTGATTGAAATAAGTTTTGATATAAGAAAATGTTGGTTTAGTACGGAAGACCTATCAATAGTCACTGAAAATTGACAAGAAAATGTCAATGTACAAGTGAGGTGTCTATAAATTGGAGTAGTGGGCCTTCTAATAGTTACTGGATATAAACACTAATGTACAAGTTCATTGAGCCAAGTTTTGGAGCACTTTATATTATTGAGAGTAACATGGATTGTTCATCTACTAGGACTGGAGTAATTTGAACAGAAACCAATTATTGCTGATTCCTAACAACCATTCCTGGATGAATAATATTGAATACGCCTATGCAATCAAGTTTTAATAAGAGGGTTTTTCAAATACTAGAATGATCATCATAATATAAGCCTATTTAAATTGCATTAAGAGGTTACTGATGTAATAATTTGAATTAGATTATAGAAACTATCAAATTATAGAAACATAATTTATTAATTTCAAATTCCTTTAAGTGCTATTAATTTATATCAAATTATCATCTTGGCTACAGAACATAGAAGTTATCAGTTCTGTATTTATTTGGCAGAAACTATTTTTTTCAAATAACTTGTTCAAATATTAATTTAAGTTATTCTCCAGTCAAAACCAATGTAAATTTTCTGCCTCAGATCTTTGAAGAAACTTTCAGTTGATCAATGGTTTCAAGATTGACTTTCTGAAGCACTCTGTAAGTAGTGTCCAAGAGGAAAGTAGAAGCCAAGAGAAATTAAATTTATTAGAAATTAGAAATCATAGATTGATTACAAGTAACAAAATGAGAAACATTGCATAACTTATTCACTGAGTAAAGCCCAATGTGTATTCCAATAAAAATAATAAAATAATAATCAATTGATCCAAAAAGATAAATTGTTAATCAAGGCCACTCATATAATACTGTAGGTTATCATGTTTGGTATAGGTGGATCGCAACGAGAATGGCATTGGCTTACCATAAGAATACATGTTACTCTTATGTCCTATGTCATTCTTGTGGCGATCCACCTATATGTCTTACAGAATCTATAAATGACGCATTTCTTTCCAGGTTTGTATATTCCAGAGTTACAGACCGTTTCACGGTGCGTGGCGTCTCGCTGGTGGTAGGGGAGGGAGTGCGAGAGAGACAGAAAGTCTTTCCCATCACGCTTCCCCTCCAGCCGTAAAATACAGTCGCATCAAATATACTCACTGCTGGACTTTTTAGCGTTGGCGGACTTAGAGAATATTTGAACTTGATTGTACTGCGAGGCAGCAGGTACAGTACTGGGAGAAAGCGCTCAGCGCGTATGCTCCATAAAGACACCACGCACCGTGAAACGGTCTGTATCAAATAATTCTTAGCTTGGCTTTGAAATAATAAATTGGGAAAGCTAGACTTTTGAAGCAACGTTATTGAACTGGATTAAGTAGATAATAATAATAATAATATTGTGTGACCTTGCTGGCTCAGGTCAGGTCTGGTGTCAGAGTTAAGCAGGAAACCCACTAGCCCGGCACCGGCGGCTCCCAGCGGCGTCCGGCGGCGACCGGCGATAACCAGCGACGGCCGGCAATTTACAACAATAACCCACTAGTCCGGCATAGCTCCGGCAGAAACTGGAGCTGACAGAAAAAAAGGCAGCAGTTGCAATGGAGAGTTCGTCAGATGAGGAGTTATTTGTGATAGTCGCGGTGAGTGCTGAAGAAGAAAAGAGACAGAAACTGAGGAAACAATTAATAAAAATAATAATTAATTGAAAATAAATTTGAATAAAAATAAAAAATAAAATTGAAATAAATTAAAATAAATTAAATTGAAAATAAAATAAAAATTAATTAAAAATAAAATTTATTCAATTATTTATTAATAAAAACAATGTCATGTTACTATTTCAATTTAATTTGAACCAATAACAAAAATAATCCATGAGATCGAAATTCTGTCACTGGATCGCCTTTTGTGATTTCATGTCACCTGTCATGCCTGCTATCTCGTCCATAACTCAATAATTTGTATTACGGTACATCACAAAATCATGTTTTAATTTGTTATTGGTTCAGGTAAGTATTGATTAGTAAGATTTGAGATCAATGTGACTTATTTATCTGCAGTATTTTCAAAACAGCTATTCAATAATTGAATCGTCACTATTTTACTTACTAATCAATACTTACCTGAACCAATAACAAATAAAACATGATTTTGTGATGTGATAAAATTCTGGATGAGACAACTGGCAGTTAAAAGGTAACATGAAGTCACAAAAGGCGATCCAGCGAAAGAATTTCGATCTCATGGATTATTTTTGTTATTGGTTCAAATTAAATTGAATAAATAACATGACATTATTTATATAAATTAATAATTAATTTTTTATTTTATTTCTATTTTATTTTTATTTCATTTTTATTTTTATTTTATTTTATTATCATTTTATTTATTTTTTATTTTTATTTTATTTTCTGTTTTATTTGAGTTTTATTTTTATTTTATTTTATTATCATTTTATTTATATTTTATTTTATTTTTATTCTAGTTTTATTTATTTTATTTTTATTATATTATTTTATTTTTGTTTTTATTTTATTGTTATTGTAATTTTTTATTTTAATTTTTTTTCAATTTTATTTTTAATTAATTTTTATTTTTATTAACTGCTTCCTCCGTTTCTGTCTCTTTTCTTCTTCAACACACACTGCGACTATCACAAAGAAAGAACTCATTGTACCGTTCACGCAGAACACTTGCGATACTCTGGCATCGACTAGAGAAATGCCGGTCAGGCTGCCCGGCAAGAATGCCCCCAAGAGCTTCTGTCGCCGCCGGCCGCCGCCGGTGACGGACAGATATAGTGGGTTGCCGTTCAATGAAAACAACGCAAAGCAATGTTGCCGGTAAGCATCGGTCGCCGCCGGGCCAGTGGGTTTCCTGCTTTATCAGGTCGCAACTGAGTAAGTTCAGTGCCTCTGACATGACTTAATGACAATTTATAGGCAGCTGGGACCGATAGCTTAACATGCCCTCCGAAACACAAGAGTGGCCCAAGGTAAATTCAGTAGATGAAAATGACTAGTCAGATTTTGAAGTTACAAGAGATTTTGTTGACTGTTAGGTGGACTTTTATTATGACTACAATTATTATGTAGATATGTTATTTGAAAATAATGAAGGAAAGCTGAGCAAAATAGAATAAGTTAATTAAAAAATAGAGACAACTTGATATGATACTTCCTACCTTATGACATATATACAGATTTGATTTTCAGAAATACTCATTGTAGATTAATTTATCAATGTATCATTTGAGCACTTCTCTATTAATCAGTATGGTTCAAATAACAAATTCAAAACTTATCGTTTAGTAATAATGAGTGTTGAAAAATCGACTAGAACACTTCAGCATTTTAACTCAAAATGGTTGATGTTACTAGTTGTTGATTTCAAGTCAATAATTTCTTTATCTGACAATAACTACAAAAAATATTGTTATTTGAAGCAATATATTTTCATGACATATTAATTAGAAAAATCAACGGTTTCGAATTAAACCGTATTGTTCCAGGTCAGGGGTGGAAAATAGTTCTGATGGTTTGTTGGAAGAGGGGAGGGCAAATGCCCTGGGTGTCCTCCTCTGGGGAAATTCTGAAGTTTTGACAAAACATTTTTGGGATTTTCAAGCTATGGTCTGGGCAATAGCTGAAATTCCTTGGTGAAGTTTAAAAAATGTTTATATCCAATTATTGGGGGTTTCAAGTTGTTTTAGAAACTAAATTTGGATTTGGAAATTTTAAAAATGTTTTCCACATCGTACACTACCAACGCCTCCTACCTAGAGGTACAGAGCCTCATCACTGAAGGTGATGACGTATGTCAGGTTGAGGAGATCAAGTGATTTTTTTTTAAATCCATAGAAATGGCTCCTATCGATTATATTAGTTAATTTTGTATCATATTTCCTCCCAAATATTGACAATCACTGCTTTCTTCATAAATTTATAACTAAAGAGTCCAATTCTAAGTCATGTCCAAGTTTCATTGGAATATCTCCACAAACTCTTGTGCCCTCCCTAGACCAACTCAGCTAATCAGCTACGGTACTGTACCGTATTTTATTTTATTTATTAATTTTTTTTAAGGATGAAGCCCATATAGGTCTAAGACCTTTGCGTGGTTAATGAGTTGGATGATGGTGATTGATGAGTTGGACCTACTCTACAGGTTTAGGTGGGTTCTGAACCACCGGGAAGTGATTTACAGCAGAGAACAGTGTCTTTTTTGCTGGCCAATCTATTCATATTATATCTAGTGTATCCGCTATTTGCCTGAGGGAGTACATGCTCCTGATTATAGCTTCTGTAGACCTATTCTTTATTCATAATCATATTACTAGTATCTCCTTTGGGGGGGGGGGGGGGGCATGTGCCCCTTCTTCACAACATATAGTACGCCAACAGACTTGCAACGCAAAGATCAATGATACAGGTGAAAGAGCAACGATAGAGGGCAACTCTGTCTATAGCCATGCTCTGAGATCGTTGTGCCCCATGTAGGGTTGTTCCGATATCGCGAATCTTCCGATATCCGATATTATATCGATATTGAACTTCAATATCGATACAGCGATATATCGGAACTAAAATAATCAATCAATCAATATATTTATTCAAGTAAAGTTACATACAGTAAGCCAGGCTTAGTAACATTTGAATCGTCTATGTACAAATATAAAATAAAAACAGTTATATAAAAATGTGACAGCAAATACAATTTTTAGAATAATACAACACTGCATATTATGTAAGCCTGCCAATACAATATCGTTTTATTACTATTATACAATTTCTGTATTATTATTTAATCACTGTATAATAGAAACATAGGCAAAAACAAAAAACTACGTCTCCCTCCACAGCAACTCTATACACTCTTCTATGGAGTAGGGAGCACCTTTTAACATAACTTCCTTAATGTTTAACAATATTTTTGGGAAGTTTACAAAATCCTTGTAAGTTGGGGGTAGCATATTAATCAACTTCAGACCACGGTAATGTGGCCCCTTTTCTAGAAGAGTCAGTCTATGTACCGGGTAAATGAGGATCGAGCCACCGTTTCTTGTATTGTAGGGGTGATCCTGCACAGCAGATTATTCCAATTTTTACTCACATAAGTTATCATTTCAAGAAAATAAATAGCTGGCAGAGTAAGGAACCTTTCTTGTATAAAATAAGGCTTGCAAGATGTTCGGGCTCTGAGATTGTACATTATTCTCAGAGCCCTCTTCTGCCTTCTGAACACCACACCGAGGTGGGTGTCACAGCCACCCCAGAATATCAAACTGTAACATATGATAGACATGAGGTAACCGTGATAGATTGCTCGTAGGGATTGACTCCCTACTGCTCCCCTAACACACCTCAGCAAGAACAGAATAGCAGAAGTCCTCTGCAAGAGGCATTGTATATGATTACCCCATCTCAAGTCACTACGCAGCTCGACCCCTAGAAACCCCGCGCCATATGACTGATTGTACCCTAATATGTTTTGCATGGTGCTGTTTGGATCCAGACGTGATGCTGTAAATTTTAGAATTTTTGTTTTTTGAGTATTAAGTTCAAGATGGTTTTTCTTGAGCCAGAGTTAAATCTGATACAGCTTTATGTGTCCTAACCTGAATATTATCACTTGTGCCTTTTACTAAAACTGTGGCATCATCAGCAAACAGGATAAGCTTAGCGTTTATCTCTTTGTGGAGGTCATTTATATAAATGTTAAAAAGTAATGGACCTAGAATTGTACCTTGAGGGATCCCTTGGGGTTGTTCTAGCCAATCTGAATCTCTGAAGAATCCCTTATCGTCAATAATTCGAACAGCTTGATACCTTCCTGTCAGATAAGATTGAAAAAATCGAATGCTTCGGCTGTGACACCATAATACGCCAGTTTCCTTAACAACTGTCCATGATCGATATTGGCGATATCGAATGAACGATATTATCACTGATCTTTGAAAAAATAGGATATTCTCTGAATTAAACCAGAATTTTACAAAACTAGACTGGGTTTGAGTAAACAAGAATATAAAAAAAAAACAGTTTCAATACTTACAGCAAACAGCTCAAAATCAATTTTGAGTTTTTCTAGTTTTATTGATACAAAATTTGAGTTATAAGGCTCACATGGCTTCAAAGTCAGTATTGTAGTTCAACTTTTAACTTGACCTAGAACGCTAGAACTGCCAATTGGGCCATGCGCATTGAAACTCTTGTATCATATCAATAAATCTATTGAACTGGTATGATAAAATAGTGTGTTATTTCATTGAGAAGTCACTACTTGTCACTCATGACAACATTATCATGTGAATTACATACTGGAGCCAGGGTCATGAATATATGGAATAAATTAACTCAATAACTGAAATTCGGAATAGAAGATGCAAACCATTATTGTTATACTAGACTGGTAACAGCAACAGGACCATTCATTATAATGCATGGCAAGGGCAAGATGACAGTACAATGTTTATTGTACTATAAGGAAGCCACCAAGATGAATTGGTTAAGTTGTATTGTTTGCTATTTGTATTGTTAGGTTGATAGAGTGATGTTTATATCAAAAATGTTTTATAAAAGACTGAACAGCTGACTAAGCTGTCCTCACACTCAATGTGCCCAGCTCGGCCTTGCTAAAGCTGGGCATTCACGACTGTCGTCTAGCGGACTCTCACCTCTCGTTGCGGAGGAGCCTTTTTCGACGGTAGTGGGGGAGCTGTGAGCCAAGAGGGGAAGTTGTAGGGAGCTGTATTTGGACGTGGAGCGTGCAGCTGTGTTTTGCTTTGGATCCATGGATCGTTGGCTAGAGTGTTTTTGAGGTTACTTTATGGGAGTGTGGTCAAACTAGAGTTAATGATAATATGAATTGATTAAACTTTAATTATTCACTTTTTTGAATTCCTGTTTGCTTAACTATAAATAAATACTAATGCAAACAAAATGCACATCTAAATACAAAATCGTGATAATAAACACTACCTTCTAGGTTCATCCCAATAATATTGAAACTTCCTACCAACTGTTCAATGAAGCCATTAATTTTATTTTGACAATGCTTTCCATGCTAATCATTCATAAATCCATGTAGTTATGCTGCAGTTTTTCTAATTTTAAACTTAACTCGTGGATATACATTAACTAATATTGATTTTGATATCAATAATTGTGAGGGAACTAACTCCCCAAGTCTCATCTTGTTAGTCTTTGAAATTTTAAGCATGAACTCGACAAGAAACTATCCCAGAAAATAAAATCACTTACACTTGATACATATCCCTAACTGTGTTCTACTGTATGTTTTCCAATGAGGTTGTTTTTGTTTGACATACCTATTAAAATAGTTTTAATAATAGCTTTATTATCACTTACCTGGTGGTTCGGAACCCACCTAAAATAGTAGGTCCACCATGTTCCCCGTAACATGGCACAAACGGCGAGGTGGAACTACCCATAAGGGTCTCCCCACCATTAAAAAAGCCATACGCTTATTATTATTATAATTATTAAAATAGTGCTGAAGTGATTTAATTTTGGCATTCTTAAAAAATCTTCACCCTTATTGGCAACTGACAAGGCAATAAATTCTGTAAAAAAGTAGTCATGAAGTATTTTATTGAAAATCACTTGTCAAACAATTTTTCCCCAATGAGAATTCGACCCACCAACCTTTGACTTGGTAGACGAGGATTCATGCTCTCAGCCACGTTATATTGGATATGATAGCGTTACTTATAGAGTATCTGAATGGTGGATTAGGATGAACATGCCGAGTGAACAGCTCCCCTACCAATGTCGAAAAACAGGCTTCCCCCACCATCGTCGAAAAAGGCTCCTCCGCAACGAGAGGTGAGAGGCCGCTAGACGACAGTGGCATTCACGTTCCAACTTGCAGTACTGCTAGATGGATAGTCGAGTCCACTCACGCTCCTACTTACAATCCAACTTTATTCCTAACTAGCAGCTACCCGTCCTTCGTACGGATTATGTTTAGAAATACGACTAAATATGTTTCGGCTTTTTTGATAGCAACGATCATGAAGTTGTTAGCAGCTTAGTTAACAACTTAGGACGTAAACAATTCAGTGACAGTTATCAGAGAGAATATTTGAGAACAGCTGATTGATAAATCATCATAAATTACGTGATTTGTTGTTGTTCTCATGTGGTAATAATAGTGCTACCTGGCGAATTCCCAAGAGCCTAGCACAAACCGCACCTTCCTAAAATGTTAATTTTTGTTTTGATAAATTGAAATTAGAAAATTTTGTTTTTTTCAACAAAGAAATAATTGATAAAACATAAGATTAGTGATGGCAAGAAAACATCGATGTTTTGTACAAAAAAGGACCGATGAGGACCGATGTTTTTCTACCATCGATGTTTTAGTCCAGATACATCGATGTTTGAGTTGCAACACGTTTTGTCATCTCATCATCTTTTTACGAATCAATTCTTGAAAAAATTCCAATTTTTTTGTAGTAGAAATAGAATTTTTACTACTTCACTTGCCTTTTCCGGCCCGGGTCCCGGGCAAATGACCCGAGAAAACCGGTCTTACTA
The DNA here is from genome assembly GCA_948455865.1 of Conomelus anceps. Lineage (NCBI taxonomy): Eukaryota > Metazoa > Arthropoda > Insecta > Hemiptera > Delphacidae > Conomelus > Conomelus anceps. Next base: position 130,588,126 of record OX418216.1, read on the forward strand.
CGGCCCTGGATACAATAAGATACAAGTAAATAGCATATTTTGTCTCTCTAACAAACTATGTCTTTTGTCTGAATTTTAATTTTCAATAAATTGAAACAACACTGTATGAAAACTGTTCGTTACATCACAATGACACCTGATCCATTCTTTCATGTTTCATGTAACCCTAATCACACTTTTATAAACCAGTGGTGCCATATTATGGTACCATACAATAATTTTCTAGGGTTTTGAGAATTTTGAATGTTAATATCTTTTGAATAATCTTTTTTATTCAAGGAAGAAGCCCACATGAGTCTGAGACTTGTGCGTGGGTAATGGAATTACTGTGTAATTAGGGGCACATTCAATAGTCCACCTTAATACAACTGTAGTAAATATAGCAATAGTTTGTAATGTTACCAAAACATCGATGTTTCAAAAACATCGATGTTTTTAGCTCGATGTTTCAATGCCATCGATGTTAAGCGTACGATATATCGATACATCGAAACATCGATGTTCTGAAAAAATTTGCCATCACTACATAAGATGAGCTTTAATTCACACCAGACATATGTTTCCTAAAAGACTGCAATGCTCCGACTACACAAGTCTGCTGACAGCGTAAATAACGCCGCGAAGGGCCCACCATTTATATTTGAGAACAGCTGATTGATATATCATGATAAATTACGTGATTTGTTCTTATTCTTATGTGGTAATAAAACTTGGAAGAAATGTATTCAAAATCGCACAATACTTGGTTTTTAAACGTTTATTATTATGTTGAAAAAAAAGTTAATTTAGTTTTTTATAGCTAAAGACATTGTCAATAATGTTTTCAATACTGTTCAATAACTAAAATCCCGATCGATGCTCTCGTTTTTGAGGAGAAGGCCGCGAAAAATACCTTTGCGGCCGTGACAGACAGACAGAAAGTGAGATAAGACTATTTTCGGCTTATTTAATGTATAAAACGTAAAAATAACCAAAAATATACAATTCTGATAAATATACAGACAAAACTCTAATTTTATTTATATAGATCAGCTGTGAACGTCGCTCTTGAGCCGAAAAATATAACCGAAGTTGCCCGAACTTACCCGAAGGTCATGCACTGACTGAGATAAGATGGACGACTTTGATCCGACTGCCCCACACACGCTCCAACACCGTCGACATTCGTAAGTCGTCCCTCTAGTGGTCCATCTACAATTCCAACCATCCAACAAGCCCATTCACGTTCCGTTTTCGGATCCAACCTTGAAGGTTGGACTGCAAGTGGTACTGCAAATCGGAACGTGAATGCCCAGCTTAAGTAAATTTTCGGTGTATAGAAGATTTAAGTCAGCTGTTCAAATTTCCATAAAATAAGTTTTATGAAGCATATTTGAGTCTATTGGTGAGTTGCACAAAAGAAAATTAAATGTAAGATTCCAGCATCATATGGAGCTCAATAGGGAAGTCATTGCACTGGCTCCATCAAATGATGTCATCTTACCTTGGTTAGATTCAATTTTCTTTCCTGCAAATGGCCTTATATGTTGTCTTTTTCAACTTAGAAATTTTTAATGATACCAAACTTAAGTTTTGATATGCTAGTATAATTCCAGCAGTGGCGGCTCTGGCTGAAAATTTTGAGAGGGACACTACCCCTCAATTTTTTCATTTGTTAGCTTTTATAAAGAACCATAGTGGTCTGAGTAACGGATTCAATTCAACGGCTACACATTGTTATAGGCTACTTGAATATGTCCCAGAAATATAAACTTAATAAAACAACTTTTGAATGGAAATTAACTCACGTTATGGCGTGACGGCCGTTTCGCTCTGTTGTCTAGAGCATCGTCAGACGACCCACAGTACACTGACTTAAGGTATGAGTTTGAGCTCAAAATCATACCTTAAGTCAGTGTACTGTGGGTCGTCTGACGATGCTCTAGACAACAGAGCGAAACGGCCGTCACGCCATAACGTGAGTTAATTTCCATTCAAAAGTTGTTTTATTAAGTTTATATTACATATATTAGTGGAAACAAGATGGATCTTCAACATCATGTCCCAGAAAATTTCGATAGTATTATGCGATTCATGCAAATATTATGGCTCACTTACCATTGTTGATAGTTGATGATAACAATTCCAATTTAATAGAGTAGTACTCTCTCTTGAATACTGGCACTATGTAGTTTATAAAACTACAGCAAATAAAATTGTTCAATAGGCTACCTCAAAAAATTTGAGTTCTTCCAGTTAGGAGTTTCAAGACTGTAGTTGACAAGTGGATTACATCCAAATCCCTCTATTCAATAGAGGAATATTTTGAATGTGATATGACTGGTTTTTAGGGTTAATTGTGACGACAGCATCTTGTGCAATTGTATTTTCTTCATGTATTATTTGTTTTCATGTATTGTGACTACATTGTGACTTTGCCTATTACTGTTGTAAGTTTATTGGCAATAAAGAAATCTTATCTTATCAGCCACACTTTGACATTAAATTCGTTCACTATAATAGTGAACGAATTTAATGTCTATTCAAAACACTTTTTTTTAAATCGAAGTGCTGCGGTGTCGTTAATACGTAAGTAACACTAATCCACTAACTTATAGAACGTTTGAAATAGCCTAGGTTGAAGTTCACACTGAGTAGGAACATTCTATCAATATTTTAAATTTAAAAAAATCTTGGATTAACCAACAAGCTGAACTCAACTGGCTCTGAATGTTTATGGACCCTAAAAGAGAGAACTCTATCTCATAGTTCAAATGCTTTTCGCTTGAATTATGCTTTTTAACTTTTTCTTTTAGGTGTTTCAAATCCGTTACTCCCTCAATTGTGCATGCTGCATCAATATGAGGAGAACTTAGCAAGCAAATAAAACAATAGAATGCGTTACTTCTTTCACAACCACACAACCACTTAGTAAAATCATAATATTTTACATTAAACTTTCGATTGAACACCCTATTACCATTCTTATCTTTCTGTGAAATAGCCAATAAAGGTCTTGGGGGGCCTAGCTTTTTAACTGCTGAACGTGTTTCAAAGTCACTTAACTTACATTGTTTTTCAAATTATCAACAGCATTCATTATTGAAAAGTTCAACTACATAACAAACAAATCAATTTGAACAATAACAACTCACATGACTCACTCACAACTCACATGAAGCTTGAAGTTACCGATAACTTGATAAAATAAGCTTTAAAAATGTCAAGTCGTAAGACAATTGCACGCACGTGTACACACTGCAGAAAGTAATCTATTGAAAAGTGAGGTTATGGCAGGTTGACATAAACGATCCATGCAGCAAGCGGTATGCGGCAGACTAGCTTGAGGCAGATGCTGAGATGCGCATGCGTATACAAGCTTCGGCCGCCGGCCTAGCCACGGCTAAATTTAGCGATACTAGCTGGTCACATGTTGCCATTTCATCCGTAGAGAATGCAACAAGGGAATAGGGCTTTCGACTTCGCAACACTGCTCTGGAAGGCGCTCACAGGCAGTGTCCGCAGTTCACTTGCTACGTGCTTGTACTATACAGCAAAGTGCGGCTGATCGTTCATATTTTGACGTTCTAATTCCTGATTTCTACACTATTTTTCTATTGTAAAATGATAACAATAGCAAAAAAAGATAATAATTATTATCAATTCAATTTAATATCTGAATAATTACTGGATTTAGTATTACATTTTTCGCAAATTGACAGGGAGGACAGTGTCCGAGCGCCTCCCTGCTGGAGCCGCTCCTGAATTCCAGTATTTATATAAAATACTGGACTATCAATTCAACTATGAGCAATTTGAAAAGTGACACTATTTTTTTAGTTAAAGGAGGAGAAGATGAAAAATAACAGAAATTATCATTCTTAAGGGTTAAAACATTTATAGAATTTATCTGGTCAGGTAGTGTGTAAGTAGCTGACAATGACTATGACAAAAAGAAAAGAAAACTACCGTATTTGAAAATTAAAAACTCCAAATATGCAATAATACTTTATAAACTTATAGTTAATAAACTAAAAGTTCATTAAATTAAAAATAATAATAATAAACTAAAGATAGTAAACACTTCACACAGTTAAAGGAGCTAAATAACAAAACATCATTCTCAAGGGTTGGAAAATTTTTAGATATTAGATCTGTAAATGTAATTTTAGTTTTCATCGTCTCAAAGCTCGCAGACAAAACAAAACAAAATGCCCGGTTTCACCAACATTCGTTAAAGCAATTAACGAACATCAAATCGTTGACGGCTTGTTAAATAGCAGTTTTGCGTTTCACCAACATCCGTTAGCACTTACGAATGTTAAACAGTTCGTCAAAGTTGAAGACTGCTTTTGCAGCCCTCAAAATTTTAACGAATTGTTAAACCTCTACATTTAGGTTATGTTCCACGTTTAGGTGTTAGGTGTTACACGTTAGGTGTTAAAGTAACTCTAGTGACGAAAACAACGCATTAATAATTCATGAAATAAGTTCGTACGTTCAAGCAATAAATATAATTTATTATTTATTTCAAGTGGAAAGTACCAACTACCAACAACCCAACTATCCTAACCTTGCTAGCAATAAACGATACATTAAAATATCGACATTATGTTCATATCTCAACAATATTTTAATGTTTCGGTTTTTGCTAGCGAGTTAAGGTTAGCTTGGGGTGTTGATGCAGATTTGATAATGCAGGGTGACTAGCAAAGTAAGCTACAAAAACTCCCTGACTTTCCCCTGATCTTTAATAAAATTTTCCCTGACCAAAATTAATAGCTGACAGGCTCGCTTCACTCGCCTTAAACGTGTAGGGTGGTTTAAAATTCGTACAAAATCGTGAATCGATCCAGCACTTTTGTTTGTTGATCATCTGTAGTCATGGATATGGGCACAGTTAATCAATTCACAACTTCATATTTCTATATCTAATTTAAAAATTTTCACTTTTGACTGTATTTTTTGGCATTTTTCAAAATTCTTTCTTAGCATGCATCTAGAACGCGAAGCAAATTTCCAAATAATGTGTAACAAATTTCAACTTGATTAGCCATGTGGTTTTCGAGAAACGCTGATGAATGAATCAGTGAATCAGGGGTATTTGGCTTTTATATAGATGAAAAACAAAAAGACCTTAGAGAATAATCACAATTTCATGTTTGTTAGCCTACCTAGCTTATTTGTCTGTTTGTCCATCTAAAAACGCATTTCAAGTTCGATATTGGAGCATTTCATGTGAAGGTTTCTATAATAAATTAGTATAATTATTATTAGGTATATAATTACTACGAAGTTTTCCCGATATTTATTTAAAATTTCATGACTTTTCCCGGTCGCTAGTTACCCTGTAATAAATATATTTATATTTACCGAAGTTGAAATGCATAAAGATAAACACTGACATAAACGAAATACAAACTGATTAAAATTTCCGATTTGATGCAATGGGCAAAATTTTGCCTACAATGTATAACTACTTGGATATTTATTTGTGGATTCGTTTTTGTTTTACTCTACATTTAAAATTACCATAGGAACTTTTCAATTGCTTCACAGTGCGCTTACTCACTTCAGCATGACTGTTGAAGTTTTCAGTCAAATCTATCCATCTCCTTCTCTTATCCGTTTTCTTATTTTCTAATAATTTTGCTTTTTCAATAAGTCTAATTAATAAGCTCTTTCCCTCTGCCCTAAAATTTAAACCACGGTTTTATTTCACCTCTGCCATTTTTACAATTTACACAGTTTACTTCAGTCCCAAAAATTAGACAATAATCGCACAGCATAACTACTTTATCAACAATGAATATGACAATCCATACGAGAAACGAGATAAACGAGAAGCTTCGGTTCTCATAACCTAAAAAGATCACATGGTGTAACATATGTAGCCAATAGGAAAGCAGATCGAATGCAGACAGCCGAATTTCAATATAGCCAACCTACAGATTTGCAACAAAATGCTCCGGCATATGTTGACGAACCGTCAAAGTTAACAGGCCGATTTTTTCCCCTCGTCAAAGTTGGTGCAACGCATTCCATTTTAACAATTTGTCAAATAATAACATGTCGTTAGTTTGACGTCCGGTAGGCAATATTTAACAGAGGTTGGTGAAACCGGGCATGAACTAAAGTGCAAGTGCAACTGGAAATGGAAAGTGGAAAAATGCAATATCGAAAGCGGATATTCTTTCGATATCGGCATAAATGTATCGACATCCGATAGTATCGCAACCGACAATATCGATATGATATCAATGATATCGAACCAAAAATATCGATATTCATAAATATCGGAACATCGCTAGCCCCATGAACTCAACCGATCTCATCGATTTTGGTGGCAGTTGCACGCTACTGCAGCGCTATTTGAATTTTCAAAACACCAGTATTATAACTTTTTATTTACCTACTGTAATCTACTTTTATTGTAATTAAATTAATGTACAGTTTGTTCAGAAATCTCTTATTTCCGTGACTTCATAGGCTTTCCATCATTGATAATTATGTAAGTATACGGTATTCAATATTGTATTATGATTGTCATGATTTTAATCATAATCTATTTAAACTATGTAAAATTGTATAGGCTATGAATTCAATTTGGGTTGTTGTTTTGTATAATATTGCTAAAGTACATCGGTTTCCTGTCAATTCTATCGAACTTAGATAACCTAGTAGATATTTTTACATAGACGACATGCAGAACATTTACAATAAATAAATTTGAACTTTTCTATCTTGAGGTAGAACCTGCCATTCTCGTGTTATGCCACCCATAGATAACCTTTTGACTAATCCCAAATCTTCCTATTTCAAGGTTAAATTCCTACTTATTTAAATGCAGGATTTGCACTTTTTCTTTGACCTTCTACACATGGTCGAATTAATAGGAACTAGGCACTTTTCATGAAATGGCACTTATGCATCAAAATAATAAAGGTATGAGGTGGTTCAGTCACATCCAGCCAGGTTAGGTTAGGTTTGGTTAGAAGCCCAGGGTGAAGCCGGGCTCTGGGGTGTGTATCATACTAGCATTCCTGCATAGCATAGCGTAGAATGCTACACTACGAGTGATACACACCCCAGAGCCCGGCTTCACCCGAAGCCCATATAGTGCACTTTCTCCAAGACTTCAACCTACTTGCGATAATTTTTTTGGAGGGTTTTACAGTTATCGTTACCTATAGTTGCGTTTTTGTCATTGGTGGTCTGAAAGAAAGGCTGCGCAGTTTTTAGCACGTCTATTAGGGACTATTAGTTCAGTAGATCATTAACGTGTACTATTTCAGCACATCATTATTGATGCCTAGGCTTGGCAATAATGACTCTTTTCAATGAGTCGTTCAATCGCCCTCACTTTTATAAGTGAGTCATTCATTCGAACTAGTTCAAAAATGAGTCATCAGCAATGCTCATGCTCATCCACTACCATTGCTTGTTCAGCCTCTTGTCCACCTCTGAATGATGAAACATTTCAAATTTAAACCTCCTACTATAAGGGTAGAAGCTAGGTTTTTTATTTTATTATTCGCCACCTCCCGCTGAGGCTGCATTTCAAATTTCTAGCTGCATTGGTTAACAGATGTCATCAAACTGTCATAATTATTACATTTCATCATACCCAGTCGTATGTTTCCTACACATTGCAAGGCTCCGACTTTACGGTAGCCTACATGCAAAGTGCTAAGCGCTCTCTCGCTGACTGAGCACTCATACACACACACACACACACACACACAACAATAAACAGCCTTGTATGTCTGGCGCCTCAATATGAATAATTCTCCGAATCTGAGTCATCAGTTTAATATTCCAGAGCACAGAGCTTAGTCAATGAGCTTTCTCAGCCAGCTTTAGTTGTAGTTCGTTCAGCTCACATTTCAAAAAGCTCGTGGAGCTGAGAGAGGTGAGAAAGTGAGCAAGCTGTTGTTGTAGTTAGTTCACAGTTCAAAATGCTCGTTGAGTGGGGAGGTGAGTGCTCTTGTCTAGCTGTGCCTATAGCAGGCCGCTGCACTACTCTGCTAATTCAAGGAGCGCTCACTAGATGGTGTGTTGACTATTCCGTAAAACACAAACGCAGTTCAGAAATGAACTACCTACTTTCTGAATGTGAACTACTAGTTCGTAGTTCATTTTAAAGATTCAGTTACTTTGAACGACTCGCTCAATCTGGTCACATCTCTATGATGCCTACTAGTAACTATGTAAATATGTAGTATGGCATTTCCTCTGATCACCCCCACCCCCATTTTCCTCATCAGTTTCTGATTTGTTTGATAATTAATTTTTTAAATTCTATTACAGATACGGTAAAAATAATTCCCGAGTACCAATGTCTAAAAAAATAGCCAGAGCCGCCGGACTTATAATTTTTAGAAGGAACCCTTCTGTGGAATACCTATTATTAAAAGCGTCTTATAAGCCTTATCATTGGACTCCACCAAAAGGTACCTATCTACATTATTTTTTAAGTCGTATACTATTCTAGTACCGTGAACGGGGGTAACTTGTGGCACCTGCGGGGCCAAGACTAATTGCTTTACATTCTGGATAATTTAGTTCTCTACAATTTAAAACCAAATTATTCACTTTATCTTTAGTCGTTTTTGAGGCACAGCTGTACAAAAACTTTCGTGTTTACCAAAAAATTCTAAATTTAAAATGAGGTTCTGAACAAATTTCTTAATATTTGCATCGGGATTTTTTCCTTGGAATATTGTGTTTGAGACTCTAGACTATCAGGAATGCCACTTTGCCGCCCCAGGTGTGATCAATTTTAATCACATAAAATAGTCATTTTGTAGGTACAGAAAAAACACAAGTACTCTCAACAAAGAAATTTCATTACTTAGGCCGAATTTGACATGTGATATAATAATTTGAACCGCCTCAATGAGCTATCATTCGATGAGATTCAATCGTTTTTCACTAGTTAGGAGCCTCGAAGTTTATGACCGATAGAAGCCCCTAAAAAAAATGATCGCATTTGGGGGCGGCAAAGTGGCGTTTCTGATAGACTAGAGTCTTGAAAACAGTATTCCAAGGGACAAATCCTGATGTAAATATTTAGAAATTTGTTCAGAACCTCATTTGAATTTTAGCATTTTTTGGTATGCACGAAAGTTTTTGTACAGTTCTGCCTCAAAAACTACCTACGATAAAGAGATTAAATTGGTTTTAAATTGTAGAGAGCTGAATTATCCCCAGAGGGAATTTGAGTCGTAAATGTATGTTCGGTCATTTTCCAAAATATAAATACCAGAACTTGTCACAACCTCAAATTTTCATTTTTTTTTGTAAAATTTACCTGTTTTGAATCTTGAGACACATACGGCATAGGAGTATGGAATTGGTATCATTCTCTTGTAAAATGAGTGTACTAGAAAAAGGAGGAGTAGTTTTTTATATGATGCTCATTTTAGACGTTAATTAGAAAAATCTGAAAACAATGCCAGAATTTCTGTGTTTTCAAGCCCTTATTTCGCCTCCTACGACTGAACTAAATATACTTTTCAGTTAAACATTTTACTTGCACCGTACACTACTAGTGTATTGCAGAGGTGATAGTGATTAATTAAAATAAGCCTTAATTTCAACAGTGACAATAAATTTATTTGTGTTATAATTTTTTTCCTACAAAAACAAGTTTTAATCTATTATTATTTGTATACCATTACGGTACTTATTTGATTTTCTATAATCAGAATCAATTTGTTTTCTAAATTTTAAATTAATAATGGAGTTCTCTTCCTATTGCAATGAGAGAAAATGCAGATGGTTTTTGATTTTCCTGGGTCATTGAATAATCACCGGTTGAAAGTCGATTTTATTTTTACAAGTTTTATAGCTGCAATTGCACTTTGCAATTCAAGACACTTCAACTTCAACGTTGAGGGGAGTGATAGCCGCCAGCCGTGGCAGGTATCTGTTCAGTCAGATAAGATGAGCTGCAAACTCCCGTGCCGTCTTTGTAAGGGTGATCAATTGGATTGGCCAGCAAAAAATACTGTTCTTTGCCGTAAATTTATTTTCCAGTGGTTCAGAATCCATCTAAAATTGCTATAGGTCCAACTCATTTCCTACGCATAGGTCATTCAATTACAATTTGTTAGTGATGTTATTATTTTAACAGATTTGTGAACACACATGATGATGATGTTGAAGATGATGTTTAAGTTTATAATACACATGATGATGTAAAAAACTTGTAAAATCACCCTCAGTATAATCCGTTCTCATTGTAACAAATGCTACTAAGTCATAGTAATTGAATTGGTTTAATATATACCAAGTAAACTCAGTAAAATGGGTTTTAAATATAATCTAGAGATCTAGAAAAATATCGTTCCAGGATATTTCCATTGTTTTAATTTCACTAGTTCAATTGATAATAATATTTTTTTAAATAATAGGTCATCTAGACCCTGGGGAAGATGAGATGCAGGCTGCTTTAAGGGAAACTATGGAAGAATCTGGAATTAGTGGAGAAAGTCTTGCAATCGACAAAAATTTTCACAAACAATTGGTTGTAAGTTGTTCATTGAAAACTATTGCATCTCAAGGCCCGTCCAAAAACTAACATTAACAGTAGAGTGATAAATAACGTGTATATTAATCTCTCGTAATTGAATTAAGACTCTTGGTGCACGAGTCTTCAAGAACGCAATTGCTAAGTAATGTTTAGACGGGCCTCCTTAATATAAAGTTTATCTGATAATGTATTTGAGTAAAAATATTTAACAATAAAAGGCATTTAGTTTTTCATCATTTTTTAAAAATAGCAGAATATGAATGACACTTTGACCAACATTACAAGGCTTTGAGTCATAACTTGCAGAAAAAACTGCTTTCGCTAGTCTTATGGTTGAATTTCTGATGAAGTATAAAAGCAGTAGAGGTTACTGATATAGATTACCAATGATATTCAGTTACTGTTTACACAGTTTATACCAGAACTGTCATGATTCTTGCTATTTATTTCAGAAACCATAAGCCATCGTCATCTCAGTTTCTATTACCGCTTCTCTAATTACAGTATTCCCGTACATTATTACATGTTTTATTACATTATTATATGTTTTCCACTTATTTGAAGTATTATTGCATCATTGTATATAATGATGATTACACAAAATAAAAATGATATTTTGAAGTAATTTGCTGATTTGAAAATGGCATTTATGCCTAGACATGTTTATAATTGAAGAGTTCACGAAGAGAACGATGTAAGTCACATTTTGCAAATTTTTAGGAGAAAAAATTGGCTTTCAAGTCTAAGTTAAAGTATGTTATTTTATTTTCAAACCTCTATTTCTTTGTGACTTACCTCGTTCTTTGCAAGTGGATTTAGTTAAAATATATCTTTATGTGGCTACCAGAATCTGTCATAATCTCATTAAAAAAATGGACAACGCATTCTTTCTGTGGTATTTTAAATTTATATTTAGTATTTACTTTTATGGTAAATTGAACTAGTCTTGGGTCGTCGACGGTTTTCTCGTCAACGAAACGCAACTAGTTTTAAATAAACGTTAACTAGTTGATGAACAAGTTGAAAGTGTCAACTAGTTGAATGTTGAATTTAACGAAAAATATGCGTTTTCATGGAAGAATAACGAGCTGTGCACATGTCTACAACTGTCTCTCGATAATCGTTTTCAACATGTTCAAACAAGATAAGAGCGTGTCCGGTTACAAAAAAACGAACGCCATATATGCAATCTAAAACACGTAAAAATAGAGATAGAGAAATTCAAATTGCAGATTTGAATTCAGCGCCCTCAAATTAATAAAATGATTCGCGAGTACGCAAAAATAAATAAAATAAAGGAAGTTGATTTTTATTGAATAAAAAATTGAAAAACATCTACTTTCTAGAAATAATAAAAAACTGGCTGTTTTGATTATTTTTTAGTCATCGCGACAAAGCATTTTATCAATTTGAGGGCGCTGGATTCAAATCTTCAATCAGAATTTTTATCTCTATTTTTACACGATTTAGATTGCAAGGCGTTCGTTTTTTTTGTAAACGGATACAAAAATTGTCTTGAGACAGCAGTGCAGTAATATTGTATTTCTCACTCGCACAGTTATAGGCTAGTCCTACTCCTATTTCTCTACTGCATTTATTTTTATTTTTATTGTTGATCAACTTGTTTGCTATTCACACTTGGATTTAACAAATACTTTCAGTTGTGTTGGAAATGAGTGCGTTGAGCCCGTTAACCGTTGATATGGAAATGTAGTTGAAGCATCAACTGGTTTATTAGTTGAGGAGTCAAAACAGTTGAATCGTTAATAACCAATAAACAGTTGATTCAACTAGTTCGTTGAATCAACGCTTATCACTAAATTGAACGACTTGCAGTCTTTTTTAATTGACAATAAATAAAAAACTACTCACATAGGCTGACACCTTTTCGAATCGTGATGATTCATTTTCAACAGCAGCCTTGATCATCAGTGTCGGTTATGGTTAGAAGAATTATTGTGGTTTTATAGAATGTGATCGAAAAGTTTGTGTGATTTAAAATTTAATTGTTTATTGAGGATGTTTTGTTTATTGTGTGTGGTGTGTTTGTATATTTCAAATTGTTCCAAGGTATTGAGTGTCCTTTAGGTTTTATACAAAGAATGTGTAGGTTGGTGGTAATGTCAATAAAATTGTGTTTACTTTGAATGATGTAGTTGGTGAAGGTCGATTCGGTTTTTGTATTTAATGCCTGTAAATGCTCTTCGTATCGTTGTTTGAATGCGTAGCCTGTTCGTCCTATGTGCAATTTGTTACAATCAGAGCAGTTCAGTTTGTAGATCCCTGGGAGATCGTATTTGTTTGTGTTCAGTGTGGTTCTGGATGTAAGTGCATTTTTTACTTTGTTTTTTGTTCTGAATGCGATGGTGTGGCCGGCTTTTTTGAAGATTTCTGCCAGTCTGTTTGAAGTGGATTAATGTACCGGTATGTCATTTTGATTTATTTTTTGTCGATGGTATTGGTGTTTCGATCACATTCTATAAAACAACAATAATTCTTCTAACCAAACCCGACAATCAAGGTTGCTGTTGAAAATTAATCATATTGATCCAAAAACGTACAATGGGCTCATTTGAAATAATTTCTTACTAAATGTCTGTTTCTATTTAGTACGAAGCGTTCGGAAAAGAGAAGACGGTTTCATACTGGCTAGCAGAGCTCGTTGACAAAAATGCAACTGTTAAATTATCTTCTGAGCATCAAGCATTCGAATGGTGTACTATTGAAAATGCTCTCGAGAAAGTGGAATTCGAAGACACGAAACGGCTCTTGAAAGAAGCGCAAGATTTTTTAAACAGTTCTGATAAATAATCTATCTTTAGTTTGAAAGAAAGCCCGTCCCAACAGCCACTTATTGCGATAGAGATGCTACACTCGTGTGAAACACTTATACACTTTCTTATGAAAGCACTCTATTGTAATAAGTCTCCGTTTGAATGGGCTTCAAGACGTATTTTTATCCGAAACTGGGCAATGTAATTTTTACCAACGAAAAAAAGACTATTGAAACTAATATTATAGCCCAATAGTTGTAGATAAAACTTGGAATTGTCAAACAATAAAAAATGTTTTATAAATTCATTTTTTCAATTTCATCCTCAAGACCCATTATTATAGTGATTTGCTCATTCGCGATAAAAAATATTGATTAACCAAGGATTTTCTATCAATGTTTTAAAAAGATAGTTAATTAAATATCAACTTTTTATAGTAAATTCGACGACTTGCAGTTTATTTGACTTAACATAATTGACTGCAAATCGTTGAATTTCTATAAAAAGTTAATTTTAACAACGCAGATAGTTATGGAACAAGAAACACAAGAATTTAATTAAATAACAATTCAATTAGATTTTATCTGATATCACAAATTTATCTATCTACTGCTACATTATAAAGTAGATATGAGAGCTTGGAAAGTGATGCCAATACAGCTTACTTTATTACACGTCTCATCAAAGTAGTGTCATAATCAAGATATTTTAACACTACTGGTTTGATTGTATTTTGCATTGAAGCAGCTTGCGAGATGTTTAGAACACTCGCTTCTCTTAGTCGCTGTAACTTACATGTCACTCTTGGCTTAAAGGCAGTAATAATTCAATCGTTGCATAATAGTAGTTTATGCAACGATTTTATTTTGACCCTTATTAAGGCACGAGTTAGATGCAAGTTATAACACGAGCGAATGCGAGTGTTATAAATATCTCACGAGTGCCTTAATGGCCAAATAAAATCATTGCATACACTATTTTATCTACGACCATTAGTATACATTTAATTAAAACAATTTCATTTTACCTGTGACGGTCAGAGATACCTAACCTCTCATCTCAAATATGAGAAGTTATAGTAGATTGTTAGGTTAAGTAGCTGGTGTAGCAGTTTGATGAAATCAGCTGATAGTTTCACAATATTGTATTACGATATTGATTCCATCAAAAATGCTTCTGATTGGTCCAGAACCCGTGTTATAATGTAGAACCTGTACTATAATGAGCTCTTTATGCAACGGGTCTCAAAAAGCATTTCGAAAAGACAGCTGTTTTGGCATCAATTGTGAAACTGCAATGTATATATTATGACATGGTCGTAGATAAACTACTATTATCGTATGGCTGGTCAGTTTAGAAATAAGTGTAAATAGTCTCTTGAGGTAAGAATAGACATTGGCTTGTCTGACCACCGTGTTTGCCAGCTCATTTATCTTTAACATATAGTTTTGCATAAGACCACTGTAGGTACAGACTTGTATTTTAATAGATTCTCAGCTCATTTTACATTAAATTTGACCAATTTATCTATATTCTAATTATTTAGCAATAATTCTTGAGGGCACATATTTTTCTCTTCTTATGAAACCTACATTAGCCTGAAACTTGTGCGTGGGTAGAGGTGAATGATGAGACAATTATGTGTATGGTAGACCTACGGTTTAGGTGGATTCCGAACCACCGGGTAAATGATAATAAATATGTCCTAACTTCACCGTCAGCTCAAATATTTCATAAAGCTGCGCCAAAATCAAGTAGTTCGTTTCTAATTACATAGTTAACCAGCCGTTGAGTTTTTGAAATTGAGCGTGAAAGATGATTTCAAAGTCAGTTTGACATCTTACGAATTTTTCATTACATTTCCAGCAATCTTTCTTTGTCACCGAATTCTTCTAAGGTCAAGTTATAAAATGTATGACTGCTAAAAAGATAAGCTCAGGGAATGACAGTTGAAAAAAGTTAAGGATGGATAAATCTGTCTTGATTTCAAGCAGATGCAGATAAATTTTCTATTGCATTGAAATAAATCTCAATTTTCCTTGCATTGCTCTCTGGTGAACCTTAATTTAATGTACAGTTTTCAGCGCAGTACGGTATGAGAAAATATGAAAATTATATAATACTTGAATTACATTTTGATAATTCAATAATGACACAGAGTAGAAAATCGTGAAGGTTATAAATTAAAACAAAATAATGACATAAAAATGGATTCAAGTTTATTCAGTCTTTCCGGAGTTTACATAAATATGATAGATTTTTTATAGAAATCAGAATAAACTATGAATCTGAAGAAAGGAATGTATTAAATTGAGTGTTTTAAAACGAAATCTACAAATTATATTCCACTGAACATCGTATTACTAAAATAGAATAAATTTTTTTCATTACAGCATGAGATAACATCATTATTTATTTCACATAAAACGACAGCTATACCGTAATCGAAATAATATTATTAAAGTAACTTAGCAAACATGCACAGTATTTAATCAGGCTTCAATTTCTTATTATTTACAAACTATATTTTTCTAATCCAAATCACCTAAATTTATTTTCTAACAATTTGCTACATGGTTTAAATCACTATTATTCAAAATTGATTTCAGCAATGCATTTATATCAATTCTTGTCCAATATGAACCGTATTGATAACAAGTTAATCAGTAATTCAAAATAATAATTGTACTCATATGAAGATTGTATTTTTTAATTTTTTTGTTAGTTTACAGTGTTTAATACACATCTTGCCTTTTATTGTTAATAACTTACAAATCAAGATGTTATTGCACATAGTTTTGCCTCTAGTACTACAGCAGAATATTCATAAGTCTATTTTACAATGTTTCTTAATCAAGGCATATTGCTATTCAAAATGTATTAAAGTCATACATGTAATTAAAATCATAAATAATGTTTTTAAATTATGAAATACAAAAAAATATATATTTAAACCAGAATAAATTGTCTATTTCTGAACAGGTAACTCACTATTTTTAAACTAGGCGTTTGATTTCTTCAACTTACAAATTACAATTATTTTATATATGCGTTCACATTTTTTAGTCCAACCAATTTCTCAGAACCAATTTTTTTTTAAATAAAAAAGTGAATTATTGATTTTAATCATTCATCAGATAAACAACTAATGGTACTCCATTATAGAGCAGATAATGCAATTACTGTCGAAATTAAAGTCACACGAAAATGAGTCGATAAGATGCTTTAAATGTTTCATTGTCAGAATTGATTGAAATTTGTGAGTGAAACGTTACATGTTTTGAAGTACATACAATGGAATGACAAACCCTAGTTGTGTCATTCAATATTACCAGTGAATGAAATTTTTCTGAATATTTCTCAAAACATAACAAAATTAATAACCAAGGAAGTATCCTGATTCTACCCTGAATGTACACTTCTTCTTGCCGTGTAAGCTTTGGCTTGACTTTATCACGCTTCCACAAACTTTATGCTTTTTTCATACAGTTCTTCTCTCCGAGTCAATATTTTCTTCTGTCTATGTCGATCCTGCACTTTTATGAAGTGGTCAAGGAGTTTCTCAAAGTTCACTTTGCCCTTCGTTCTGACTCGAGTATCTTCCTTTCTGGCCGAAGAATTTTGACTGAAATTTAAACTTGCATTAAATGATGAAATCTCGGAATCAGAACCAAACCCACAAAATATGTAAAAGTATCCCAAAAATATTGTCTCTACGAGTATTATGACTAGAATGAAAATTATTTCGAATTTTATGACGAATGATTAGAACAGTTTATGATTATTACAGTTTAATTTAAATAATAATATCGTGTGACCTGGCTGGCTCAGGTCTGGTGTCAGAGTTATCAGGTCGCACCTGAATAAGTTCATGGCCTCTGACGTGACTTAACGACTGTTTTTAGGCTTTAGACAGCCGGGACCGACAGCTTAACGTGTCCTCCGAAATACGGGAGTGGCCCGAGGTAAAATCTTTCGGTCAGAACTGGGATCGAACCCGGGACCTTTGGGCTAGCAAACCAGCACTTAACCCACTCGGCTATGGCCACTCCGGTTTAATATAGTTTAGTTTAATATCTTATTACTGGAAACCTACTGTTGTGGTCTGACGAGTTGATCCCTGGCTGATTCTTCCCCTTCTCCTGCACCTCTCCGCTACTGTGCGTTGCAATAACATTAGCCCTAGACACACCGAGGCTAGTTGAAGCTGGCTGAATCACAGAAAACCTGTTTGTCTGTGGCTGTAGTTTTCAGATTTGGAATACATCATCTATAGAGCATGCACAGTTGACTTCCTACTACCGCCGCTAGCTCCCGCACCAAAAAACCAGGGATAACTCGTGAGACCACAACAGTAGCCTAGTTGCGTCCAGGGATAATGTTATTGCAATGCACATTAGCAGAGAGATGCAGAAGGGGAAGAATCGGCCATTGATCAACTCTTCAGACCACAACAGTTTTTTTATAAAATTGACAGATTCCAAGTAATGCCGGTTCAGACATTTTGTTTGGCCACCACTTTGAAAATTATTAAATTTAAAAATCACGTTTTTTTTCTAATTAAGCCCATACATGAATGTATAAAAAAATCGATAGAATAAATTGACCTGTTCAATACATTTTTGGAAAAATTCAAAGTCACTAATAAATGAAAAAATTGGCATTTATTCCAAGTAATTTTCATTTTTATTGAAGCATGTAGAATACTAAAATGGTATGCGTGCTTTCATGGAACACTTTATGTAAGATAAGATTTACACTGTATACAAGATGAGGGGATAGGCCTATTAAACTAATTCGTATCACAATTTTCCTAGAAAAAAAATATTTTCATTCTACGGTATTAAATGGATGAAAGTGTTTAATAAACTCGTGTACCAAAAACAAATGGGTGAATTGCATTTCTAAAGTTATACTACCACTACTCAATAGGTTTATTTCTATAGTGATATTTTACCACGAATGCATATCAGTCTATCAGTTGAAATAAAAAAAAGAACCCATACTTTTTGGGTTACATTATGTGCGAAATTAATACTTTATTGGCCAAGGTTAGTTAATCTATCTAGAAATGAATCTATAAGGATCAAATTTATGATGTTTTCCATGACGAAATACTTGGTGAACAACCTAATATCAAAACTGACACTGTATTCCTATTTAATATAAGATTTTCGCTCACTTATACTGGAGATACCGGAGGGATGCATTTCACTTCTAAAGAGAAGGCTGATGAAGCTTCACTTCAGAAGTGAAATGCATCCCTCCCGTATAAGTGAGTGAAAATCATATATTAAATAGAAATACAGTGTCAGTTTGATATTAGATTGTTCATCAAGTATTTCTTCATGGAAAACATCATAAATTTGATCAATCTAATATCAAAACTGACACTGTATTTCTATTTAATATATGTTTTTCACTCACTTATAATGTAGGGATGCATTTCACTTTTAAAGAGAAGACTGATGAGTCATCTCTTTAGAAGTGAAATGCATCCCTCCATTATTAGTGGGTGAAAATCAAGAATTAAATAGAAATACAGTGTCAGTTTTGATATTAGATTGATCAAATTTAGATAGATACAAGTTCTACGGTAGTATTTTCAAGTTCTACGGTAGTATACTAAACATATATATTTTTCTATAAACGGAGTGCTTATGTTAAGTGTTGCATGTTTAGCAGGTAGCCTACCTGTTGCCGGTATGAAGCTGTAATTTGGGAATGCAGTCCAATCGATTGCGCAGGGTGTGAAAGGCTGGCGTTTGTGGTAGCAACATGAGCAGGCCATACAGCGCCCTCACAAGCGGTCCGTTATAAGGAACTTCCAATAACTCCAATCTCACATCTGTGAAATAGAGTAAGCTATTGAATTAGTCATACATAACGAAAAATAAGCTTTTAACGTATAAATAAACACTTAAAAATGAAAGTTGTTGGAAAGACCAAATAGAGGACGAAAATGTAGCCATAGTTGCATCATAATGGATTGAAAAAATCACTAACTACCGTACCTAATGCACTAAGATGCAGAATTTTGTCCACACTTTGTCATTTATTCAAGAGCATCACTTATTTTTTCATTGCTTAATATCATTTGCTTCACTAATAAGATCATTATACTTCCAACATTGGGTGTTGTGAATAAAGTTGACTTTGAGTCTGTTGAATGACTCGTACTTTTGACTCGGCGCTCGGGATTCTTGTGATTTCATGTGAATAAGAATCGAGTCAATTACAGCTAATCACCAAGGCGATTAGAATGTAGGAGAGAAGGGTCAGACTGAAAATGAGTATGCTAAAATGACGTAGCTGCTGTCCTATCGGACATGCAACAATCTCAATCAGCAGCTGGACTGCAGGCTACATCATTTTGGCATAATAGTTTTCAGTCCGACCCACCTATTTTATTCTAAACTCCTTGGTTTCTCACGCCTTTCGATCGTACTCCCGTCTACTTAACAGATCAACAACAGTTGACTCAAGTCACTCAACAGAGTCCACTCGGTCAAAATACTCAACTTTATCCACACAACCCACTACGTTAGTATTTAATTTCATTTATTTACACACAGTTTCCAAAATACAATAATACAACATATAGATACAATACAAAATGGGAAAAAGTGGTTAGGTCACCTCATTGAAAATCGCGTTTGAGGCACCATCACGTTAAAAAAAAGAAAGAAAAGCCTAGAGTCGAGCAAAAAGTATAAATAATCCTTGAATGAATATGTTTAAAAGAATACCTAAAAAATATTAAAGAGTACTTAAAAGTAAATTGTTCATTTACAAACAATAATATGTAATATGCCAACAATTGAAAATAATAATAAAATATTATGTTTTTGACCTTTTATACACAAGACTTTTGTAAATTTACATAAATACAATTATCTAATCTTTCTCTTCCTCTCACTTTACGATTATTACCACAGATACAGGCTACTTCTCACCATGACAACAACTGAGAGCCATAATTTTCACTTAAAAGTGTTTTTTAAGTTTTTATTATATTAGTGGAAACAAGATGGATCTCCAACATCATAAGTATGGTGGTATCAAGTAGGGAGAAGTGGCCTTGAGCATCTCATCTCGTGTAAAGCAGTATAAATGATGTATTTATCCTGATTCGCGAGAAGGAAGCCTTGAATTTAGAAACTTGACTTGATTTTTTTTAGAATGCATTTTTCATCCTTCTATGTTTTCATCTTTCTGCCTCGGCTTCCTAGAAAGCGGATTTGGACTAAATAGACAGAGGACAGGGCCGCATACACTGCAATATATAAATACTTTCAAAATATAGTTTATAATAATATAATAAGTATTATTCATCTGCTTTCAATAATAAGTTGGAAGTTGGCCTATAATTTCCAACAACACGCCATATCTTGATTCTTGATATGTCCCGCAAGATATCAGGTATCAGGCTATTAACCTATCAACACTACGAAAGTGGAAACACGCTCGAGATGAAGCTTTTCATATTGAGCGCATATCCACTGTTGTAATGTTGAAGATTACCATCCCGATGTCTCACCTACTGCTGGATAGATCAGGTGGCATCTTGTTGGAAATTATGTGTTAACTTCCAACTTACTATTGAAAGCAGATTATGCATAATAGAATACACATGAACGTAATAGCAAATTATGTATAATTAATCGAATATATTATATTTTATCATTATAAACTATATTTCGAAAGCCAATCGCGTTTATATATTGCCCTGTTCGCTGTCCATTTAGTTCAAATCCGCTTTCTAGGAAACAGGCTTTAGAATTTTGCGATTGGGTGAAGCTAGTTCTAATAGTTTAGTGATCTATAATATGTAACTTGATAGCTGATAATATTGATAGACAATGTTTTTATTTTGAAAGAATTTCCTTGCTATGATTTGTGTATATAAGAATGACTTACATGTGAATATTGGCGACTCAATCAGTTGAATTAATTTATCAATCTCAATCAATAAATCAACTGTTATCTCCATACTAGCACTGCAAAAGTTAATGTCAAGGAGAATAAGTTGAAATAAGTTAGATAACAAATTATATGAATAGCTTCTTGTTTTGCAGTGATTCGCTCCTTCCATCCCCCCCCCCCCCCACATCACTGTAATCGCTCCTGATGTTCGATTGCAAGAACACTAAACGAATAATGTAGCATTAAATGTTTGCTATTTGCATTGAATTTCCGACCAAACTTGAAAATAATTAAATTGACCGGTGACAACAAGCATTTAATGCCCCATTTCAGGTTTAATGACCGATCTAGCAACCGGGCATGAATTTTACAAATTATATTACAAACGAGGTAGTATTCCTATGATATCGTGACATATTGGCAAATGATAATATAGCAACATGGTTTAGTAACATAACAAGTTTGTCATAAAACCAGGTACCCGTATACGTTATTAATGAACAATATTCAGGAATCAAAAACAAACCAGTTCCAATTATTATGTCATGATTCATAAATTATTTTATGGAAACCAGTGAATAATTATAGCCAGTCATGATAAATATTGATTCTAAAATGGATTGTTCGGCATATCATGTTGTACAGATTAAACATGATCTACTATCAGGGCAGATAGCTTTTGTCCTGAGCTCAATGAATTTTCAAATCTAATTTTTAAATGATTTTTTTTAAATTATTCAGATTCAATATAACGATGAATTATAGAGAAAGAGAGAATTTATTAATTTGTCTTGTAAAGTAATCTATAATATACATTTATATTACAAGTAGTGAATATTATACAAAAGTGTATAATAAATGCCTAATTAGAGAGTAATAATTTATTAATTTGTCTTATGAAGTAGTGAAAGTATAATAAATTCTTTCTCTTTATAATTGAATGGAATAGGGGCGTAACCCGGAAATCGGAATTTTGAGAAAACAGACCTTGAAGTTTTCAATTAGCTTCAAAATATTACAGTGTTTTTTCAAATACTTTGAAACTTGGCAGATTTTAATTTGGGATTTCATGATTAGAGTGTGAATGAAAGTTTCAAGCAAACGTCAACAGTTAATTTATAATTGAATGATTATAATACACTTGTAACCGCCCTTATTCCATTCAACTGGTCAACATGGCCCTTTTTCCATTCAAGCGACAATGAATGGAAAAAGGGCAGTTTCAGTTCTACAAGACTTTCTGTTGAATGATATGCAATAAAAGCTGTAAAGTGATATTATAACTGGAATAAGATGTTTTCATCATTTTCAACATAACTGGTAATTTTAAATAAAAAATAAATATTAAAAATGTTCTATTATTCACTATTTTTGAAGTATCTTATTTTTTTATTGAAAAATACAGCAACTTGGCAAGACATAACTTTTAACATTCAACTATTTACGATCTGGGCACAAAAATGACATTGATATATTATATTACTATATAATATTCAAATTCCATGTATATATCAATGACAAATGATGTACTGTAATTTGGAAACTGTTGAAAACACATGACATGGCCTAAAATTGATTGTCAACAGCTGGAGAAAATAATAATAATAAGCGTATGGCTTTTAATGGTGGGGAGACCCTTACGGGTAGTTCCACCTCGCCGTTTGAGCCATGTTACGGGAACATGGTGGACCTACTATTTTAGGTGGAGAAAGAAGATATAGGAATGAAATTTCGTAGGCATACCAACTAAACTATGGAGATGCCAAAAAAGCATTGAACGGAAAAAGTGCAGAACATGGATAACGCCCGTATTCCATATAACTCCTCATTCAGCATATCTAATACATGTTTGTGATATTCAGTCACGACCGCTCAAGACTGAGTTTGGATGGAGTGACTGTGCTTCAATGACTTGACTTGATGTTATAAGCATTATTATCACTTACTCGGTGGTTCGGAACCCACCTAAAATAGTAGGTCCACCATGTTCTTCATAACATGGCTCAAACGGCGAGGTGGAACTACCCGTAAGGGTCTCCCCACCAATAAAAGCCCATTATTATTTAGCATAATCTAATCTGGATTAACTAGCCTAGAGCGTTAATTTGGATTAACTAACCTAGTTCGTTAATTTGCATCAACTAGTGCATAATGAACGAAAAATCACACTTTAGTGGTTATTACTGGATGAAAAAACAAATTTCATAGGAATACAATAATTGACTAATGTAAAAGGATACAACACACGAATAAGTTCACAAACATGTGTGTAGTTTTGTGTAAGTAAGCACAAAGCGATTGTTGCGATAGGATTGTGACACCATGAATTGTAGAGGCAGAGGAACAGATTCCAACTTTCCTGAAACATAAAAGATTACAGTTAAAAAAAAAATATGAACTCTAATCTTTCACAATGAAAATAGTCACAAATAATTATTATCAACACTAGAAAGATATAAAACTATCGAATATATTCTAGCTAAAATAATCAGAGATTATAGTATTTTAGAGATTTTTGAAATTGAAGATTCTAGTTTTAATAGATCCCTACATGAAACCCCGGTTCTCATAATGAATTTATCTATTATTCCAGTAACTTTTGAATAGCTTCTGCAAACTGACTAATGTACATAACATGTTGATTTCAATAAAAAATTCCTCTAATGACTACCTATATGACTATTTTAAAAACTGACACTTTTCTGAAATTAGCATATTACATCATTCTTTTCATCATACTTATCAAGTACCGTACATGTTTGGACAAGTTCATTTCAAGCTTTTGATAACACAGTGTCTAGTAAGCAAGCTGTTAATATCCTTCCCGAGTATGGTACCTTGGCCTGGAACCAGAATATTCATAGACTTTTCTATAGAAAATATGAACCATAGAACAAAAATTACAAGCAATTAGGATAAACATGATAAATAAATTACAAAGTACTGGAGTTATTCGATTCACCTCGGTATTGAATTCTTTCAGTTTCGTCCTTAGCTCAAAGAGTTCTGATGAGGTGAGCAGGATAGTGCTTAATACTTCGATCATAGTGCTGGTAAACTTCAGATTTTCTTCCACTAATAATATTTCTGCTAGCATACAATAGATTCTCTCAGAATTGAGAATAACACAGAGATGTCTGAAACAAAATTTATCATCGGTAAAAACGCTAATAATACTGAATATTGATGATAAAAACACACTGTAATAGACTTTCATTAGTTAAATCGATAAAAACTGAGTAAATAAGCGTTTATCGGCATCAATTTTTTAATATTATGCAATAATTTGTGTCTTGATTTTTAATTACTGCAATTATGACCTACAATAAAAGTGTATGATATGTATGATAAATATAGAAAATAGCATATTACATCATTCCTTTCATCAAACTTATTAACATGTTTGGACAAGTTCATTTCAAGCTTTTGATAACACTATCTTACAGTGTCTAGTAAGGAAGCTGTTAATATCCTTCCCGTATATGGTACCTTAACCTAGAACCAGAATATTCATATAGACTTTTCTACACAAAATATGAACCATAACAACAAAAATTACAAGCAATTAGGATAAACATGATAAATAAATTACAAAGTACTGGAATTATTCGATTTACCCAGTTTTATTATTCCAGTAACTTTTGAATAGCTTCTGCAAACTGATTAATATTATATCACGAATTAATAAATTTTGCATGGTGTGATTGACGCGTTTTATTATGATTAATAAAAGTTAGTACCATCCATAAGAGAAAGGAATGAGTTTTATGTCCATGGCATTTAAAATCAATGGAAAAGTTTTTCAATTCATGGCAGAACCATATTTCACTTGTTGATCCAAAGAGCATTGATAATAAATATTTGAAATTTCAACGGTATTTCGATTTCACTGATGAAGACAGACTTGCGATGAGAGGAGAATGTCAAACATTCAGTTTCATTATTGATTCAGCAGGCTTGATATTCTTGGATTTCTTGTTCCATAACGATCTGCATTGTTAGTATTAACTTTTTATGATAAATTCAACAATTTTATTTATTTTCAATTTAAATTGACTGCAAGTCGTTGAATTTACCATGAAAAGTTAGGCTTGATATATTGATATATCAAGCCTAACTTTTCATGGTAAATTAGTCAGGTCAGAGTCGAAAGTAATCATCAATCGCCATCATCCAATTCATTACCCACGCACAGATCTCAGACCTATATGGGCTTCATCCTCAATAAAATAAAAGTCATAAGCCACCTTGCCCTTGCATCGTTTGGGCCCTTCCGAAACGTATTTGTTGAGATCTGAAGATGTCTAAAGAAACTAGATATACAAACTGAATAGAAACTGATGCAGATCATTGATACAGAATTGAACAGAATAATTTGTTCTCAAGTGAACAATATGGTTTCAGGAAGAATTGTTGTACATGTGACAATGTCTCAAGGCTTATACAAGAAGTAATGGATGATCTTGAGAACAAAAAATATGTAAATTTTACTAGTTACGACATGACCAAGGCTTTCGAAACTATTGAGCATATTAAATTGGGTCAGAAACTGTCTTATTATGGTTTGGATCATTCGGCTGTTAATTTTATTTTTTCCTATCTTTCGGGGAGGGAACAATTCGTTTTCGAGAATGGAAAGTATTCAAGGGGTGGAATAATCAGGTTTGGTGTACCGCAAGGTTCAATTCTTGGTCCTCTTTTGTTCATTATATACATAAATGATCTGCCAAATATAATCAAAGTATGGGAAAGAGGCGGTAGTCCTTATTTATATGCAGACGATTTAGGTCTTAAAGTAAGTAGCAGCGTTAAGGAAGATATACATTCAATCATCTGTGAAAATAATTCAACTATAGAAGATTGGTGTGCAGCCAATAACCTCAGTCTAAACATTAAGAAAACAAAACATATGATATTCAGTTGTGACACTAAGTTAGTAGATAAAGAGTCAATGAAATTCCTTGGAGTGAATATTGACACAAATTTAAATTGGAAGTGCCATACCAGTTACATTGCCAAAAAAGTAAATAAAGGTATATTCCTTCTGCGAAGACTTGATAGAATTGTGGGTTTGCCTGTACTAATGAATGTGTATTTTTCTTACATACAAAGTCATCTTGTGTATGGTATCCGCTTATGGGGAAATTGCTCTACTGCAATCATTCTTTTTAGGTTACAGAAAAAATCATTAAGAATTTTATGTAGAAAGCCCCCTCGCACACCATGTAGGAATTTATTTATAGAAAGGGGTGTCTTAACATTGCCATCTTTATATGTATTTGAATGCTTGCTGTACATTAGGAGAAACATTCAAGATTTTGAAATTAACTCTGACTTCCATAGTCATAACACACGAAACAAATGCAAAGTGAGAGTCAGACACTGCCGCTACAAAGTTTCTCAAAAGAGCTGGCAGCAAATGGCCATAAAATTATTCAATTGCCTACCTGAATCAGTAAGAGTAATGGATATCAAATCCTACAAAACATATTTAAAAGACTTGTTAATCAAAAAATGTCTGTATGCGATAGAAGAGTTTTTTGAAATTGAATTTTGATTCGTGTGTTATATGTTTTTGTATTAATATTTTTTGGTATTGGTCATATAGGCTATTTATGACATGGTTATTGTAGTTTTCATTATATATTTAGGACATAATATCTTGACGTTGTTGTAACATTTCTAATGTTTTTTGGCAATAAATGATTTGATTTGATTTGATTTGATATTTTAAAGCTATTAATAAAGTAGTTTGAATTACAGTAAAAAAGGAGAATTCAGCGTTCATAATTATTTAAATGGCGCATTTAATGTAGCACACAGAAATTCAAATAAAGCTGGGTGTTCCGATTTGCAGTACGACTTGTGATCCAACCTCCAAAGTTGGATCCGATATCAGAACGTGAATGGGCTTGTTGAATAGTTGGAAGTGTAGATAGACGAGTCGGAACATCTAAAGGGACAACTGGAAGGTCCGACTTTCGACGGATTTGGAGTGTGAGTGGGGGAGTCGGATCAAAGTCGTCCAACTTATCTCAGTCAGTGCTTGACCTTCGGGCAAGTTCGGGCAACATCGGGCAACTTCGGTTACATTTTTCGGCTCGAGAGCGATGTTCACAGCTGTTATAACAAACTAGGATTAAAGTTTGATCGCTAGTTGGATAGCAAGTCGGAGCGTGACTATCCAACTAGCAGTCCTACTAAGTCGTACTGCAAATAGAAACGTGAATGCCCATCCTAATTGTTCGCTGTTTTATATCGAATGTCTGCAATGTCAAGAAATAGTCATCAAACGTCTACAAAAGAAGCAACACCACACGCAGATTTAATTATAACATAGCAGTTTGTAGTTTTACCCAGTAAAACTGTATTTTCAGGATTAAGAAAAAGCAGATAGGTGTAAAGGGTTCCTTCAAGAGTGACATGACTTCACAAGCTTATACCGCGTGGCCTTCACCTTCTAAAAAGAGAAGGGCTGTCAATTAGAAAAATTGATAGAAATTGATTAAAATAAATTCTTTTTATAGTAAAAGTTATTGAACTGAAAAGCTACTCTTACCTAATTATGAAAGATCCTCTTTCTTCTAATAATAACTTGTTACAGCTAAACTGATTCAATAAGCTAATGATGAACTTCCTGAAATAGTAGTCTTTTTCATCAACTACTGGCACGATTCCTGAAATGCAAGACAAACATTTATGTATGAGACAAAGATAATAAAAAGCGTATCTTGATATCAATGAGTTAAAAAGACTACATCTTACTTCAGTAAAAAATCAGTCTAAGTACTTTATTTGGAAATTTATGTGAGTAGATAATTCATTCAATTGCATTTCGAATGAAAGTTTAGGGAAATATTGTAATAAATGTTAGCAATAATACGTAATTCAAAAATAAACAAGAATTTAAAAACAGGTTGTTTTTTCTATGGCAATTCTTTGAAACTAATATAAGTTTCAATTATATTATAAACTAATATAACTTTGGGTACAGCGTAAAGACTAAGCTTGAGACTAGGAAAAATATTGATTACATTTGTGTAGTGCAAGTGCAAGCAAATGGTATTTAGAATTTCTATTATTTTCACAACAAGGGAAAATAGATCGGTAAAATTTGAATTTAATCACTTCAAAATAAAGTTTCAATTAAATGTAGCTCACTTAACATTATTTTAAAGGAAGCTATTCTAAATGCGACAAATATATGGAAAGAAAGTCATTAATACAGACTAAAAGTGTTTAACTAATAAAAATGATTATTAAAAAGAAGTCGCAGATTGCAACATTTCACCTGTATCGCCAGTTTTAGAATGATGAGGTAATGTGATTATCTGCGCAATCACTTGCAGAGTATTCTGAACTACATGATCGGAAGAATCTGAGAGCACCTTTAAAAGAACTGGAAAAACTGATTCCACATGATCCATCATCTAGAATACAGAAACCAATTTTTAAATCAACTGCTTAAAGTACAAAAAAGAAAAACAGAGAGAGGTTGAAAGTTTGTTTAAAATTTTAGAAACCCTTACCAGAAAAATTGATTTTACGATGAATATATGAGAATTACGTTATAAAATTTTGCTTTCTTATTAGATTGTGAAATTTTATTAAGACTAGTCATAAAATGAGTTCAAAGTATCAGTAAGGAGCAAATCAAATTCAATATTACATGAAAAATTGATGTGAATCTGAATCATACAATAGCAAACACCACATACTATATTCGAAAGTCCGTTTCCTACATCTTGTGCCGTATTTATTATTGACGTAAGAACAATTATTGAGAATTTTCTTTTTCTGCTTTGAGGTATAGTTTATTTCAGTTTTCTAAAATACAAAAAAAATTTTATTGAGAAATTGTGTTAGTAAAAGATCAAACTACGATGTGTTCAATTCCATAATTGAACAGACCATGGCCTCGTGTAATGGGATCTAACAGTTTCTTCGATAAATAGAGTTTATCCAAATCAAAGATATGGTTCTATCACACGAATTACCCAAATCCTTGGTCCTTGAACTAGTTTCTCAGTAGGAATACAAACACATAACAGATTGATGTCAATTAGGCTATAGAAATATTCCATATGATTAAAACTTTAGTATTTTGTTGACTCATGACGATCTTGGGGTTGAATAGTTGATATCTTCAATTAAGACTGACACGCAGCACTATTTAAAATTAATAAGAATTGCGTTTTTCTAACTGATGAAGGGCTTCCATCCCGAATACTTGTTCTGCCTCATGTAAGAAAAATTTAATTACTATTAATTTTAAATATTTCTGCATTTAAAGCTTAGTATTTGTTGATCCATGACAAACTGCGAGTGAAAAAGTATAATATTTTCCTAGGTTTCTTATTCCATGACGAACTGCGTTGTTAATATTAAATTTTTAAGTGAATTCAACGACTTGCAGTCAAATTTTCATTAAGAATAAGTAGAATTTACTTACTCTGTAGGCCGAACGTTTCCGAATCATTCGAGGCCTCTGAAAATGGTCTCAGACCTATGTGGGCTTCGTCCTCTGAAAAAAAAGTCGTTGAATTCACTTAAAAATTAATAATATTTTCTTTTAACGACATGTAGAACTAATTGAAATGAATAAGAATTGAATTTTTCTTTATATCCTGAACATGTTTTCGGGCAGGATGCCCATCCACAGTGCCTGAGTGCCATGAAGATCCTGCTCGAAAACATGTTCTGTCTCAAGTAAGTAAGAAAATTTCGAATTTATTTATTTAAATTAGTACTGCATGTCGTCTAAGTGAAAATATATACTAGTTCTGCATGCAGTCGAAAGTTGGAACATTAATTAATATTAATAGAAAGATAGATAATTGACTATAAAGGCGGAATCAGGAATCTAGGACCTCTATTACACTCACTCTTATCTACTAATTATCACTAATTTATCTACTCACTCTATTAGGTAATTTTGTATACAATTGGTATATCCACTGCAGAATTGCAACCTTAGTTTGTACTGAAGTATGGAGAAGATTTTTGGTGAGAACATCAACAACAGATTCGAGGTCTAATCGAGATTCTTTCTGTAAACAAGAAAAATAAAAACGTAGAAGCATAAAAATATAATTTTTTTCACTGAAACACATAAAGGTGAGTAGTACGTCAACTGTAGGAGAAAGTTGACAATAAATTGTAGTTTAATAAGTCTAGTAATGTGTTATCAAAGTAAGGCTAGAAGGGAAATGGTGATAGTGACATAAAAACAAGGAGTGAGTTATGAACTATAAAACGAAAGAGCAATATGAAAATTACCATAATTATTAGATAGTAATTTCCTCGTTGCTCCAATGTTAAAAATATTGACACTTGATAAGAAGCCTGAAGACAATTTGCATTTTCTGAATGTAAGAATTTTGTGCCAAAGTCCCAGTGAAAGACGCCCATTTATATGCATGTGTCTCGAATATATGCTCACGTAATACATTAATATTTATTATGTAAAATTTAATTTATAACATTTTAAAATGAATTGTAATAGAATAAGTGAAATTATCCGTCAGGGTCTCCCCAACAATAAATGTCATACGCTTATAACTAACTGTATTATTTGTTATAGAATATTTTTCAATTTTCTCGAATTGTACAAAAAATGTTGTACAAACTTGGAAATATTTCATAATAATATGATTTGAGAAAAACGAAGTGTGATAGATTTATTTCAATAAGAATACTTTCTGTGAGAATGTCTGGTAATGATTACCTTCAAAATCAAGATAGTTTCTTTTTTGCTGATAATGCCCATAAGAGTCTGAAACTTGGGTGTAGGTAATGAGGTGAATGATTACACAAAATATGCCAGGCTGATCAGGATTCGAACCCGCGACCGTAGGAGTAGCAATCAGACGAGTTTTATAAGAGATAACGCCCCGTCCGGCTACACCATCACGGCTGCCAAATTAGATGAGAGGTATAAAAAACCAATAACTTAAAAAATGATGTTATTTTGGTGATATCGTTCAGAAATTTCCATTAAAAATCAATCATTTTCTAGAATTGATTGGGTTCAGCTACTTTTTTAATGGATTGAAATAATCTTACCTGTTTGGATGAGTCAGTGAAATCCGTCTCCAAAATAACAAGAGATAGAAGACTAACGTTCACTTCCTTGGCTGTTTCTTTTATGTCTTTTTTTGTTGATTAAGGGATGAGTCGTAATAAAATTAGAACAAAGAAATATTTTTGTATTAGCTTTGAACTAGAATCTATAATAAAGTTACACTATGAATTAGGAACAAATTTGGTTGAAATGATGGAAAATGCTGACAGTTTTACAAAAATACTTTGTCAATACAATAAGGTTATGATTACTGTACTTCATGACAAAGTGATAATTTCACGGAGTAGCTAAACTGATTACTTCAAAACGAATTGAAAAATACATTTATTTTTAATATTTTTCATCGACAAAAATATTTTTCAATTAAGATTGAATAAGCTAAAAAAATTTCTTGACACTAGATAAAAATGTAAACAATGCTAGAATCATGATGCGTTCACCTTGACTGCTAGAACGAGAAAAACAACTGCTTGTGCATGCACACCTGCTTTTGTTATGATGTATTCGAGTATTTCGAATAACTTTAAAATCAAACACTGCAACATAACACTGCCAATCAAGCCGTTTGTAAAGTAACAAATAGATGTTGGATTCATTACCGAAAAAATCAATTAACATCAATGATGAAATTATTTATAAAAGGATACTTTTTCTTGAGTCGTTCTCGTAAGAAAGACATGGAAATATGGCCATTAATATTCCCGATGTATATGGAAGCATCTCTTGTTTGGATAGTTGGACGAATTCTTTAATCCAGACAATTGCAGTATACTGTAAAAATAAGTTGGAAAATTGGAATGCTGGCTAAGCGATGTATCACTCAAAATACACATTTTTATTGTGAATAAACTCCTCTGGTGGTGCTGTACTCACAACCAGAGAAATTATTATTATTACATGGTCATCGTAAAATATAAATAAATTACAGTTACATTGAAAGTTTGGCAATTTTACTACAAGCCTGCTGTGAAATATTAGCTTGATGGAAATATACATTCAATTCTTTGAGACAGAATTCAATAAATTCATTAAATGAATTACAGTTACATTGAAAGTTTGACAATTTTGCTATAAGCCTGCTGTGAAATATTAGCTCAATTGAAATAAACTTCCAGTTTTGAGACAGAGTTCAACAAATTATTAAATAAATTTTAAGTTACATTGAAAGTTTGAACATTTTTGTATAATCCTACTGTGAAATATTAGCTTGATGGAAATATACTTCCAGTTCTTTGAGACAGAATTTAAATTAGTGATAAATGCAATTCTACTTGAATAACTCTCTAATTGGACTAAGTTAATGGTGTTTATTTACTTTAAATGTCCATGGTAAGCAATTATCACAATATTTTATCTACACGATAACAATAAAACTGACTCAGGTCTGGTGCCAGACCACCCAGGTCTCACCTGTAAGAGCTCATCTGATGCTTGTGAATGATTTATTAGTATATTAATCATTGCTGGAAAATCCACCCTTGAAGGATCTTGCTTAATACTACGCAAAAATTCTGATAGCACAGTATCACACCTGAAACAAAAATTCAATTTACACAATAAAAATGAAACTAACTCAGAACTGGGGTCAGAAATTTCAGTATTGGTGAAATCTAACTACCATTTTTTTATAGCGGTAAACGGTGACCGACTTAACGTGTACCCTAAATAATGAAAGTGGCCAACTTTTGGTCTGACCGGGTTAGATTTTTTTTTAGAGTATGAAGTCCTGTGCGTGGGTAATGAGTTGGATGATGGTGATTGATGACAGTTGTAGGTGGGTTCCGAACCACCGGTAAGTAATTTTACAGCAGAGAATAGTGTATTTTTTGCTGGCCAATATAATCGGTCACCCTTACAAACAGGGCCCAGGAAAACGCAGCTTATCTCTATCTGATTGAACAGACACCTGCTACGGCTCACGGCTATCACTTCCTTCCTTAGTTACAAGTACAGGATATTCAAGTTAATAAAACAAGACTTATCCCACTCTGCTATGGCCACTCACACTGTTACATGGCGAGTGTTATTTATTTATTAATTTATTACACAAACAAAATCAAGTAAAGATACAACAGGCACAGTCCACTACTGCTTTCTTTACAAATTTCCAATTAAAAAATCCAAATGTTAGGTTATGACCAAGTTTAACTAGAAATTTCACTTTGAAGTACAATTCCTGATTCTTTCCAAAATATTAATTTAGATGTTCACTTTAAAAGTGAAGTAGTTGCAGTTTGAAATACCACCCAGTGAAATAGTCGAAGGTGTTTCGATACTTGATAATATCGATACTAGATACCAACGATACCACTAAAACTGTCCCATAGTCCAAAGAAAATGAATATAATTTTGAATTTTGTTCGAAATTTTAGAGCCAAAAATGTAGAAACCAATTCAATCACATGTTTAGACTGTTTTTCACAATGAAAGAGCTTAAAACAAAATTACAATGTGATGTATTCAGAAAACAGTACAGGGAAGTTAAGACAGTTTGAAGAATGAGATTCACATACAACAAATTTGAATATTAATGTAGGACCATGCTATTTATGGTTGAAATCTAGAGATACAGCACTTCTGTAACTGCAATTCAAGAAACATTCTTGACTAAAATTAAATAAATCAAGAAACTAGCAAATGAATGAAAAAAAATCATTGCTACTTTATAAATTGCAATATATTAATCTTGTAAATTCAAGAATTATGTAACCATAGAGACACTGGAGATCAAGAAAATGGATACCAATTAACAAAAAAATAATAACTACAAAACTTAACTTCAATGTTCAATGATAATATTGATGTAATCAATCAAATTATCCAAGGATGACGATTTACAAATACATCATAAACCTTTATTGCAGTAGGTCGCCGTGTGACATTGTCAAGCTATTATTCAGGTTGTACTATGAAACATTTGGTAAAGAAGCAAGTTTCCTATTTCTACCCAGTTGCTAAGAAGTATGGCGATCAACCGCAATATGAGCCTAGGATTTGTCTGATGCTTGTTACCTACAATGGCAAAGAAAATAAATTCAAAATATAAACAAATTAATTGATTAATCGATAGAAAAATTATAATTACATTTTTTTAATTTCAAATGTTGGATCCTCTAAAATATGGAAAAGGCCATCCAGGATCTCTGGTAGAAACAGAATCAGGTCTATGTCAGGTACAGCATCTAGTACAGATAACCATGATACCAAGAACTGGCGAGAAAACGTATTGCTTGTGTAGATTCGTTCTCTAAGCAAAGGCATGAATCCAACAAGGTCAAACGTTGCACTTTCTGTCACTATATCCTGAAAAATTTAAACAAATTATACAGGTAATTGAGCATTAGAAGTCAAATGTTATTAATTTAATCACCTTCATTGGTTCTATAAAAAAATTATGACAGTAGTAGCTCAGGAATGCAATTATTTATACCACCTACTTATCTATTTGATGAAGCCAACTTTAGGCCAATCGGCCACCGAAAGCGGTGTTGGGCTACGTCAGCTTTTCAACCCGTATCAATGGTTCTTATTGTAAAGATTCATTCGACATTAGTTGATGGCCGGCTGTACATTAAAAATCATTGATTCGGGCTGACCATCGCGTTGCACCACTTCCAGTAGCCGGTCGGCTGTACTTGATATAATTCCAAATTTAAATTTTGAATAAGATTGTTTGGAGTAAGAAATTTTTGAATAGGATAAACAATATTGTACATCAACCCTTTATGCGATTTGCAGATTGATGGAACGGTCACCACGTTTGCTGATGACACAGTCCTACTGTTTTCAGGGGCAACATGGGAGATTTGCTGGGAAAGAGCTGAGTTTGGTCTGCAAAATGTGGCACATTGGCTCAACAGGAACCTTCTCAAAATCAATTATCAGAAAACGAACTTCCTATGTTTCTCAGCTACGCAACATGGTCAACCCAGTAAGGACAGTCTAGAAATACAACATGGCCCAGGTAGAGCACCAAGTATGATCCTCAGGAAGCAGTCACAAAAGTATCTGGGAGTGACAATTGATGCATTTCTGCGCTGGGATAAGCATATTGATGGACTCTGCAAAAAACTGCGAAGAACCATCTATAAATTCAGGATGCTGAGACCAGTTGTCAACTTGGAATGTATGCGGATGGTTTATTGTTCCATTGTGCAGTCACTGCTCATGTATGGAATTGTCGGATGGGGTGGAGCCTGTACTGTACATATCAACCCCCTAAGAACAGTGCAGAAGCTTATAATAAAGATCATCACAAAGAAGCCAACCCGCTACCCCTCTGAGCTTCTGTTTAGTGATTTTAAAGTATTGGATCCCAGACAGCTGTATGCAAAGGAAGTAGCATCTAGGTTGCACAAAGACAAATCTGCCTTCCAGAATAGGAATCACCACCACAACACCAGATACAGGCATCTCCTCATATCAAACAGGGCAAAAAAGGCTCTCTATCAAAGACACTACAACCATCTAGCACCAAAAATCTACAACTTAATTCCTAAAAACATTAAAGCAATAGGACATATCAAAAAATTCAAGCAACAGCTTCATAACTGGCTAATAAATATTGACAGACAGCATATAGAGACGATTTTTTCATACAATTATTATGATGGAAACTTGTAATTTTGAAAACTTACCAATCCTTAATCCTATATCCTATTTTTAACTAAACCTCCTTTTTCCTCTACTAACACCTACTCTAGAACATGGCATGCCATAGTGGGGTAGGATGATTTCCAAAATATATGTTTTATTTATTATATGTACCTTATTACCTGAATATAATTATTGAACCACTTGGTTAAAATTCTTTGTATTGTATATTGAAAATGGAAATAAAATTATTATTTATTTAATGCTGTGAATAATTGTTGTGAATATCCATTTTCGTGAACTGCAGTATAACTATTGATATTTAGAATCTAGCTGTGCAGAACTGACCTTTTTGAGTTCACGACCCAAAAAGGTCAGTTCTGCTCAGCAAGATTCTACATAGTAATAATTTTTAAATACTTTAGTACAATAATTACAGTATTATACTTTTCATCAGTAGCATAAAGGTAGCATTCCGATCTCAGCAGTCGTTGCCCGGCAGCTGCTGCCCAGCAGCCACGACCGTGGCTGCGCCTACTGCTCTTATGGATTTACATGCAACGCTTTCCGATGGAAGCGACCTGGCAGCGCCGCCAGGGGGCGTGGCTTCTGCGCGACCTTGGCAGCGCTGCCGAGCTGCTACAGAAGCGGTATGGTCGCGCTGCTCACTCGGGATAGTAGTTGTAGAAAGCATTCAATTGCTGTGAAAAGCATTCAAATGGCGACGTTTACTGATGAAAATGAAGAGTATATAACTCGGATGTATATAACTATTATTATTATTATTATTTCTCTGTCTTGTAATTTATATTTATTAGGTACACAATTCATATACAGAAAAAATATAATAAAAAAAAACTTATAAATCTGTATACTACATTTCAGCATAAGCCAAGAGCTTGTGCACTGGAGTGGAGTTCTATGAGACATGACAAATTGAAAAGAAAATAAGAAAACATTGTCTGCAAAATCAAAATTTGGATTTTTTGATAGCACATTGGAAAGATTAAACACTATATTTAGCGATTTCATTTACCAAACGAACTATAGTAATATATATAAATAATAACTTGAAATATATGAAAAAAACACAATTATAGAACTTATATTTTCGTGAAAGATAGTTACTGAGAATTCATTACTTTTCACCCATGCATCCACATCATTAAGCAATTTTGGAGTGATATTTTCTTTTAAAAATTTATTTGGCAGAATGTTGATTAATTTATCACAGATACATTCAAACTGTCTCCTACAAATACTCAAATAAGTTCTGGACACTTGGTAGGAATTTGTGCCAGAGGGACGTAAATTATAAATTGGTAATGATCCTCTATCAGTTGCTTCACGAGTTCTTGCTTTCATTTATTCAAGTTATGAGACATACAGTAGTTAAATTTATAGTTAATAGTTAAGTCTTCATATTTGAACACGACCGGAATGAAGAACTGTTTGCACTGGCTGCTACTTGACTACTTCACACAGAGAGAATAGAATAGTAATTACTATTCTCTCTGACTGCACGTGGCAGTTGCTGCCTGGTCGCTGCTATCCGATGCATAGTGGCAGCGCCGCTCAGCAGCAGCAATGTGTCACGGCTGCCGGGCAGCGACTGCCAAGATCGGAATGCTACCTTAACACAGAAAACGATGAGAAACCCACGAAATCCATTAAGTTTTGGAAAATATTGTTCAAGACTTGATTTTATATAGTATGATGCGCTACATTATCTTATTATTTTGTTTTATATGAATAACTTATTTGACTTATTAGTTGACCAGTAATGAGAAAATCAGACAGCAATATCAAACCAAATTATAATTCATGTATGGCTTTCTACTGAAAAAGACCAGTATTAATGTCATTGAAGGCAACAATTTATTTGGTGAGTGTCTATGAAATCAGTATTTTCAAGATAATAAACTTGGAAACCGATGCAGTCTCATCTTGAACTACGGTAGTTCAAGTTCCACCAATGCCAAACCAACTCTTCAGTAGACCATTGGTTTTGAGTGTTGAATTGTGGTGATAAATTGGTCATAAATCCAGTTCATTGAAAATTGAGATTTAAATATAACATTTGCATGTATAACATAATCATCGACTTTTGGTTTGGTGTTCTTAAGACTGGAATTCATACATCATATGGTTCTCACCACGTCAAGTATTAATGATGATGCGTCTAATCATCTTGCAACAATTTGAGTTTGATTCAATTCTAGGCAGAACTCAAGAGTCAGTGGTTGGGTTCCTTTAAAACTGGTGGATATTGAAGTAGGCTACTACTAGCATAGTAAGTTATGACTTTACCAACCTTCATCAATCGATCAAGAAGTTCCAGAGCATTTTTAACAGTCTGATCAGGATCAGCTGCCAGTCGGCTAAGGGCACTGAATATATCAGTAAAGTGCGGTAAAACTGCACCACGAGAGACTTTCACTACATTATATAAAGACTCGCATGCGTAATAACGAATTCTTGAGTCTTGCTCACTGAAATTTGCAATTATTGGACGAATCAAGGCTTCTGTGTAATCTGATGTGTCCTAAAACAGAAAACCAAAAAACGTTTGTGACGTAAATTATTAAAATTTAGTCGACATGTACATAACACAAACATGCAAGATGAAAAATATTGACTTCTGTCATAGAGAAGACACATAGTCCTAGCATTGATTTGGTGAGCTTGGCATACTGATAGAATTCTGTCAGCTTAGTAAGGGATGTCTCAGGTCCAAAAAAATCCCAACAGCCCTTTCTGACTTATCAATGGAGTCGATAATGGATTCAATGAATTGCATAGCTGCTGTTTTGACTGATTTACCTTTACGAAAGCCGTGCTGGAAAGAATCAAGTAATCCATTTGTTTCTAAGTACTGCAATACTTGATCAGACATGGCACATTCATAAATCTTGGAAATTGCTGGTAATAAGGCAATTGGTCGATAATTACTTACATCATTTTTATCATTCTTTTTATAAACTGGGATAATTTTAGAAATTTTCAACTGCACAGGAAATATTCCGGTGATTAGAGAAGAGTTAATCAAGTGTAGTAGTGGCTTCAATAAAACATTCTTGGCCCTTTTGATTATGGCAATTGGTATGTCATCGTATCCAGCACTGTATTTACATTTTAAACTAGAAATAATTTTATCAAGTGTCTTGTAGTCTATTGCTTTGCAACTGAACTGGTGACTGCTGAAATTATTGTCGTTTTGTATCGAGTCTTGAGAATGTCCTGATTTCTTTTCTTCTTTTGCAAAGTAATTTAAAAAGAGCTCACTTATTTTCTTTGGGTTAGTACAGATCTGTTCTCTATTTTTCAAAGTTAGATTTTCAAAAGGTTTATTTTATTTCCAACTTCCCTATTAATGATTTTCCAAGTATCCTTCATCACGTTCTTAGAATTTTTTATTTTGTTATCATAGAATGCTTTTTTGCTTTGAATTAGTTTTGCCTTTAGTTCCCTGAGTCTTCTTCTGAGGTTGACATGCATGTCTTTATCTTTAAGTAACCTTGCTCTATTAGTTTGATTGATAAGCTCTTTTTTATTTGCTTTTAATTCTGTTGTTACACATGACTTCTGTTTAATATTTTTCTTAACCAAATTTCTTGGAAAATGTGTGTTGAAATAATACAAAAAAATACTATTGAATGTCTGATATTTACATGCCACATCCGAGTTGAATACATCCAGCCATGTTTCCTGACTTAGAGCTAAATTAAATTTATCAAAATTTTCATCAGAAAAATTCCTAGAGTATTTAAAAAATAAAGTTGTCATCACTCTTGTTCTCAAAATTTTCTATTTTTATTTCAACTAATTGAGCGTCATGATCAGATAATTGAGTATTAATTCCAGTGATATTTATAATTGAACTATCAATGTTTGTAAATACATTGTCAATTACTGATTCTGTAGTTTCCGTTATCCGTGTAGAAAAGTCAACCATATAATAGAGATCATACGTGGTAAGTACTGTAAATGGTATACTGTACATGGAATGATACTATTGGCTAAGAGGGAAAGAGGCT
Organism: Conomelus anceps; assembly: GCA_948455865.1. Classification (NCBI taxonomy): domain Eukaryota; kingdom Metazoa; phylum Arthropoda; class Insecta; order Hemiptera; family Delphacidae; genus Conomelus; species Conomelus anceps. Next base: position 130,628,056 of record OX418216.1, read on the forward strand.
GACCTTAATCGGACGTTGTGATTGGTTGTCAAGTCACGCCCCCTGGTGGGAATACTTACTTACTTGAATACTTGAATTCTTCGTCGTTGACTGGGAAAACCAGATAGACTGTGTCAGTGAGTCAAGGGGTACTTCCCCTTAGGCTCTAAGATGGCAGTGGTTCCCAATGGAAAACAATGGCTCATCCTCCAATTCTGCCAGCGAGTAGATGGGTCGCTCTATTAAGTGCTCCTTCAACATGTGTTTAAACTTTCTGGTCTCAGCATCTTTTACGTGTTCAGGGAGACGGTTGAACAATTTTAAAGCTGATATTTGGAAGCTTTTCTGAGTCCCAGTTAGTCTAGTGCGTGGTACATCCAGGTTTCCGGATCCTCGAGTGTGGTGAGCATGCACATCGTTCCTCCTCTTTAGACTCTGAATTTCTTCCTTTATGTATATGAGTGAGCAGTATACATATTGGCTATATATAGTCAATATTCTCAATTTTTTGAATAGAGGCTTACAATGTTCCAGGCGGTCAGAGTTGGTGATAATTCTAATGGCCTTTTTTTGAAGCAATAATACCTCTGAGCTTGCCGATGCATGTCCCCAGAGCAAAATGCCATATATTATGTGGCTGTGAAACAACGAATAGTATGCTGTCAACAGATATTCCACAGTGACAACATATTTTAATTTTTTGAGGAGATGTAGTACCCTAGAGAGTTTGACACAAGTCTGTGTGATGTGTCTTTCCCACTTCAATTTTCCATCCAGCCAAAATCCCAATAGCTTCACCGGCTCAGTGGCTTTGCTCATATCTCCATTTTTCAAGGAGCATATCAGAATTTGAGATCTGTCATCATTAAGTTTGAGCCTATTTGTCAGGAACCATCTCTTTGCTTCCTGGGTATGAGTGTAGTTTCTTGCCATAACCTGGTCAATTGATTTCCCTCTAGACATCACTGTAGTGTCGTCCGCAAATAATATGGAGTTGCTGAGAGGGACAAAGTCATTTGTTAGGAGGATGAAGAGCAAAGGGCCCAAAACAGATCCTTGCGGTACTCCATGTTTAATGTCTCTTATTTTTGATTTAGCTCCTTCTATTGAGACTACTTGTTTCCTGTTTTCCAGATAGCTTGTAATCGTTTTAAGAACTGGTCCGCTGATTCCATAATTCTTCAGTTTGCTAATAAGAATTTTATGTGGGACACAATCGAACGCTTTACTCAAGTCAAAAAGTGTGAGGGCCATTAGATCACCTGACTCAAATGCGTTTTGGATTTCACCTGTCAGGGCAATCAGTGCACTTGTTGTTGAGCTGCCATTTCTGAAACCATGTTGTGATTCACATAGGAGGTTATTCTCTTCAAAGTATTCCACCAACTGCTGTTTCATGATTGTTTCAACTACCTTAGAAATAGTTGGAGGGATAGATATTGGCCTAAAGTTTTCTGGTTGGTCGATCTCTCCCTTCTTGTAGATTGGCCTAGTCTTTGATGTTTTCAAGATATCTGGAAATCTACCACACTTTAGACAGTCATTAATGGCTCTGGCCATTTGTTCGGCAATCGGTTTGATTGTTTCCTTTAGTACAGCACAGGATACTCCATGGATGTCTTGTGTTTTAGAGTTTTTAAATTTATTTACAAGACTTACAATCTGTGAGGGACTAATTTCTTTCCATTCTGTGTTGTACTGTCATGATATTTGAGGCTGGATCAGCTTCGGTGGTTTGCAGGCCTGCTTGTATCTCATCCGTGACTGTTGCAAAATAGTTGTTAAAATCATCCGGGTTCAAGGGGGAATCCACTTCCAGTCTTTTTGGCCGATGGTCATTTATTACATTCCATGCGGCCTTGCAGATATTAGTAGCTGATTTGATGTAGTTTGCTGTATGGGTCCTTTTTGCCTCGTTTACTGCTTTCCTGTACATTCTATTCATCTTTGTATAATTGGAGTAAAGCATGATTCGTTGTTCTGGTGAGTTAGTATTTTTATAAAAATAATGCGCAATCTCCACCAGGCCTTTGATGTCATGCAGTTCTCTGGTGTACCAGGATTTTTCTCTTGGGGAGTCAGAGAATTTCTTCTTTTTATTTGTAGCCTTTAGTAGGGTTTGAGAAAATACTTGGTTAAACTTCTCAATATAGACTGAGATAAGCCTTTCAAGTTTAAGATCCGGCCGTATATCACCAAAAACCTCTATCCAGTCTACATGTTTCAGTTCATTAACAAGTATTTGAATATGTTCATCCCTGACTGTCCTTCTGTAGAACACATATTCCGCCTTCCATGTCTTCTCTGGTTCAGGAAAATCAGTTGTTGGTTGTAGTTGGATTTCCATTAAAACAGCACTGTGATCTGAAATCATTGGGTCTACCACTATCGTTCTATGCTCCCAAGAGTCCAGGTTTGTAGCAATGATATCTAAAATTGCTGTACCTCTGGTTGGTATCTGGTGGGAAGTGTAGAGTCCATATTCACGCAGCAGACATGTGAACTTGAAGCTAGCTTCAGTGTGCGTCTCAAGATGAATATTGAAATCACCACCTATAATAAGTCTTATGTTGAAGTTGTATAAAAATTTCAAAAAAATTTCAAACTTCTCAAAGAAATGATCCAGACTACTGTCTGGGGAGCGATACACTGACACCACTATCATTGAGGGGTCAAGAAGCTGCAATGCAGATATCTCCAGGACCAGTTCATCACAGAAATCATTTACATCTATTACCTTGTATTTTAAAGTTTTTCTTAAATATATAGCTGAACCGCCATTTATATGGTGTTTCCTATAGTAGGCACAAGCCAGACCTAGATTTTGCAGTCTACCATAAAATTCTAATTCATCCTCTTTCAGCCAATGTTCTGTTACACAGAAGACGTCTGTATTTATCTCATCAAAGAGGAACTCAAGGAGGTCGAGTTTGGTTCTAATACATTGGACATTTAGCATAATAATGGTGACTTTGTTCGGATTTAGGCTTATATCAGCCTGGCTCCCTGAGGACGTTTGAATAAAAAACGTCTCAGAGTAACATATTTAGGCCATTTTGAGTCATCTAAAATAACCTCTTTTTGTCCATAGTCAATTCCTAGTTTAAAGCTGCAATACGCTACACTTTTAGTTTCTAGCTTCTCTACAACAAAATTCAATCCAGGGAAGGTATTTATTATAAAGTTTTTAACATCATCCTCTGTTGTGCCGGCTTTTATCTTACCCAGGTGATACCATGCTCGTTTGTCACCTACAAGGCGAGAATCCTGACCAACAACCTGTTGAGAGTCGTTTGAGCCAACCAGCAGTGGCCTATCTTTGAATGTATGGGATTGTTTAGGTTTTATTGGTTTATCATTTGATTTAGAATGAGATTTGTCACTTTGTTGATGTTTTGCACCAACGGCTTTGGCATAGTTTTTATTCTTGTAACGTCCGTTTTTATAACTAACCTTATTCCACTCATCTTCTCTCAGAGTATTGTCATTACTTGCAACATTGTTGCAAAAAGTATCATTTGGGTCTGAGCTGACACCAACTTCGTCATTGTTTGAAATTACATTGCATCTATTATTATTTTGTGGAATGTCAATACTGGCAAGGACAGGCGAAATGACATCACTATTCTCTAGGTCACTATTTGATGAACCTTTTCTTGTAATTTTATGTGGTATTTTTAGCGAAAGAGTAACAAGCAAAAATACGAGTCAAATCAATAACTAAACACTCTGAACATCAAGAAAGAAACAAAAAATTGTAATAAGGCTAGAATTTAATCACACTAAAATTATTATTTTTTTTTTAAATTAGAAGCTCACTGAAGTGCAATCAAGGTCAACTGAGAAATACATATAAGAACAGCTTTTTAAAAATAGGCTGGAATTATAATGAAACCAAGTTAGTTGTATTGAATTGGTTAAAATAAATTTGGTCATTTAAATTAGTTATGGAATCGTTTTTTACCAACTTAGTTATCTCCAAAGCTTCTAAAATGTTCAATTGCCTGCCTTTGCCAATCAAATGCAGAAATTCAACATTTTCTTCAGCCTTGAACTTGTGTCTATTATTAATGAGATGTTCTGCAAAATTTGAATCTCCTTTTTGGGTTTTCCAATCCCTGATATGTTCATTTACCCTACTACATTTGAAACTCCTACCAGTCCAGTACTAGGGTTTAAATGACCAAATTTATTTTAACCAATTCAATACAACTAAGTTAGTTTCATTATAATTCCAGCCTATTTTTAAAAAGCAGTTCTTATGTGTATTTCTCAGTTGATCTTGATTGCACTTCAGTGAGCTTCTAATTTTTAATTTTTTTTAAATTTTAGTTTGATTAAATTCTAGCCTTATTACAATTTTTTGTTACTTTCTTGATGTTCACAGTGTTTAGTTATTGATTTGACTCGTATTTTTGCTTGTTACTCCTCCCACCAGGGGGCGTGACTTGACAACCAATCACAACGTCCGATTAAGGTCAGCCTCTTTCCCTCTTAGCCAATAGTATCATTCCATGTACAGTATATATAAGGCTTCTCTGTACTTCAGTTTTCAGTTTGATTGAGATTGATAATGGTGTAACGACCGAAACTAGTTTCTCGAAGTTTTAATAAATGTGGTTGTGACAATTTCGTCTTATTATTCATTATGGATACCTTCCACAATATCACCTTCGCCATTACTAAGAAAATTAGTCAGTTTGTTAAATTGTGAGTTACTGCAAACTAGCTTGTGAGATACGAGCCGATATGGCCAAGTTAATGAGTGCTGCTGTGCAGAAGGGTCACTGTAGTCTAGTGGTTAAGGCGCCCGACCGGCAATTGGTGGAGGTCCGCAGTTCGATTCCCGGCGGTGACTGATATTTTTGTACAGTAGCATTCATCGATTTACGTCAGCTATTCAATGCTGTAGTCAATATCCGCCATTGCGGAAGTCTTCAGTGTAAATGAATAGCACTTTAAGGAACAGTAATAAGGTACTTGAGTAACGAAATAAATATGTCAAGCTGACCGAATATCGAACCCGCAACTATCAATCACAGTTCTGTCATGAAATATTTTTGCAGCCAGATAAACTAAAATTTCAAAAATTTAGTCACATCTTTTCTAAGCATACATTCGAACTACAACATCAATGTCTATAACTGTATCAATTTAAGATTGTCTTGGAAAAGATGAATTTTGTAAAATCAAAACTTTTCCATGAGTTAATTGAAAATGATATTGCCAAATCCGCTTCATGATCATCTACATATGGATGAATATTTCAAATGTATTTTTATATGAATAAATGTCCATTCATTCATTAAGATGAAGTGGAAAATAAAGAAATTTCTCATTTACTTATTTCCTATTGGAAGAAACAATGTTACAGAATTTTTTCAAACAGCTCAAATAAACTGAGTGTAACAACACAAATGATATGTCCTAAATGTAAAACTATATGAGAAGTTAAGAATGAATACAACAATAAAGTATTAGACTTAATTATATGATCAACATAATATCTAAGAATTGATGACCTTGACCACCTTCCCCAAAGGTATTAAATTTACCTTTCCCAATGCTATAGCAACAGCAGCCAAGCCAATAAGTGCGCCTTTACGTGAATTATGGTTCTGAGACAATGCAAAATCTTGTCCTAAAACCTTCAGAATTCGTCGTATCTGTGTGGTATTGTTAACAGCAGCAAATTCTTTCACCATTCTGAAAAAAATAGAGATATGATATTTAGTATATTAAAATATACATCTACAGGTACCTGTATTACCGGTGTACCATTTGCTACAATAATATAATATATTATGGTACTGGCAATTTGTTTACTAAACCAAAGCAAAGCACCATCTCAATAAATTCTGAATGCTAATCAGTCAACATTAAGATGATTGCAACGCCTCAAATTATTTTGCCGAAAATTTGACTATAAGTTACAATAATGATCTACCTGACTATCTCTCTACTATTGATCATTCTCAAGTGAATAATATAATAATCGCATAGCTTATCATCAAATAAAAACAGCAACCTTCCAAAATTATAGGATTTTATGGAATTCATCAAATTATAATATTCAATCAAGTTGATACCTTTGTGTGGCCTGAGGTGAATTTAGCTTTGTTCACCCGAGATTAAAATACATCAATTGAGTCGCTTTCTAAGTCAAATGAGACTTGGGCGCAGGAAGTAATTTAGAAGTGTGCTAGATGAGTTAGTTTACACACTCACCTGTGCAGATGTGGGAGTGGGCTGTTAAGCACAGAGCTTCAGAAGTTGTTTTAATGGGCTTGGCATACTGATACAACTCTGTTGGCTCAGTGAGGAAAGCAATCGCAACCTACCTCACTCTAAGCGACCAACGCTTTTTGAACCAAAACATCATGTTGAGGTCTCAAGTCACTCACAATCGGAATCGGCTCATTACATACATACATAATATCCAATATCATTTGAAAAATGCAGATATAAATTCAAGTTACATACTTTTCAATCTCTTGTGCAGCTGCTTTCCGTTTATCATACTGCTTTTCATGCAATGCCCTCACACAAGCAGGGCTCAAAGGGGCATGATCCTTATCAGACATGACAATTTTTCAAGTTTTATCAGATTACTTATAATTTAGTATTGAAAATTAAAAAGGCAACAATATAACACTCGCAAAATCATAGATGATGCTGCACAATTTCATGATTATTCCAAAAATTGATTATTATAACCTATAAAAGACTCTTGGACTCTTCCTCTAATCGAATTCAAAAATCAAAATAAATCTACGTAATCAGATGATTATGAACTACTGAACAAGAAACGTCAGCTCAGCTGGTGGAAAATCCCAGCGGTACAAAATTCTGGCGTGGAAGATACAGAGAAATTGTTACGTTGCAAACATGTTTTTATGTTGCTTCGTTGCTTCTATATAAAGGAACTTTCTGTATCATAATCTATCTTTTCTGTATCCGTATTTTGGTATCTTTAACATTCAATGCCTTATTAATCTCTTGAATTATGTTACATATTTATATTATGAGTAGATTATCATAACATGATCATGATATGTTTCTAGAAAAGATCGATTTCAACATTATTGATTTTTTGTATTCCAATTTCAAATAACAGTAACAAAAAGGTCACTTTCAGCTAGTCTAGTTTCAATCTTTCATCTACAAATCTCAACCAACCCCTCATCAAAACCAACAACCCTCGAGTAAAACATCATGGCCGACAGTTTATGTTGTGTATACGGTTCGTTCAATTTGTTTAATTTTATTTGTCAATGATAGTGAAGCTTTAATCGGGTAATTGTGTTCAAGTAATTTAGTGAGTGGCCTGCAAGTGAGTATTTATGTTACGAAGCTAAACTGCAGTTCTTATTTATGAGAGCATTTTAGAAAGATGTGCCTATCAGCGGCGCTGTCCCTTAGCGTCATGCCGTTCTGTTTTCGGAAATGTGAGAAACATTACAATGATTCAAATATTCCAAGCGTCAATACCGTTTTCTAATGTTTGTCTGATGTTACTTTCCATGTTTAGTGTGATTCTCAATTTTTAAATTTGATGCATCTCAGTAAGCAACTACCTGGTTGCAACTAGATTGTAGGCTTTAGAATCTAGTGTTTGTGTAGGTGTAAGTTGAGCGTAACTCATACTTGATTCCTCTACATAAATTTCCTAACAATAGTTGATTTGAGTTCTTAAAAATACAATGCCAATTAAATGAGGTACATTCACTCCAATAGCATAGTTCATTTATTGACACCTATCAAATCATATAAGGCCTACCCAAAATAGCCAAGCAAGAATATAATTAAACGTATAAACAGAATGTAATTAAACATTTATTGAACAGTTGAACGTATCAAGTACCATACAGTACTTATACAGTTATTCCACTGAGGACTTTTATAATCTTTAAGACGATAGACTTCGGTTCCCTCAGTCAATCATTTAAGATTAATAACTTAATCGAGGGGCAAAATGCTTCGAGGCATGAATCTATTCTGAAAGACTCCAACTTAGCATGTTTCCAATAATACCAGGGTAACATGACATCTGTATTGTTGATAGTTTTAACCAAATTCATGGAAAAGAGCAATCGCTCCACTAGCCAACTTGGGCTAGTTAATTAAAGCGTGAATCTTTTAATGCTTATTTTCATAAATTATTAGTGTCATAGGTAAATTAGATTCTTGGTGTTTAATTTCTTGACAATAAATAACCTGAGCTGCTTCCGAGTAACTTATTATATTCACATCTTTCTCTTGTGACTTTCATTTTCTGAGACTGAGACCCTGTTGTTACTTTATTGTTAACTTATTGAGATAGATTGATAGAAATAACATACACCCTTTAAGTTAACTAGATGTTATTATGACTATATTAGCCTATACTAATACCTTCTATGTTATTACTATAACATGAAATCATGATTTTTTTCTAGTCTGCGACTAGAATGTTGGAACTAGGTGTCAGTAATGTGCAGTTTGATGGTCAAGTACAATATCAGAGTAAACTGAGTGAATCTATTATAGGCTATAACTCCCAACTACTTCTGTACTAGACGTGAACATCTCATTGAAGATGTGTTCTTTATTGTGCAGCATGAAGATTTCTGTGCATGAGCCGTTTCAGTTGCATGGAGATTTGTATATCTATTTATAGTTGTTTTTAAAGAGAATACCTAGATTTTCCCTGAATCACCAGATCATGTAATTCAGCCCTCAAGCTAATCTTTCTTAGTGTATGCCTCATTCACATGTCCTTATATTTTAACAACCTGCTCCGTATGAGTCTAAAAGATCTACCAGTATCACCACTCTAAATGAAAGTGTTGAATCTAGATTTTACTCATTTTCTATCCTGCTCAAATCTTATCCCCACCTCCCAATATAGTTTAGAGTAATCTTGAAACAATGTAATTTAATGTTAATTTTATTAGCATTATTCTACTTTAAACCAGTTAATTTTAGTTTAGATATTGCTGTCGTTGTTATTAGAGTTTCAAATTGCTTTTGGTATGAAATTACTAGAAGAATGTAGATAGTTGTAGAATATTTACGTATTGACCCCTTGTTTACGTCATAGGTCTTGACATTTTTTGTTATTTCCTAAGCGGCTAAAAACCACATTGAATCTATAAACATTTAGAAATTCTGTTTGCTTATCTTTTCTACATTATGCTCGGACGCTGCTCTTGATTTCTCTCTCCCACAACTAGAGTCCCGTTACATATTTATTTCTCAAGTTCTTTACAGTATAGTCTTTTCACATTCCCCTTTTATCTTCTTCTTTCCACCTGCATTTCACTCATTCTTATAACAACATGACTCTCCTCCCGTCTTAGTATTTTCCTAAATAATTTAAGACTTTATTCTAGACTCTCTTAGAACAACCTTCATGGCCAACATCCCTCTTGGTTACATTCCTCCAAAATTTCCCTAACCTGACTTGTTCCTTAATATATATTAAAATTCAGTGGAACCTTGATAAATTATTGTACCTATGAGTCCTGATAAAAAATATACCAGTATCATCACTAAAGGAAACTGTTGATTGAATTTAGATTTTACTCTTTCAAAATCAAAATCCTTGTTAAATCTTTCATTTTCTCAATTCCACTTGACTGTAAATGAGAAAGTTTGAATCTAAGTCTCACGTTCTAGTATTTACGTCTGCAATTCAAAGAATCACTACTTGGACCTTGGTAAATTGTAGTTCTGAGGGTACTGTTACCGACTGCCGGTTATGTGTGAAACAGGCCTTAGGGTGGCCGTTTGGTTTGGCTAGCAAAAAATACTGTTCTCTGATCACTTCCTGGTGGTTCGAAACTCACCGAAAACTGTAGATCCAACTCATCAATCATCATTAGGATAGTGATTGGTCACTTAGTGAGCGTGGTGTTTATGCAATCGTGATGTTCAGTCACGAGCGTTCAAACTGCGTAAGGCTCTCCCTACCTATAAACTTCATACTCTCATTAGTATTTATTATTACTCAGGCACAGGTCTCAGACCTTTATGAAATTAATCCTTCTAAAAAAATTATCGATTGCTTTGAATGAAACCATCCTCGAAAAATGTATGCAATTTAGTAACCAGTTGTGCATTTTGTGTTTTGTGCAGGTGATGGGTTAGGTTCAATAAGATGGCTTTGGTGTGATGCAGTCTGATTGTGGCCGCTACCTGAACTCAGTGTCTGATTTGTACGGTGCTGACGAAATATCAGTCCTACTGGAGGAGATACGGGACCTAGAGCCGGCCAGCTGCCGGCCCGAAGACCTGCAGGACTTTGAAATAGCAGGCAGCCAGACGGGCGTGGGCGTGCTAGGACCGGGCGTGGGCGCCGGCAGCGAGACCCCAGGCGACATTGGCACCGTCCACTCGTGGGACTCACACGCCAACTACAAGCATCATCTTCCCGGCTCATCGCCCACCCATTCCATTTTCTCCGGTGTAATTCTTTACTGCGACGAAACACACTTGAAATCTTCAACCGGTGTGATTAGACTCCTGCTTGTTGTAAGCTTCATCAAAGACAACATATCTAGTCGTTTGTGGTAGAATTTTCTGTGTGATTCATAGAATTCTCTCTCTATACAGCGTCTTGAAAATTGTACCTGAATGTGATGTACAATAGAACTTCAATCATTCAAATTGGGACGGGGCCATCACCATCCCAAATCAGAACTTAATACAGTGTGATTAATTGAAAAAAAAAACAAAATATTAATAATAATTGAAAATGAGTTTTGAAAATAAGCTCTTTCTTTAAAAAAATATACCATTCTTCTAAAAAAAATCCAATTATTCGAATGGGATCCGGTCAAGATCTACTCTACAGACCTAAATGCTCATTTTTTAAATAGATATACTAATACAATTTCATCCAAAATGGCGCCCCTCGTTGCCCTGATATATATTTCATAGATAAAATTATAGCAGTTTTATTTTATGTGGTGATCTATATATCATGGCAAAGAAGGGCACCATTTTCAATGAAATCAATATATTTTTTGCCATTATTTATAGACAGAATAATAATGCATTTAAAGATGCAACAGACTGAATCTATTTACGTCTGTACCTTTACTTAGGTAGCCTATGTTTAGAGGTGGTATTGACCGGGCCCCGATCTGATAATAGGATTTTTTGTAAAAGAGCATATTTCAAAGCAAAAGAGCTAATGAATTTTCTATTTATTAAATGAAAAGGCAACACTATATGTGATTTGGGTTATTTGTTATTACTGTACATCAGTTGTTGTATTTTATATAAATGAAATTCACTATTTTGCTAATCCTAATACGTTTCTTAAGTCTCGGTTTCCAACCACGAGGATTTGGACAGCGGAAAAGGCCGGAATACACTACAATTGATGCTCTTGGTATAGTAACCTATATCGAACGCATCAATTGTATTGCATTCTTGCCCTGTGTACTGTTTGTCCGGATCCGCTTAGTTAGAAACTGAGACTTGATTTTTCTTCTCAAAAAGATTCGGATAATTGGAGTTCTACTGTACCTATTTTTACAAATGCATGGTGTTTAAATGCATTACAGTTTACTAGTCGGGCATGATATGCAGCTATTTTTCTTTATTAGTTGTTTTGTTTTCTCTTCTTAGTTATTCGATTGTTTACAAGTATTTTATTTGTTATATCGTAAGCATGTTATAAATTTTTTATCAGCATAGTTTATTTTTTTTAATAAATCTGAACTTTATTTTCTATTTGCTTTGTAAATTTGTATTTTCCAATCCTTCAAAACTTCTCTTGATAAAAGGTGACTTTTAGGCCTCGGCCGTGATACGAGCCAGGATGAAAATTTAATTTCATGATGAGGAGGCAGGTGGTACGTTGCCGCGTGTCGCTCGTATCGTGGCCGAGACCGCTAGTAAAACGACTCATTTAGCACTAAATCTGACTATTGAGCAATAACGTATCGAATTTTGGATTTTGGTCTTCAAGCTTCTTGATGGTTGGCAGTTCAGCTGTAAAAATATGAAACTTATATATCTCTAGAGGAAATAATATAATTGCAGGAGCAATCCATAAACTATTCAAATAAAATTTACCTTAATCATTCGAAAGTTTTTGATGCCTTAATTCGACTTTCAATTTAGACTTTTTCTATGTAAATGAGCTGCAAACCAATAAAACATGTCAGGAGCCTGCAACTACGGTACAGTAATTTTCGAGATATTCAACAAACTACAAAATTGGCCCGAAACACGTTTTTTCAAGTTTGAAGCGTATAAACTTTGTTAATTGTACAATAAACTTGTTGTTTTCTGACAAAACTTGAGGGAGTTTAATACTGAAGAAAAAATGTTCAAACCCCAATTAGTAAAAACATCCAGGTATCAAATCGGCTTTTATTGAATCAAAACACTAATTCTGCTCAGTTTTCTGTGTATTTTGGTTTGATTATTTTAAATCCTAATTTTTTGAAAATTTGCTGTTTTTTCGACTAACATTTAACATTTTTCCTTCAAAACTGAATCTATTTGTTTTGTCAGAAGAAACGACAGGTTCATGGTACAATTAACCAAGTTTATGCACTCCAAACTTGAAAAACATGTTTTTGAGCCATTTTTGCATATTTTGTTTGTTGAATGTATGAAACATTACTGCATTCACGGCCCCAAAAACCTCTTTCATTCGATTTTGCAACTCATTTTACATAAAACGTGACCAATTTGCCAGTAAAGGCGCAAAAATTTTGAGTTAGTCAATTGAAACTCCCGTTATCTTTCATGTGTGATTAAGAATTTCTGGACTTATGTCAATTAGAACTTTTCTTACTATTTCTTAGTATAACGAGCCCGTCAAGAATTGTGAAACACTATATACATCATTGTAAAAGTCTTCAAAGTTGGGCCAATTTCATGGATACCGTCGCATTGAAGATTTTTTCTGTTTTATTTAACTTTGAAATAGACAATTTTTATTGTTTAAGATCCGTTTTTAATTCTTCAGTGTTGTAAATATTGTGCAATCACTCCCACAGCTCTCATTGTCGTATGTAAAAAATTTTGAAAATTCAAAAGCTCTGAACAACTGAACGAATTAAAATAATTACGGAATTTTTTAGTAGCCTATATATGATTTTATTTGGCGAGTTTATGTGCATGAATAGGACATTTAGTCTTTTTTTTTCTGTAATATTTTACCAAAAGGCAAGTTTTGTGCATGTCCAGTACGGTAGGCTACTTGAACTTTTCATTTGAGAAAAGGAATTCGTTCAGATTGATATTCCACACCACAATATGAGAATGGAAGTTTTCATTGGTGATTGAGAATTAAAGTAATTGAATCAAATGATAAATTGACAGTACTCAGCAATTGCTGCCTAGCTTTGAGAGCTCTGAAGAGTTCCTTAGATCCAAATCAGATATAGGAATTCGTTGAGATTGATATGCCACACTACAATATGAGTAACTGATGCTAGTTTTCTTGGGTGATTGAGAATGTAAAGTAATTGAATCAAATAATAAATTGACAGTACTCAGCAATTGCTACCTGGCTTTGAAAGCTCTGAAGAGTTCCTTAGAGCCAAAACAGATATAGAAACTTATACAGTGAATTGGCAACAAAATATCAATAAATTCCATTTAAGCTTGATACAGCGTTATCATTTGACAGATGGATCATTACAATAATTGGTTGTAATGAGATCATCCATTGGAATAGTGTAGTTTAGTGTAGTTAGTGATTATTTTGTTGGATTTTCCTGTTGAGAGGCTTTCAACAGCTACAGTATATTATATATATTTTGGATCTATCAATATCCATAAACAATAAGCCATATTGGAAATAAATGACAATAATAATGGGATGCGACTGAGTTTGAGAGTTATCAGGAACTGCACAACGCAATATTGTACTTAAATTAGTATTTTTTCATCATCTTTAGAATAATATTTGTCAAACTCTTTACTTTCTTTTGATTTTATCCAGTGCTTGGCTCTGCGTTGTACAATATCTCTATTGCAGCCATGCTTCCGCTTGTTCCATTAGTTTTGCTTCCCAATAAATTTAAACAAATTTCATTCCAAATGTCTCATATAGTTTCTACTGTCAAAGGTTAGTACTTGTCCAGAATCTTGTATTATATTTTTTCCATAAATACTAAGGTAATCTGGTGTGAACTGAGACTAAGATTTTCTATAGTTCTTGTCGCAAAATGCTTCTGAGGTAAAAAGTAATTAATAGCTTAGAAATTACAGTAAAATTTAGAAAGCCGTATACAAATGTTCTATAAATTATCTGTTACTTTTATTCTATAAATGCAGTGAGGTATCGGTATTCTTTTTATGAAGTTACCTCTTGAGAAACATATAGCTAGTGTTTTGAAGAACAAATTTGATTCCTGTTTTCGAGGTGATTGTACCCCCAAATATTATTGTGAAACCACTTGAGTATAAACGTGTGAGAACTGAAGATCAGTTGGAAGAATGCATTACCGCTATTGCTCTCAACTGCATTTCTACAATGTTCTGATTGGTGAGTTATTGAAATTATAGTTGAAAGTTGAATGAGAACTATTCTGCGAATCCTTGTTTTTCATTCAATATTTCAAGCTACCCGACTAAGCTATCAGAGTTATTGTATTCTACGATTACGGTGAGTTACCTATAGTGTTTTATTTATTATTTAGTATACCTATAGGCTTACTATTCCTATCAATTATAGCTGCAGTGGGTACTATTTAGAGAATGAATGAAGATATAAAAAATAGATAACTGCCATCTTATTGAGTATCATGCATGAATAAAATCGAACTCAATCCAATGATCATAATACAATAAATATTGGACCTGTTCCAATTTTGAACCAGAACCAGAGCTACCCCGTGACGGCACTTCAACAACCTAAATTGATTACTTGATGAATTTCGATTCACAATGAATAATTTTTCATATGCTGATAATTATATTCTACACATAGGCTAAATATACAGTATGATCAGAAAGGCATATGTCAAGAAAGTCAAGGAACGCAAATACAGGAGCATTTTGGTGTTTTAACAACACTGATAACAGTTCATTTAGAATGAAAAATGTTTTTAAGGGTGGTTATATGTTAAACCCAGAGCCAAGTGCTAACTGACTTCAAATCTGTAGCAACATTCTTCCTGATTTTGACAAAACTTGAAAATACTAATATGTACACCCAACCGAATAAATTCCTCAACTTCTTGTTCCATAACGATCTGTGTTGTTTTTTCAACTTTTTATATAAATTCAACGAATTTACGGCCTGTTTAGATGAGTCTCCATGACTCAAAAACATTTGGTCTGAAGTGAGTAAAAATATAATTTATTATGAATTAAAGTTGTCTGAAAGTCGTTGAATTTACCATAAAAAGTTGACCAAACGAATAGTAAAAGCCAGAAAGAAGCACGCTTCTGACAAATTAATACAAACCTGATTCATTTGAGATTGATTCTTGATATTAATGATAAAATGATCTATACTATTAGTCATGGAGAATTAGTCCATTAGACTAGAGCATTAGTCAATACTTGAGTTATTGCTTGGTATTGGACTTGTTATCAGATTATTAGGCTAGATACTTTGTTTCTTTTAACCATTTGTGT
Source organism: Conomelus anceps (assembly GCA_948455865.1). Taxonomy (NCBI): domain Eukaryota; kingdom Metazoa; phylum Arthropoda; class Insecta; order Hemiptera; family Delphacidae; genus Conomelus; species Conomelus anceps. The sequence continues at coordinate 130,643,632 of OX418216.1, forward strand.
TATACTGTATAGGTTATATCGTACCTGCATTCTATAAAAAAGTTAAGTACATTAGGTACCTTCTAAGAATTGAAACGCCATCATCAAAACATAATTTTTCATTGACATGGTTTGAATGAGACTCCTCTTCATTACGGTATATCTTTTGCATATTTAAAGTATACACATTGTTCATTTTTCATTTATAATTTTTGACTTTAATTACCCTTTAAGATTCAAAATTCAATTTATTATGTCTCGGTTTCTCCGAGACACATCTTCATTATATATTTGCATATTTAAAATAATCTTACTGGCAAGTGAAAACATGAAGCAACTACTACATATTATAATTTATTCTGATTCAGGTATAACAGAACTAATATTCATTTGAATAAATTTTTGTTTCCAGATTTCATCAGTAGCATGTCTGGCTTGCTTATGTACATCAGGCACAGTGAAAGTAGGCCTGTTCATGTTGCCTCTGCTGGGCAGATTGCGGCTCATGATGTTTGTTACCATCTTCAGCCTCCTAGTGACTTGTCTCTTCCTTTTTCTTGATATATCACATGTCATCTACCTTTTCCCATTCAATTGGGGAAAACTGGTGAGTAGATTACTATCCGTCCTTCTATTTATTATTATTTTTCCTTTCTTTGTTGTGGTGAAGGTGATATTGTGGAAGATATCCATAATGAACAATAAAAATTGTCACAGCCACATTCATTGAAAACAATTAGATACTAGTTTCGGTTGCTACACCATTATATCAATCTCAATCAAACATGAGTTTCATAATGGTGTAACAACCGAAATAGTATCTTACTGTTTTCAATAAATGTGGTAGTGACAACTTCGTCATATTATTCATTCTATTTATTTCTTGTTCATCCACTCTAATACATTTTAGAAATCTTTTCTAATCTAGTGAAATTGAAGGAATATCATGAATTATTATAAATAATTAAATACTTGAATTATTATAGTAGCCATTATTCAGGAGCAATTATTATTTACCTAATTTGCCTGGGCTTTTCTATAACCTGTAAATAGCTGTTTATTTTGTTCGTTCTTGCTTGAATGTGTCTAATCCTCCAAATTAGAGGGATAATTTCTCAAATACTATTGGATTGCTATAATGTCACCTAGTGAGAGACATCCCTCTGACTGGAGCCTGTAGTGATTTTTTATATTATATTGAATGCTGATTTTGATTCAAAATCGAACCTAGATCAAAGTGTCCGATACACTATTGTTTTTTCAAAGCTAATACTATGTTACCTGGCTAGTGTAAGCACAAGGTTAGTAGATGAATTGGATTTATCTACTAACCTTGAATAGTAGTTTACCTTTATATGTAACCTATATACCTTATATATTGGTAGTTTGAATAAACCTTGTTTTGTGTAATACATGAAATAAATACAGGTGGTTTGCTAGTTTAAATACAGTAGTTATGATTGAGGAAAAAAAAGCTACTTTGCGCTTTGAAATGGAAATGAAAAATATTGGCTCATTAAACAGTTACCGGTAATAAAAAAATTTCGGACAGTCACTGCTATCTAAAGTTGAAAGTTGAAGGGAAGTGATAGCCGCGAGCCGTAGTAGGTATCTGTTCAATCAGATAGAGGTAAGCTGCGTTCTCGTAGGTCCTGTTTGTAACGGTGACCGATTAGTTTGGCCAGAAAAAAAAACACTTTTCTGCTGTAAAATCAATTTCCGGTGGTTCGGAACCCACCTAAAACTGTAGGTCCAACTCATCAATCACCATCATCCAACTCATTACCCACGCACAGGTCTCAGACCTATGTGGGCTTCATCCTAAAAAAAAAATGGATCATGTTAAAAATTAAATGTTCAGTTTTATGATTGTCTCCATGCCTAGGTAAATCATATTGTTTATGAAATAGGTATCAGAGAGGTGAGAAGCATTGGCAAAATTTAGATTAAAAAAAGTCAATAGTTCGGTATTTGTTTATATATCACTAAATGCTGTATTCACTAAGAGTAGGCATTCAATTTTCACCAGCTGCGTATTTTCTGTTTCTGCTAATCTGAAAAATTTGTAATTTTCAGCAACAATTTAATAATTTTTAACAGTCTCGTCATAACTTGTCTCGTACAGATTCTGTTTCCTACTAACGATAGAAGTAGGCATCGATAAATAACGTTACCATTAAACAGTAATCCTTTGCCCACATTCTTATTCAGCTAGGCACAATCACATTCAAACATTGAATTTTTACATCTGCATTGAAACACCTGCATTTTTACCATCTAAAACCAGCAATTCATGGCGTCAATAATTCCAAATTGAAAGTGGGGCTGCTCTACTTTTGTGGAGGCATCATAAACCTTTTTAGATGTTACTACTGACTCAAAAAAAGTGTGAAATTTGAATTCTTCGTTACACTTTTAATTTGATGTTTTCAATGACGAAATACTTTATGAACAATCTAATATCAAAACTGACACTGATCTCTATTTAATATATAATTTTCTCTCACTTATACTGGAGGGATTCATTTAACTTCCAAAGTGAAGAGGCTAAAGATGCTTCTCTTTAGAAGTGAAAAGCTTCCCTCCAGTATAAGTGAGTGAAAATCATATGTTGAATAGAAATAGTGTCAGTTTTGATATTATACTTTTAACGTTTTATTTTAATCGCCATCTATTTTTAACGTACATTTGTTTATAATGAGAATGATCTCGAATGACGAAATACTTTATGAACAATCTAATATCAAAACTGACACTGATCTCTATTTAATATATAATTTTCTCTCACTTATACTGGAGGGATTCATTTAACTTCCAAAGTGAAGAGGCTAAAGATGCTTCTCTTTAGAAGTGAAAAGCTTCCCTCCAGTATAAGTGAGTGAAAATCATATGTTGAATAGAAATAGTGTCAGTTTTGATATTATACTTTTAACGTTTTATTTTAATCGCCATCTATTTTTAACGTACATTTGTTTATAATGAGAATAATCTCGAATCTTATAGTATTTGTCATCCCCTCCTTTTGAATTGTAGTGGCAAATGTTAAAAAGTTTGCTTTTTTGTTATTCTATAATATTTATCAGTTATTGAGTGCCTTTTCTTTTTCATCCATTTAATTTGCTTCCCAGTGATGATGCCCTTTCTCCTTTTGTTTTCGCTCTTCTCCTTCTGTTGTATAGACATAATATCTCCTTGTTTCTTTCACAGTTTCATTTTCAACATAGAATGCACATTATACTACATTATCATAGAACATTATTTTTCTCAGTAAATGTACAATTTCTGTTCATCACATCCAATCATTCTTAGAATTTCATCGTTAAAATCATCTTTTTATTATTTATTTTCCTCTCAGACTTAACTAACTTCTTATCCACAGTGACTTTTCTACTTCGTTTTCTCTCTATTGTACTTTGCCTATCACTCCATATATTGGTATTGGTGCAGCGTATATTGGCACACATTTATTTCATAATTCGACGACTTTATTATGCTGTATTTGTGTGCTATTTTTCTCGACTTAGTTGAGTGGTATTGTTGGTTCAAACTTCGCCACGTCAAGCAAATAAAAATTCATTCTATTCTATATGGTACTGTATTATACTGCATATTTCGTCAAAATTGATATGGATTCTAACTTGGACTTTATTTTTTTCAGAATGCTTTCTTCTATGTTAGCATGAGTGTCCTGTATCTCATAAGTTCATCGCTCATGCTACACCTTTTACATGCCTATGCAGAGACATATGCGTGGGTTCCTAAATGGACCCGTGATCAACTTCTAATAACTGGGGTAAGTTATTCCAGGAATTTGTTATCATTTTGTAAAATATTGGTGACAATCAAGTTCGATTTAGGCAGACTGTGTTCGCAGCAAGATCTAGATTATCCAAATTGGTGTCAGTCAGACAGTAATTTAATAAACAGAATTTATTAATTTCGTATTCCTTTAATTGCTATTACTTTATACTGAAGACTTCCGCAATGGCGGATATTGACAACAGCATTGAACAGCTGATGGGAATCGATGAATGCTACTGTACAAAAATATCTCACCACCGGGAATCGAACCACGGACCTCTCAATTGCCGGTTGAGCGCCCTTAACCACTAGACCATGGAGACCTTTCTGTACAGCAGCATTCATTTTCAACTTGGCCATATCGGCTCGTAACTCACAAGTCAGTTTGAAGTGACTGACAATTGAATAAACTGACAAATATACATAAACAGAATTTATTAATTTCGAATTCCTTTAATTGCTATTACTTTATACTGAAGACTTCCGCAATGGCGGATATTGACAACAGCATTGAACAGCTGATGGGAATCGATGAATGCTACTGTACGAGCCGATATAGCCAAGTTGAAAATGAATGCTGCTGTACAGAAAGGTCTCCATGGTCTAGTGGTTAAGGGCGCTCAACCGGCAATTGAGAGGTCCGTGGTTCGATTCCCGGTGGTGACTGATATTTTTGTACAGTAGCATTCATCGATTCCCATCAGCTGTTCAATGCTGTTGTCAATATCCGCCATTGCGGAAGTTTTCAGTATAAAGTAATAGCAATTAAAGGAATTCGAAATTAATAAATTCTGTTTATGTATATTTGTCAGTTTATTCAATTGTCAGTCACTTCAAACTGACTAGTAATTTAATGATGATAAGATACATTTTTTAACATATTCAAGGAGAATTATCCTGAATCCTGTTGATTATGTGTACCAGAAAAGTTCTCTTTATAATATTGTATGAATATAATAATTATATGATGCTAGTATCCAAAATAGAAATTTTTTATTTCCTTAGAAATGAAAATTTAGTACCTACTAAATTTCTTCTCATCTCATTTCATTCTCATCTTGGAGAAACAGACTCGGACACACTTGGACACAATTAAAATGTACTGAAAGTCGTTAAATTTGCAATAAAAATGTGATATTAACAACGCAGATCGTTTTTTTTTTTAGTTATTAGAGTCATGTTAGCACCTAGTTAGAGACTAATAAGCTATTTATTCTATCTTTATTTTCCCAAGAATAACAAATACAAACTAGTGAAATTATGATTTAGTTTTGTTTTTCCCTTGGCTAGTATTTATTTAATAATACTACCTATTCAAATGCTAGTAATTTATTTGAAGTTTTTTCAAGTTTCACAATAACCTTCCACAAGCAAACTTTAACGCTGTCACAAAGTTTCTAGGTGTCCATATTGATTCAAAGTTGACATGGCATTGTATACATTTATGTAGTAGGCTCTCAAAAATTATCTATCTGATCAGATCTCTCGAGGGCCACCTACCCAATAATCAGTTGCGTGCAGCCTATTATAGTTTCTTTCACAATGTACTGTCATATGGTATCTTTCACTGGTATTGCAGTAGATACATGTCAGATTTTCTCCTGCTTCAGTAAAAAGTGGTTAGAATTCTCATCGGGAGCCACAAACAGGGAGCACTGCGAACCTCTATTTGTGTCAGAATTCTGACAGTGTACAACCAGTATATTTATGTTGTTGCCCAATACATATAGGAATACGCAAGAAGTAATTTTCGTTGCTATGAAACTCGTGGAAGGAGAGAGCTTGATCTACCCAGGGTAAGATGGTCTAAAGTCCAGAATTCCCATTTGGTGATTTTTAATGAGTTACCTGATTCAGTGCAGCTGGCTCTGGTAGCGCATTTGGTTGGAGCGCTTGTCTGTGATAAGATAATGCTCTGGCTGGCTTCCTTTTCCTTCAGCCTTGGGTTTTAATCTCATTCAGCCACGGATGTTTCTCATCATTCGCCCATTCACCTCATTACCCACGCACAAGTCTCCAGACTCATGTGGGCATCATCCGCAATAAAATAGTGACATATTTTTGAAATTTTGTTAGACAGGCAAGAGGGTTTCTCTAATTTTTAGTAATTGATGGTTTTTGTGAAATTTTTTATTTTTTATATCAATGACCGTTAGTGCCCGATGGCAAAAATATGCACTCTATATATTTTCTACTGGCAAATTGATGACAATATTGAGCTTGTTTCTTGACATTTTTTATTTTGAAAATTCAATTTCCAACAAAATGAGACATACCCATAGTAAGAACTAAAAATACTTCGTCTGAATCATTTCAATGACTTCAGAACACCAAAAAATAAACTTTCCACGAGTATGAGCCTATTTTAAGACATTTTTTCTATTTTGAAAATTCAATTTCTGACAAAGAGAAAGATACCCATGGTAAAAACTGAAAATCTTTTGTCTCTAGATTCCTCTGTAAATTTTTAATTCCTTTATTGCCACAAAATCTTTTAAAATAAAACATAACATTGATACAAGTCATAGAGTATTGACACAATATAAAGTATCTCTACATTACAAAATTTGGCACCAACCAGCAGAAGGATAAACATAAACCTTGCTCGCTGTTGGGAGTGGTTCTTTACATACTAAAAACTGATTGTAAAATACCTCTTCACTGCTCGGCGTACATTGAATCGAGCCGGTAAACGTCTGTTTACAGAAAGAACAGCTGATTTTCATTACCGCATCCGTTTTCAGTGCGGTAATGGATTTTTCCTGCAACTGCTCGTAAAGTAGTTCTTTATGTACTGAAAACTAATTGTAAAATACTAATTTACTGCTCCGCAAGCGGTAAAGTACTTTACGCTCGCCAGCTGTTTTCTTTACGCTTCTATTTTGATTTTGATGTCTTCTCATTGGTGGATCACTGAATCCGTGAAATTCACATAACCTCAAAAAAGGCGAACGCTAACCAAATCCGCGCATGGTCTGTGATGTTACAAACTACAAGCTTTTATTGTGTTGGAATCCAGAACTGCAGTTGTAGGAAAAATATTGTATGTAATTCGCGCTTGAAGTTTCTTTATCGCTCTCACAAAATTACTGCGCTCTGCTATGCATCGCGCAGTAACTGTTTTGGCTCGAGCGATAAAGTCGCGCTTCACGCTCTTAATACATAAATAACTATTACCGCATTCCAGCTGATCGAGAATATGGAAAAACAGCTGATCTCAGAAGTATTTTTATTATTTTATTGCTGTGATGAATTTTGAGGTTATTTTCGATGATGCTTGTTGTGGTTCAAAGTTTACCTTTTTTATATTTTAGACTACTATGACGGAAAATATCGTACATAACTCGTCCGGGAAGATGTTTACCATACTCGTATGATAATGCTGAACTCTACTTCATCTCGTGCGTTAACTTATCATTCTCGTACGGTAAACCCATTTTCCCGCAACGTAACTTAATATACTATAACAAGCCAACCTCTCGTATTATTCTTCAAGAAAAAATAAGAACAAAGAAAGACTATTGTATTGTGAATTTATGAATGCTTGAACAGTGCATTAGGTGATTGTTGGTGATTTCAGATTCTGGGCTATATTTGCGCTGTAGAAGCACTCGTGCTATCACTGCTGACGAGGTGCGACGGGGGACAGTACAGTCCGGTGGAGGATGATCCGAGCACAATGACGCTGCAAGAACGGAGGGAGTTGACCGGCGGCACCACCCTAGCCACCACTCTTCACACATCTTCTCCCCAGCCCTCCAACTGGCACGATGAAGTGCAGCCGTGCTCTTCCAAGCAGAGCGATCCCTATCGTCTCGATCGTCTTGCGTGATACCTGTTGCTATTTTTTACTGCTAGGTATTTCTAGTTTATCAGTTGCTTAGAACTTGACAACATTCTCCCACTATCCTGAAATAATTTTTCACACAACTCTTGGAACGCTCTCATACCAACCCACTCAATTCAAGATTGAATAATGAAATGAATCAAAATTTATCAAGAGAAAGAAAGGAAATAACTTCAACATCATTTTTCTACAGTCTTGAATCTTGGGAAAAGGAGGCTACTATCAGAGCTCAATTCGTTTTTCTTTTTTACGATAAAAGGTTGCAATTGTGTAGTCTTCAACATTCATGACGAAGTAATTGAATAAACATTGATAAATAAAGGAAAGAATTTGTACTAGATTAATTCATTTCTCTGTAGTCTTGAGCATTGGACAAAAGTGACAGAATCCAAAAATGAGTTGAAAAAAATGACTGAGTTGAATCGAAATTTATGATAGAGTGGTTGCAAATCCCTCAAAAATTCATATCACTTGAAATTTCATTAAGGAATAATTAAATGAAAATTGATAAATAAAGGAAAGAATTTGGACTAGATTAATTCATTTCTCTTTAGTCATGAGCCTTGGAGAAAAGGAGCTGATCAGAGTTGAATCCAAATACTTGCAATTACTTATCTCACAATTCATGATCGAATAATTGAATTGAGATTTATATAGAAAGGAAATAACTTTGACTTGATTAATTTGATTTCTGCAGTCTTGAAAAATTTTGGAGAAAGGACGCTTATCAGAGCTGAGTTCAAATTTAGTGTTCACATTTTTCTGTAGTCTTAAATCTTGGAGAAAGGAGGCTTATCAGAGTTGAAGCAAATTTATTAAGATGAATTGTTGCAATTATATATTCCTCAATAGTTCATGATGGAAAAAGTGAATTAAAATCTACAAAGAAAGAAAGAAAATAACGGACTTAAATCGTCTTCTGTAGTCTTAAAGAATATTGGAGAAGAATGCTTATCAGAGCTGAGTCCAAATTGTTAAGATGAATGGTTGCAGTTACGTATACAGCTTCTCAATAATTTATGATTACCTCAATAATTGAATCAAAATTTATTAATAGAAAGGAACTTGAACTTGATTGAATCGTTTTTCTGTAGTCATGAATTTGGGGAAAGGAAACTTATCAAAGCTATTACAAAGTTATTACAATTGAGTATTTTTCCACAATATAGGGTTACGCAAAAAAGGAATAGATTCCAAACATTTATTTTTTCCAAAGCACCATACATAGAAACATAATTCCAGCATTCATAAAAGAGAGTTTCAAATTTTAAACAGCTCAAATAGAAGTTTCAATCATGGCCGCCTTGGCTTTGTCGTTGTAAATTAACGATGACATCACAGGAACGATCATTTTAAGCCCACAGAAATCTACATCATGATCAAGAAAGGAACTTAACATTCCTCAGCCAAGGGTATGGCGAGTTCTGAAACATCTATGCACATGATACCATACAAACGTTTTGAATGCTAATATCAATTGTCAAGCTTGTGCTGGTTGCAGCATACAAAATCCTTGTTCTTGGAGTGTTGTTGCCATTTTACTGCAGCCAAACAACAGCGCCAATGCGGCCATGGTTGAAAGCTGTTTTCTTTCTGTATTTTGTAGTTAATAATAAAAAATAAATATTTGAAATCTGTTCCTTCTTTTTGAGTTGCTCTGCATTTACTCTTACTTATCAATGCTCGGTTTTTGAAAGGATCGGAATTTTACAATCCTATTGAACCCTATCCTATTTCCCTATAGGAAAAAATATTCAAAATGCTCCAGTTTCCTCAAGATTATTGTTTGCTTGTTAATAATCTCTCAAAAGGCAGGTTTCACCGAACCTCTTTGAAATTCTATCAACCAAAATTGTAAAATATCGTCCTTTCATGTCTCACCTAACACTAAAGAAATCCACTCAATTTTGCTTGCATTGAAGCCTTGTGATTTTTTGTAAGGATTCTATTGAAATTGATGTCTTTGAATTTACGCAGTTGGTGTGACAGTGATCTAAGAATATATCACTTGAATATTCAACCCAAGAATGATTGATTGTCTTTGTAATGGGGGAGACTGATCATTAGAATTACATTCCATTATTGAGAACGTACAGCAGCTTTGTTTCAACAAGTATTTATATTTAGTTTCTTATAGCGTCTTTTTATTACAAAATTGATTATTACTTTAAATTTTCAGTCTTCCATGTATGTTGCATCACGAACGCCAAAACTTTCGTCTCCTTATTAAGCAGTCATTCAATCGAAATACATATCAATGATTCACAAAACAGGGAGCCATTCCTTTCATTAAAAGTAAGCATCGCCAAATATTTCACACAATTTTAAAACTATACTGTAATAAAAACTGAGTGTTTCATTAGTAAGTCTTGTAGAAGACAATCTCTGTTGACAATACTGTCATTGATCCCGCCAAATGGAAACAATAGGAAAATAATTCCGCCTGATTGAAAAATAGCAAAATAACTTCTGTTAGGTTCCATGTCAGTTTTTCAACTTGGCTACCGTAGTCAACACAATAGGACATTCAAATTTAAAATTATCGCAATTTCCAACTCTTAGTAACACCAAGTAACAATTTTGCTCGGTAGCAAAAAAATGATTAATTAAACTATTTTTTCTCTTGACAATTACAAAAATTTGTTTTTATAAAATAATGGCATGTGTCTAGCATACACAATTTTTAACATATTTTGTATCGAGCTTCTTAATGTTTATTTGGGCTAAGTTTGTGTAAATGGATAAACTCAAATACAACTTTTTCATATCGTGGTAAGAGGATCGAGAAGGGCAACGTGTTTGGTCTGATATTTCATGCATCATTTGAATTTTGCATTTATCATTTTCTGCAAATTCCTTTTGTTTCTTTACGTCACTTGAAAGAACATTTATGATTTATTTTTGAATCTTACATCTTGCACTGAACAATTATAAAAACCGTATCACTCATTGTGCAGTGACTCATGGAAAAAGGAAAAAACATTTCAAAACTTATTGTGAGAATGGGTACTTTGAAAGAAATCCTATGTGAGTTACGGATCTCCTACATTTTTATTGAGCAGTAAAAATAAGTTGAAATGACGATTAAAAATTTCAAACAAAATACCCCTTACTAAAAAGTAGAAATTTAATTTTTATTAATAATGCCAAAAAACAAAATTTGAAAAATGAAAATTATCTTACTCGTTGTTGATAAATAATTTCTCCATTGTTAAATTTATATCCTTTTCCCTCTGAATTATTTGTCTAGTCTCAGTAGCCAACACTCTCAACTTTGAAATTTCTAGAAATGAGTCCCAATCATATCCAGTAAGTAAGATTAATCCTAAAATTGGATCAAGTGAGATTGTCTATTAGTTTCGTCCATCACATTATAATTTTAAAAAACCCTGTGAATATGTCGAAAACTGTGTCACAGAGCTTGGATATTAAAATGAACAACTGAGCTTTAAATAGATTATTAGTTAGGGGGAAAAATTGACAATGAGAAAATTTGTAAGTTAGTTGAATTTCGATAAAGTTCATAGCTTTGTAATTTTAGTTCAATTTTCTATTAGTAATACTATGTGAATGAACATTCCTTATAGATTTTAAGAAAAAGTGTGATTATTAATTGAAGGTCAGTCTGATTGGTTGATGTTTTTAGTTACTCTAGAAGTACTCGTCTAATACTCAATGAAAATTATAGTAAATTTCTCCTAATAGAATTGACTAACAATTAGCGGAATCTACCGATTCGCAAAAATGTATTTTATCTGAACTAAGTGATGACTAGTATTTATTGAAAAATTATGAATCAGGAACGATTCAAACGAACAAGGCCGGCTTCATGAGATTTACGAGATTCACAATGTTGCTCGTAGATAGATACGAAACTTGGTCCAATATTTTACATCATTATATCTGATTCAAGTTTGTTAATTACACTGTTAACATCAAAACGAAACTAGCAGTTGCGTGATCTAGTTCAATATTTTCCTTTAGAATTCAGTGGGTTTTCAATTGAAAGGAAAGCTTCATATTTATTAATCTAAATCATTCATTGAGAGATTAAATGAATCATGGACTTGTACAGGACAAATTTATTTATAGAGGCTGAAAATATTGTTAATTTATTGACACCTAGACGAGAAGCTTTTTCATGAAATAATATATCACGGTTATACTATACTATCATTTCATAAATTTCGTTTTTTTTTTCAAATGGAGCTAAGTAATACCGAAAGTAGTTAAATTCGATGCTAGTAATATACTGTAAACTTACGTATAAAAATAAAATTTGAACGCTCCGAATGTTATTAAGTTAGTTGTTTTTCTGTGTACAGATGAAAATTATATTCCTTTTTTTAATTGTTGTGTTGTATTTTCGTGTTAGCATTAGTATTCTGATTTGTGTGTAGTATTGTGTTATGGTGACAATTTTGTTGAAATTTATCCATAAAGGTTACTGTAAATAAGTTGGAGGATTTGTGACTGCATGTGTAGTTTGAAGGTTTTATTTGTACGAGATAATTTTAAGCTTTTAGTTGGCTAGAGACGTCTTTTGAGTCATGAGTAATTTAATTTTTTTTAATGTAGGCTTTTGTTTTTAATCTACTGTACACATTGGCGTTCTAGATTACCAAACAATTTCCAAGTATATCATACTTTTTTTATTGCTGATGATGCTCACATGAGTCCGAGACTTGTGCGTGGGTAATGAGGTGAATGATAACATATGCACGCCATACGGATGAGCGGGATTCGAAATCGAACCCACGACCGCTGAAACGACAGCAAGCTGAAGTAGCGACGCCCCAACCAACTGCGCTAAGCGGCCCGCCAAAAATACTCTCGATCATCCTTGCATGGTTCAAATATGGTCGCGCTCACGATAAGAGTGGTTTAAAGCTCAATTCTAATTACTTCGTTCAAACAGAACCTTCTGAATTCCAAAGGAAAATAGCAGTTAGCATTTTAACTGCGTGTATATTTGAGTATCAAATTCAGTGTCCAAGCACTCTAAATTTCCATGAGTTGAAATTACTGAATCAAAAACTAGTTGGAAATCACTCACTTGACATTTTAAACCAAAATTCTAATTCCAATCTAGAATTAGTTATCAGCAGACGCACAAATTTAAAAAATATTAATCGAGAATACAAAAATTGAATCTTCAAATAATGTTTATCTCAATTTTACAAGATTCTTGTGAGCATGTTTATTCGAATACTGCCCATTATAAATGAATTGCTATGTAATAGAATCATAGCCAATAGTCAGTGAAGTGTGTTGAATATGTGTAATCTTACTCCAAACCCTTTCATATTATTTAGTAATTGATGACTAATCAGATACTATCGAAAAATAAAAGTTACCTCTTAGTTTCAGATGTACTGTATCAATCTCTTCATAGTGGGTTAGGACTTATAACTTCACTGCCATTTATTAGTGGAAAATTGATTCTGTATATTGCTGAACTCATACTGCCTAAAACTTACCAACCTGTATATAAACGTATAATTTTACCTGTACATAATAGTCTTTAGTTGGAATTACAGAATCATTGTAATTTTACTTGAGGTGCGTATCTGTTTGTGACAAAAATCTCATAAGTGCATTGTTATAGTCTTATACGCACAGTACAGGTCTCCTATGAATAGTGAACATTCAGAAAAGTTTTACCAAAAGTCACTCTGATAATAACCACCTGGTGATTCCTAAACCACCTTCTCTAGCTTACCTTGGTTTAGACCCTAGACGTTTTGTCACAAGCGGATACACACTTAAAAGTCTACTAGAGCAGTCTTGCTGAACATTAGTGTGGAAATTGCCAGGTAGTGTAGTAATATGATGCTAGAAGATAATTTAACATTTTGTGTAAAAAGATTTCTTCAAGAATATACTTTCAATAATAATTTTATCATTTTTGAAATCATAATAATTTTGTCTTTCTGCACAACTTTTTGTATAAGTTTCAGAGAATTTTAAGAAGCATACTGATTTATAGAGTAATGTTATGCATTTAAAAGTTCTTGTACAGCATGACATTTCAAATGGGTTCGTGATTATTCTGTTCAGTTATAGTAAGACATAATACAGGGATATAAAGAATAATGCTACAATTATAAATAATTTAGGGCTATGATTTAGTAATTTGTGTTGATTGTAAAACGTACTGTATTAATTCTAATAATAATGTAGCAGATTTAAAATGTAGATCACTAAGGAAAGATTCTAAGAATTGAGTGAGAGTCACGTGGATGATCAATATTATCAATAAATAATAATAATTCTTGATTTATTACATTTTTATTTACAAACTGTACAATTATTCAAAGTATGCTTATTGCTCTTTTCTAACGAAGTTTGTAGTTATCTGAAATGAATAGGAAGATAAAAAAGAATTTAATTCACCATTTACTAAATTTTGAATAAATTAGGAAGGAAGGAATAATAATTCCAACTAATGTTGTACATAATCCATGTATGGTAACTAAATCAATCAATACTCTAGTGAAGCTTATTCTATTCAATTCTTATTATTATCATTCTACTTTATATTCCATTTATCATTTTCACTTGAAACGGTATTCATTTATTGATATCAACCAGTTAGTGAAGTATTCAGTAATTGTTCATTTTATTGAAATCTTTGAAGGCGTTAAGGAAATAAATATCATCATGAAAGCGTTTGACAAAATATATTTATTATAAACATGATATTCAAACTTATTAAGACGTTGTTAACGTTAACGTTTACGTCTCAATACTTGAATCGCTTTCAATGTTATCCAAGGCATATTAATCAATCTTGATGTGGACTTACCGTTGAATTATCACTGATTAAGTATGCTAAAACCATTTCGAATTTCAATTATCATAATTTGCTTGTAGTTACCCGTATATTGAAATAGTATATTTATTCGAATAGGACTACATTTGTTATAGACTTATAAAACCCACTTATTTTATTTATGACTTAGTTTAAAATGTGTGATGCATAAGCACTAGAATTCTCCTAAAACTGTTATTAACTAATCATACATGGTGCTACAATGTGGAAAATTTTACTAAATTCCTATATGGCAAATAAGATAAGACTGTTGAAAGAAATTACTTCGCTTTAGACAAAACCAAACCCAACATGTGAATAGTAAAAATATACCCTACCCCAAGAAAATGTATTATTGATAAGATTTTTTCCAAAATTGATCTTGATTGAGAAAAGACGGAACTTCGAGATGATGCTTGAGTTTGTAAAAAGGCGATGGTTGTGATCATGTGATTGTTTCTGAAGGTAAAAACTTGATTGTGCTTGTGTTTGTGCTTTTTTGTGGAGAAACAATACTCTACATATTTGTCTTTAAATATAATTATGCTATGTTCAGTGGACTCAAATCAATTCATCATACCTCAATTATGCAATTTATTTGTTAAATTCCAAATCTAGACAATTTTACTTTTTATTTTTAGTGAATAAAGTATTATTTATATATTCTTAGTTTTGTTATTTTCCCTGATCCTAAATTTTAGGATTTGAAACATTCAAAGGATACGACCAGCCATTTTAATTTTAACGGTTAGCACCAACGAGTAAGTTTTCATCTGTAATTTTTTGTCAGATTATTTTCTGATAAACTATTTTCAAGATAATATTTATATTCCCTAGAAAAAATAAATTAATCTTTCTTCGTGATTACACTATTAGGTCTGTATACAGAAAAATATATAATGTTTTGGAATAAAATGTGCAGTACCGGTACCTATACATGTATTGAATTAAATAAAAATTCCATGAGAAATCTACTTATAAAATTGTGTGATAATTCAATCTAAAGGCCAGATATGTATGTTGAGAAGAGCATATTAGTGAATAATTCTATTAAAATCATGCATTAAAAGAGAAGGTTGTAGGCTATATGCTTTATTATTAAATGTGGAATTGAAAAACTGAAAAATTTCTATTCACTATGTGGAAAGGAGTAAGTAGACTTGTGTTGAATGTGATAATTAATTAAAAGATTGGTGAAAAGGAAATTGGTGCCCATCATCTTGCTAAACTGAAAAATAATAATTATTATTATATAGCTAAACAATTTAGACACATGCAAGCTGGGACCTTGAATTTGCATTAAAAAAATACATCACAGGCTCATCATACACTTGGTATTAGTTAAACTATTAGACGTTATTGAATTTATTATTAGTTTAACGAATAAGTTCCTTAGGTCTATTATAAATAATATTTTGCATCACATCACAGACAATTTTTTTAATATTTCATCTTGTGGCAGTAGAAACTGTTTTATCTGAGTGTTTCTCAACTCCCGGAAGGTAAGCATATAACACTTTCATAGCATTCAGGACAATATTGTGGCTTGTATCGGTGACATTCAAATCCTGGTGGACAATACTGCTCCATACAAATGTCTGTTTGAACTTGGCATGATCTAGTAGCTGCAAAAATCAAACAAAAATTGAATTATTTCTAAAACTTTTCGGTTTCAGTAAGATTTTTAAGAAAGAAGGAATCTAAGTTTATGATTGACCGCTCCTAAAAAACGGCCACACCTCTCTCCTCCCTCCATTACATTTAGTAGGTATCTTGCTCTTAAGCTACTGTAAAATTTACGTTGTTGGCTGAAAAATTTGAGTTGATTGAAATTTATTTAGCTGAATTCGACTATGGGTAACTTCAGACGAGATTAAATCTGAGATGAAAAACCTTATTCCACTTTGACACAATAGAGCAGTATAAAAGTAATAAATTATTGGTTGGTTTTGAAGGAACAGACAATTTATCTAACTGACAAATATATAGAACATAATTTATTAATTTCGAATTCCTCAAAGTGCTATTAATTTATACTGAAGACTTCCGCAATTGCGGAAATTAAAAACAGAATTGATTAGCTGATTAAAATCGATGAACGCTTCTACACAAAATTTTTGTCAACGTCGGGAATTTGCTTCACGATCATAAATCTCGAGACTTGATTGCTACTTGCTGTTTATAACTTGACTACCTAATCATTCCGATTCAATCAAATTATTCATAGCCTTGTTATGTTTAATCTCATTTTATGGTCAAATTTAAGAAATAAGCTTATCAATTATTAATAAAATAATTTGCTTCACGATCATAAATCTTGATTATTACCGTACCTAGTTTTTATAGCATACCTAAACATTCCGATTCAATCAAATTATTCATAGCCTTGTTGAATCTCATCAATGTTCAAATTAAAGAATTACAGCAGTACAAACTCATCTCCAAGTTATTGTGATAACCTGTTAGTGCTGCAATCGCAATGGAATCAACAATGAGAGCCAAACGTGTTTGCTATTCAAATCATTTGAATGTGGCTGAAATTGCTGTTGTTGCTCTCACGTGTCAATGGAAATTCGATTTCAACAATAAGTTAGGCATAATAGAAAAATACAAAATAGGGTTAGCAGAACATTGTGTTACACCTAGCATACTGCTATTTATTACATTTTTTAATCGTCTCGCATACCTTTGATTCACAATAGGTTTATTTCACGTTTAAAAAAATATTAATAGGGAACGTGTTTTAGTCCACAATTTTTAAATTTCAGAACAGATCACAAAATAGAAAATTGTAATAATATACATTGATTACATCTACAGCATGAGGGAAAATATTTTAAATCAGTTTAGTTATCGACAGAATGTTAATAATAACTTACAGTATTTAAGCAAAATTAAATGAAATTCTTATTTTCTATTAAATCCATTACAGATTCTGATCCTTATAAAATTTAGAATACTTTTTTGAAACACAGTAGAGCACCGATTATCAGCGAGCGAATAATCCGAAAGTGCCACAAAAATATTGAAAAAAAAAATTAAATTCTAATTTTTCAAAGCAAGAATAACGAATGACTATCTTTTAGAGAGACGTAACTGAACACTTTTTTAGTAGTACAGTATATTGTTTTTTGTTTACTGTTCTTTATAGTGATTTAGATATAGAGCAATGGTTTCTACTGTAGTGTATTTTAAAAGTTTTACATAATATGTTTTTTGTACAATAAAACATAGTTTTTATGTTGAAATATTTGTTTCGTGTTTTCACCTCATTTTTTTTGTCTTTTTCGGGTTATCCGCGGATAATCGGGACTCTACTGTACTAGCAAATTTTTCAATAAGATAAATAATTATCCAATTAATTATCGTTCCCACTGCCAATCAATCACAAATGTTTTTGTAATAACACTTAGCAGTTTAATCTTTTTTCAATTTGCCGTTCAAATACAGATTAGGTTTATATTTATGAGATCATCAATATGTGCGAACACGATGAGCCGAGAGCGATTTGGCCTACGCTTGGATGGATGATCGAGCAGCTACGACTTGGCGTTATATAGGCCTACTTTATTATCACTCACTTGGTGGTTCGGAAGCTAACTGAAATTGCAGGTCTACAGTGTTTTCTAAAACATGGCTTAAATGGCAAGTTGAAACTATATTTTTATCAATAAATATTTTATTGGAAATTAATTAATTGAATATTCAATGAAAAATAAATTATTCATTCGGTTTATAATATCTTCTATTGAACTGATACGGCCTCAGTTGTGTACAGATTAATACCTATCTATTTATTTCTATTTTTATCAAGTTTCAAGTAGAAATTTTCATTATAACGTCTGGAAATTAATCACAAATTAAAAGATACTTACTTAGAACACAAACATTACTTAAGCAGCATCCTCCACAACACATTTTATCATCATTACACTGAAAATAATTATTAAAAGTGAGATTCAGAAATGTAAAACTTGGAAATAATCAGGGAAAATGTCGAATAAGACATCTTCCTCTAGAGAAACTATTTCATTTACAGTTAACTTATACTGACTCCTATTACTTGTATATCAAAATAATTGAAATCGGAATTGCAACCTTTTTTAAGTCTAGGACCATAATACTAGTACTTCAACTACCTACCAAAGTATTTAATATAGACTCAAGCCGGCAAAATAATTTTTTTCTGGTGAAAATCGAATGTTTGGTTATTGACATCAAATGTTGAATACTAAAGTTTTATGAGTAATATCAAAAGGAAAAGTATTAAGAGTACGGTAATATAAAAAAGCGATGATTTCACAATGAGAAAAATATAAAATTGAAGTTTCCATGACTTTCAAATTCCACTTACAAAAATTAAGCATATTAAGTTTGTGAAAATAGATAGAATAAATTTTATGCTATTAAAATATTATATATATATAATATTATTATTATATTAAGTATGAAATTGTGTAATTGAAAATATTATTTGCTGAAATAGAGTTGTGCTAATTCATTATTTTTCAGTAAGTTAATTAAAAACAGCATAGAGTTAAATAGTTGAGTACAGTTACTCACATATGAGCCGTAGTTCTTGCAGTCCTGAGATAAACAAAGACTGAGGATACCGAAAGTGAATATACTAGCTGACAGTTTGATCATCTCACTTGAAGTGAGTGTCAGTGTTAGCTTGAATAGGCGTGATCATGTAATAAACAGTACGTAGTTGACTGGCACATCTATTTGCTATTCAAGGCCTCATGAAGTAGTCTAGAGCAATAGCTCATTTCTTTTCAATACCAGTACTTGTATTCCAATTTCAATTGCAACTTTTATTAAAATCGGTACAGTACCATAACAATAAATTATCCTGCACGGAAATGAAAGTAAAAAATCAATACCGACATCAAGTTCAACATATTTTGAATTTGTAATATGCAATGCGGTAAATTCTAACGCCACATGCTATTTTAATTCAAACTAAAATAATAGGGATAATAACAATATGCATATAAATAATTACGCAAATATTTTAGGCAGTCTCATTAATATTAAGAGAGCAAGAGAGGCACTTACCCCTGACTGCTACTCGGTCAGAAGTTCAATTCCAATTCATTGTAAATGGTTCACCTGATTAGCTACGCTCAATTCTCAGACTCACGTGGGCAGAATCAAAAACTGAGAAGTTTGGCCACTACTAAATACATTTTAGTACAAAAATACAAGTTCCGACATTTTATAAAATACAATACTTATATTCTTTGAAATAAAAAAAATAGATGGAGAGAGCAATCAATATATAAGATAATTGTGCCATTCTATTTTTCAAATAACAACTGTCAAGCCATATTCATGAACAATATTTTTCTAAAAAGCCTCAACTTATAAGCATTCAATTAACTTGAAGCTAATTTATCTAGTTCATTTACAGATAGACCAGAGATGAAAAATAATCTTGTTCTCAGTGTCTACACATTTCAAGTAACTTGAGGCAAGTTTAGCAGATATTAATTGCGTTTGACGGTTTGACTATCTCTTGATGCAATGTCTGTCTATTATCTATCATGGCAAAACTTTATTATTGTTGCTTTTTATTCGTATAAATTATAAAATTATTTTTCTGAGACTAATCATGTGATTTTAGCATGAGTCATTCCTACAAGCTCAATGCACAGTTCACTGAATATATTTGTGCCATAGCCAGGAGCTCGGGAGTTTGGGAGAGGTAACAAATGTGATTCACTGACCCTTTTTTGCGAGATTGCCCACCATCCTATCCCTTCACCAGTAAATTTCCAATTGGGGGGGGGGGGGTCATGACCCCCCTTGGCATAGCCTTTTGCTGCTCACGTCAGGCACTACTCTATATTTGATCAATAAGAGCATATAGACAGCGCGAAAAACCGATGTTCCATGAACGCGTGCAAAACTCCCCTTCACACACATTGACCAATTTCCAACACCAAATAACAGCAGAATTTAGATACATTTCGCTCACTGTACTAATTTCAAAAATTTCATCAACCCACTTACAAAAATTACAAGTTTAATTTTCTGACAAAATACAGTACAGTAGCTAAAATTGGATAAGTATTCAGGGTTAATAAAACTAGAGAAATCATTCATCAAAATTTTTATTGATGAGCAATCCAGAATAATCCAAGTATAGCTAATTACATTTACATTACATTATTGCTTAGAGGATAATGACAAAGGTTTCAATTAAAGTCTTGAGAAAGACTGATAGGTTTTTTTATGACAAGAGAAAAAGCTACAGTTGAAAAAAGATAGGGCTAATGCAATAAAATATCACACAACTTGAAAACAAAGTTCTGATGAGTACTGTTCTGAATAGAAAATCAAAACAAGAAGAGATGGATAGAAACAAAAATAAATACTATAAATAAGATAATGTTCGTAACGATTTTCCTAGTTGTGGAAATAAAATAGAGCATTAAACAACTAAGATAGCTAGGAAAAAATGTATCAGGCAATGTAATTGCAGATCTTCAGTAATTGCATTTTTCAATATCGGAGTGTTTATTCTTCAGGTTTATCAATAGTTTTCTCCTTCTCAAGAAGTTTGAATTTGTCTATTAATTGTTGAATGGTCATTTCACCATGGACTACATTATCTCTGGTTCTCACATTAACAGTGTTTCCTGTTTTTTCTTTTTCTCCAACCACTGGAATAGAAGAAAAAACGTGAATTATGAAATGAATAAAACATAAAAATGAATGAAAAAATTATAATCCTGGGAAAAGACCACCTTTACTGATGATCCGATGGTACCACACTCAATTCCCAGATGAGACATTTCTTCGTCAACTGACCACATTATCCTTTAACTCTGAGCTTAAAGAAAAGCATCACCAAAAAAAGTGTCATTAATATTTGTAAGTAATCATGTTCTAATCACATTAATTCGAAAGTGCTCGGCCTACAGATTAAGTAAGTTATACTTATTCTTAATGAATATTTGACTGCAAGTCGTTAAATTTCACATGAAAAGTTAATATTAACAACGCAGTTCGTCATGTAACAAGAAATCCAGGACATTAATTAACTATTATACGAGAGTTTCCACTGCAAAAAAGTAACTATGATTTAGTAATTGTGGAATAACGAGTCTCAAGGATCCAGAGAAAAAAATTGTTATAGCTTTTGAGCAGCTCTTTTCATTTTATCCTAGTGTCACAAAAATTTATTTTATTACATGTTCTACATACGAAATTAAAACTGTGTACTCGACCTTTAGTCATAATTAAAACTGTGTACTCGACCCTTAGTCATAATTAAAACTGTGTACTCGACCTTTAGTCATAATTAAAACTGCGTACTCGACCTTTAGTCATAATTAAAACTGTGTACTCGACCATTAGTCATAACGATTTTCAATGCAGAGACCTTTTTTCCAGTTATAACAAAGTGGTAATGGGGATTCAAAATAAGAAGGTATGTCTTTGAACTTTGATGGCTGAAATTTTCAAATATTAAATAGTTTTTTTGTTGTTTCACAGCTGAATAGAGGAGACATACAGTAAAATAAACAAAAAGCATAAGATACTTCTCATCTAAATTGGCGGGCCACTAAGTGCAGTTGGTTGAGGCATCACAACTTCAGCTTAATGTCGCTTCAGTGGTCGTGGGTTTGAATTATTCCGCTCCTACATCTGGCATCTATATGTTATCATTCACCTCATTACCCACGCACAAGTCATGTGGACATCATCAGAAATAAAAAAAAATATTCATCAATGGAATGTGCAGAGAAATTGAAATACAGCACCAAAAATCAAAGTAACTAAATCGTAAAGGCGTGTAGAAAAAATTTAGGCTACTGTTTTTTTTACAATAATAGAATCTCACCCAGAATGTAGTTGTATTGAGCAAGCTGAGCATTTCGTATTTTCTTGTTCATAGTGTCTCCCTGATCAACGTCAACTTCACAGACAAAACCAGCTCTATAAACTTCATCTTTGACCTGAAATTCGTTTGAAAGTTTATTTATCATTATTATTAATTTATTATCATATTATAATGTTATGAACTTACCTGATTGTTCTAGAACATTCAACTGTTAAACATTGAGGATAAGAAGCTGATTTCAAACACATTTAGTTATATTTTGATCACATTTGGCAGCGTAATATTTCCATGGAAGGACATAATGGTTAATAGGTGGTAAAATGAAAAAGAAGAAATAGAAAACTCTAGAATATAATGGAATGGTGTAGAAACTTTCATGGGTTACTTAAATACCGCTTGGTTGCCGCAACGAGTCCAGTCTTGTTTGGAGTGGCGTCGTGACAGCAAGAAGCTTAGAGTACCAGTTTGTGATCGAACACAACAAGTATAGAGTGCTTTGTGGCAGTTTGAGTAACAGTAACAACTATCTTGGTATATAAAGACTCGTGATAAGAATTCGTCTTTGTGAGTGTGATTGCATTCAAACTACAAGATGTGAGTTACTAAGGACTGTGTAAATAGTTAGAGCTGACTATTTCGAGAGTAAGTGGTCTGTCATTATTTTATTATTACAGTTGAAATATTCTATTATTATCAGTTCTATTATTACAAATCAGAATATGTGACAATTATTACCATAATTGATAAATTACAAGAGATCGGCCTGTAACTGATATTAGACATTTATATTGTAAGTATTAATAATTCTTTACGGTAATTGAACATTTTCATTGACTAAATCTGTACATATTTGTGTTACTTCTTGTGTGATAAATCTGTGAAGTGTTTTATTGTGTAAATAAAGTTCTAGTGTTATTCTTACATTTTGCCAGCATTATTTTTAGTCATAGAACCCATAACAATATTATTATTATTGAATTGTTACATCATTTTTTATTTTAAAAAATTCAAAAATAAATAGGTTTGAACTCAACTTACTCATTGCTCACGAGCAAAAGTAGTGAGCTAGCATACTATATAAAATATTGAATCTATGTGGGTACTTGAGAGTGGATAAAATGATTGTATAATGGTCCTTAAAAGCCGGACCTCCAATATGAGAAAATTTCAAAATAGACCAAGAAGATAACAAGCATAAAATCATGTTTTTATTAAATAATATAACTATAGAGTCAAAACTAATGTGCGATGCAGATAGCCATCAAGAAGATGAGGCCTTAACTTACTCAGTTTCAACCTAAGAACTCTGACACCAGATCTGGGCCACCCAGGTCACACGATATTAAGATGATAACTACTACATCATAACAAATTATAGTTCACGCCACCAAATTAGGTGGTTCTGAAAAATTTCGATGTTGCCAGATATGGGAATATGCCAGCAGCTGATAGTAGAAAATCTCCTTCCTCACTGCATGAATTGACAACACTAACAATGCTATGCTGCCAAGTCATAAACTTCTTCCGGCTTTTAGAACAGGCAAATTAAACCAAAAAAAGGCCGTGGTGGACAAAAATTGATTTGTAGCTGGATTTTTTGATACACTCTAGGCATCCCAGAAAAGATTAGCCCAAGTTTGCAAAACAATCTGGCCGGTGCATAACTTGAGGGGGGGGGGGGCAACAAACCTCCCAAATTTGGCACTTTTTTTCAGTTTTTCGCCTAAAACTCAAAAACTATCTACCACATTGAAAACATGTTGTGCCAGTTGTTGAATTATGTCAGTATTTTTGTTTGAATTCATGATTGAATTGGGCTTCATGTTTGATTTAACACAAATTTAAACTAAAATTCTATGACATTTTTGAATCATTGTGCCGATTGTCGAATTTAACTTATTATTTTTCCTTCGATACTTCGTCACTAGCCAGTGCAACGATGAACTTTTCAATATATAAGTATCGAACTCTGGTGAACATGAACTTAATTATTTAGATAAGGGAATTATTCATCACATTTTATTTTGGGCCTTTCTAATATTTCTCCAAAACTCCTAGAGTACGTTTCAGGCAAGGATGTCTAATAAATTGTGTTAGATCTGAAAAATTTCTATAAAAGTGATGATTGTGTCTAATTTTGCGATGATGAACATAGAGTACATAAAGCATGTTTCTCTGCGTAAGCCCCCTTATTCTTGGGCGTGAGTCTACTGTTCACAGAACTACTAGTTATGGACGTTCTGCTTATGCACACACTGCTTCCGCATTGACATAAGCGAGCTATATATTAATGGAAAATAAAAGTTTCCTTCCATTTACTTTATTTTTCTATAAAGCAAAATTGCGGACATAGAGCATATTAATTAATTTATCATGGATCAACTTATTCGATTACGAAACACGAAACTCTCAAGTTGGCTTGACATTAATTTATTTAGCATATTACATGACATATTTATATTATTATCGTTCATATGGCATAGATTTGAAAAAAAACATGGAAATAATAAACATTGAAAACAAATACGGTAATGAAGAGAAGGCACTCAAAATACAGTACAACAGAAAAAATGTAGATATAACATTTACTATGTAGTAACTGCGGTGTGTTTACTACACATAGAAGTAATGAAGTCTACAATACAATTAGTTTTTTTTTAAATCAAATAAAATTAGCATTAATAATATTAAATTTAATTGGAAGTTACCTTGTGCGCATATTCATTGAAGGGCTCTGCAACAGGAATCACCATACACTGGCGTGGAGACAACCAGAAGGGCCATTTTCCAGCGTAAGACTCTGTCAGAATGGCTATCATTCTTTCAACTGAACCAAGAATGGCGCGATGGATAATAACAGGTTGAATTTTATCTCCAGATTCGCTGTGAAATATCAGAACAAACCATTAAATTTTCTCATAAAATTACAGTACAAATAAAACATTCCAAAACAATATTCCAGTGATTAAAGATATTCGTACAGGCTATTATATTTATTTATTCATTTAAATAGCATACAATAAATTTAAATACAACAGGCTATTGCGCCAAATTACTTTTCACAAAATTTCAGAATAGAACTAAAATTTTAGGTTACGTCTGGTTCATTGAAATTTCACCTTGAAGAATAATCAACGAGTCGTTTACAGAAAAAGAATATTGATATAAACTTTATTTGTAAGTAATTTTTTTTAAAATTGGTGTTTCAAAACAACATCGTACATCGTGAATAGAAATTCCAAGGAAAAATGAGAAAACTCAATTTGCAACACAATATTTCAATATTATTTTCTTTCTCATAATCTGATTTTTACTATATTCAATTACTATAAGAATCTTGTTATTTATTTGTGACAAAATTACAATAAATGTGAAGATTCAACAGACTCAAATACGGATCCAATAACGGATTAGACTATTTTGCATGCTACAGTTAATTATTACAATAACGAATCCCTTCACAAATTTTGAATAAAAATGAATTCAGTTATGCAGCATGAAGAGCGAATATGAAATAGCTATTTGTGTAGCTAGAGCGAAAAGTGGGAGATTTCTGCACCGAGAGAAACAGTTTTTTTCATGAGCCGAAGGCGAGTGAAAAAAGTTTCTCAAGTGCAGAAACATTACTTTGCGCTCGAATTACACATTAAATTTTCCTACAGTAATGTATAGAGTAATTTAAACAGAACGATCCAGGACATACATAGCCTCACATAACCTATCTTCGAATCAAATCCATTTCGACAACTTTAGCTGACTTTTTGCGTGGCTGAAGCAGGGTAGCCAACTTATTTTTGAATGCAGAATAGGGAATCTGCGTATTACATGCTGACTATTTTGTGTTGTTAGGTTGCAAATCTGGAGTGCAGAAAAGTATTTTCGCGCACTGGAATATACTTTCCCGCACTGGTGCAGGATTAGACTATTTTGCATGCTACAGTTGATGCAAAAATAGGCACTTCTTTGGGTTACTGTAATTTTTATGGTTGTTGGAGGTTCTGATACTAAAGGAATAATAATTTAGAGCGAGTTTCTAGTTTGAGAAATGTGACTTGCAACCTGAATTATGATGATATTTTGAGGACGAAGCCCACATAGGTCCGAGACCTGTGCGTGGGTAATGAGTTGGATGATGGCGATTGATGAGTAGGACCTACAGTTGAAGGTGGATTCCGAATCACCAGGAAGCGATTATACAGCAGAGAACATTCTTTTACACGGAGGGCCCAGGAATTCGTACTTATTTCTATCTGACTGAACAGATACTTGCTATGACTTACGGCTATCACTTTCCTTGTGGTCCCTCAGCTCAAGTGATACCAGCTTTTGTTGCAGCTTATCGGTAAATATTGTGTATTCTATTGTTGATACATAATTATTTACAGATTTTCAGAAAGCAGGTGTTTAAATCAGACAATCTTAAAAAAAACACAAATAAATACTTAGCAAAGCATTGAATAAGTGGTTTAGTGCACACATATTATTATTTACTTTTTCTAAAATTTATGGATTGACTCAACTTATGAAGCCCTTTCTTTAAAAATCATGCGATGAACTACATTGTTATGTTACTGTATATAACATGTTTTATAAACTACTGGTAATTCGAAAATAATAACACAAAGTTTAATACTACGTTTTTTAAAAAAAGATGAAGTTCAACTGACCTGATGTAAGACAAATTGAAGCGAGTGGGCAGTTGGAAGTCCAATTGAATGGTAGCGCATTGGTGATTACGTCTCAAGGCGTCCATTATAGTGATGTCGATTTTCGGCCCATAGAAGGCGCCATCGCCAGGATTTTCTCTCCAAGATTCTCCAAACTTATCGAGACTGTTAGCCAATTGCTAAAAAGGAATAAGGAAAAACAGATATAGGCTAATCAAATAATATAGAAAAATATAACTGATTTTGATTCTTGAATTGCTGTTAGGATTCGCCAGGAAATATAATAAAATTAGGGAAACCATAAAATATTTTTGTATTTTGTTTCAAGAAATAAAAAAATAAAAAATGCAACACACAAGAGGAGTCTTGTGCTGACTCTTTTGTAGTCTATACTAGTCAACTGAAAGGATCTAAACTGCTTTACAAAAACGATCTAGCAAAATAAGTGTTCCTTTGTAAAGGTAACAAGTCTTTTAATGGAATAATTTTAAAAACTTATTTCGAAAGTCTTCAAAAAGTTATGCACTCTAAACATGCAACCTAAAATTTCATTAAAACAGCGACCAGTTTATCCACGTTCAATTGATTGTAACTTTCTTGTTCAATTCATTAAACTCATTTTCATTTTTAAATAATGTTGAATGCTTGCTAGGTATAAAATAGCTTATTTTAATTCAATCACATTGGAATGCATTCCATTTTATTGTACTACTCTTTTATTGTATATACTATTATTCATTGAGTAACACTGAACAAATATAGATTAACTAGATTTTAGGATTCTAGAATTAGAAAAACTGAATTACAAATAAACATTAATGAAAATAAACAAAGAAGAAGCTACTTTTTAGTAGAACGAAGCAGAGTTACAAAGATTGAATTCAAACATTATTTTGTGATAATTAAAATATTGTGTTTACATGATGAGTTTCAATTCAATTTATATTATAGAAAACGAACTAAAACTGAATTGAAAATATTATATTATAATAATTTGAATATTCAATATTGAAATATTTCATAAGTGAAATAAAATGTAGAAGAATCCGATGGGCTGGACATGTGTTGAGAAGAGGAGAGGAGTGTAGGCTGAAAAAAATGATGACATCTAATCTAGAAGGAAGGCGACCCCGTGGAAGACCTAGACAGAGATGAACCAGGTTAAGGACGACATGGAAAATCTTGGAGCTACCGAATAAGATGCAGAGGACCGTTATACCTAGAGGTGATTTGTTGTTTCGGCTGAATATAGATGGCCCTGGGAGTAAGTAATTAATATGGAAATGACAAATTTCAACAGAATTTATTAATTTCGAATTCCTCAAAGTGCTATTAATTCATACTGAAGACTTCCGCAACGGCGGATATTGACAACAGCATTGAATAACTGATGGAAATCAATGAATGATGTACAACAAAATCAGTCACCACCGGGAATCGAACCACGGACCTCCCAATTGCCGGTCGGGCGCCTTAACTACTAGACTACAGTGACCCTTCTTCTGTACAGTATCATTCATCGATTTCCACCAGCTATTCAATGCTGTTGTTATCCGCCATTGCGGACGTCTTCAGTATGAATTAATAGCACTTTGAGGAATTCGAAATTAATAAATTCTGTTTCTGTATATTTGTCAGTTTGTTAAATTGTCAGTTACTTCAAACTAAACGTATGATAAATTGGAATTGAATAATATTACTGAACCTATCATAGCATCTTGATTTATAATAAACTACCTTTTCCGCTTCATTCCAATCTTCAATTTTTCCCATGTATTTATCAGGTCTAGTAGAGAGGCAAAGTTTGAATGAAAATCCAAAAACCGAGTAAACACTCCTCAGAAAGTCTAGAGCTCCAGTAATTTCCTGACCAATCTGAAAAAAAAGCAAGGATGAATTATCTGTAGGTCTATTAAGCAAATGTTTACCTATCTGCGTGTTTATTAAGCAAATGCTTACCAAATGCTACAACCAAATGTTACTACTAGTAGTAATAGCGTCTTAGTAAAGCATACGCTTGCCAAATGCTGATAGTATGTAGTATGTAAGCAACTACAAACAAAATGCAGTAATACTTTTCATCAACTAAACCCAAGCTGAAAATTTTGGCAGCCGGTTATCAAGCGATCTCTTCAAATCTAATAAAATCATGATGCTCAGTTACACATGAATGCACAACAAATACAGTTCAGTAAATACAGTTTTTTTTTTGAGATTCACTATAAAAGGTGTCAACGCTCAATAGAGAAAGTTTTGAATCATAATACCAAACCATTAATTTCTTGATAACATGTTCGGGTTTACTGATAGATGTACGAAAAAGATTAGGCAAAAAGAAAAATCTTCTTTTTTATTGCTGATGAAGCCCACATGAGTCCGAGACTTGTGCGTGGGTAATGAGGTGAATTATAGCACAGATGGCAGACAGATGAGCGGGATTTGAACCCGAATCTCGAATAGTATTGATGGGGGAAATGTAGGATGAAAAATTAGAGAAATTCTCAAGAACTTGTGAAAATATTCACAGAGTTGTTGATTTATTTAACAAGATCCTATTGATAGGACCAAATACGATATTGAGAAATTTTATCGGAAACATGAATATTGACTACATAGAAAAGAATAATTTTTTAAAATAAAAATGTATTAATGACGGAGTAGAAGCCTGAAAGTATTTTATGGACAACTTACATTACAGAAAAGGAATATGACCTGTCCTTTAGGATAAGTAACATATTTTTTATTTATTATAAAATCTCATCAGTAAAGATACAACAGGCATAGCCCACTACTGCCTTTGTTACAAATTTTCAACTAAAAATCCAAATTTTAGGTTGTGTTCAAGTTAAACTAGAAATTTAACTTTGAAGTACATTTTACTGATTCTTTCCAAAACAAGAATATTACTGTATTCATATAACTTGGCAGCGTATAGAAGATGGGAGGACTTGCTAGATCTGAACCCAACTGCTGCCAAGTTATATGAAAACTACAGTAATTTAGATGTTCACTTTAAAAATGAAACACTAAAACAGACCAATATTCCAAAGAAAGACTATATTGGGAGGTATATTAACAATTTTCAAGGTTCAAAGTATCCTACAAATGAGAGTGTTATAGTAGAGGATTTGTTACCTGTCCAACGGTACAGAAAATATGGGCATCATCTTGTTGGAATCTTCGTACCCTTGTTAAGCCAGTTAAAGCGCCAGAAAGCTCATTCCTATGGAGAACTCCAAAATCAGCTAGTCTGAGAGGCAGTTCACGCCATGAACGTGGTCTGTGGTCGAACATTAAACTAAAAAAAAAACATTAGTAAACATACAGTAGTTAAAAAATGTTGAAAGGTGAAATAGCAATTCTGTCTAAGCGGAAGGATGTGTCAATTCGAGTCAGTTTTGCTTCTGAATGCTTACATTACGAATATTATGTTGGAAAATTTCAATAAGGCCTTCAATTCTAATAGTAATACTGATCTTCAATGCAAATCCTACTATCATAAAATAGTTTCCTAGTTGCGGGTAGAAAACTCAATATATTATACAAATTTGATGAGACTGCATTTTAATTCTGATGATGCCCACATGAGTCTGAAGACTTGTGCGTGGGTAATGAGGTGAATGGGTGAATGATGAGAACCATCCATGGCTGAATGACATTCGAATCCAAGGCTGCAGGAAACGAAGCCAACCAGTGTCTTATCTTATCTCAGGCAAGCGCTCCAACCAACTGCGCTGCAAATTAATTCATACTAATAAATGATTATATTTCATGAAAACTGGAAATGATTTGATTAATTGCAAATTGGTTAGGAAAGCAATTATGAAAATGTAACACCTTGAAAAATAACTTGTGACATAACTTCAGAAAATAATTGTTTTTACTATTGCTACTACTGATTAAAAACTGACAATAAGAAGCAAACATCAATTGGAATCATAATAAATGAAAAGTATAAGCTATTGCACCTAAAAATATAACCTTGAAATGGATGAAAAGGTGTACCTCTCTACCATTATGGAGCAAGAATCCTTATATTTAGTAATAATGAGTCACTCCATGTTATGGTTACAAACTCCATTGAAAATCAAGTTGATTTAATTATATTGTGTATGGTTTCCATTGTTATGTTTCTTATATAGTTAAGTAATACTTTTACTCACCAATGGCCAGGACAGTTCATTGGCTTCAATGCGAACATTTCTTTTTCTACATCAAATGAGAACATATTTTCCTGAAAATGAAACGATTTAGTAAGTACTAGTATTCTAGATTAGTGGATAATAAATAAATATTAATTGAATTTATGTTTAATTTATACAAGAATGTATAAGTGAATGAATAATAGAATTGAAATAGCTTACATGGCTTTGCATAACTGCCTCATGACAAGTTTCATACGAAGCAATAAAAGCATGAATTTATTGTAGTCAAGGAGTTTTGAATTAGTTATTAGATCATTAACTAATCTTCTATAGGCATTAATAATTCTTTTTTATCGAAGTTCATTGTATCAAGACTACAGTACAATGCTGTATTTCACATCCTACACCTTAAATAATATTATAAATATTATGTTCTTGGATTTCTTGTTCCACAACGATCTGCGTTGTTAATATGAACTTTTTATTATAAATTCACCGACTTGCAGTCAATTTTCATTGTAAATAAATAATATTTCTACTCATAGCCAAACGATTCGAGTCATGGAGACTCATTTGAAGATGAGTCTCCATGACTCGAAGACGTTTGACCAAAAGTGAGTAGAAATATTATTTATTCACAATTAAAGTTGACTGCAAGTCGGGGAATTTACAATGAAAAGTTAATATATTATAGTAGAAAACTACTAAGATTGAAGTAAAAAGTATAAAGTAATGATTGTATTCTACTACAATAAATCAAACTTTTTATTCGTTCGTTTTCCTGTAACGATTGAATGATTCAATATATTGATATTTATTTATACTTACAGCATAATGCTGCCAGTGGCCTGAAGTTTGCCACAGCTTGGCATTGTAAATGTTTGGAGTTACCACCTCCTGAAATCCTCTCTTTCGATATTCTGATCTGATAAACTCAATCAGTTTATTGTAAATGTGAGCTCCTCTGGGATGGAAGAAGCACGAGCCGGGACTCAATTCATGGAAAAAGAAAAGTTCTTGTTCCTGAAATAAAAAAAAATAAAAAATTGAATGTAGATGTACAAATTGAAATCAATTTCGGAGTGAAATTTGATTGAGATACCTATAACAAAAAATATTAACGCTCATAGTAGAGCTTGAACATGATGATCTTCGTTATAAAATCCTCTAGGTTTTGAGAATCAAGTTTCTAATGATAAGAATATCTTCCAATGCTCTACGTCCGGCTCGTCCAGACTAGCATCACTCACGCACATTTGGGAGATCAACTGCAATGAAAACTATGAAATTCGAAAAATCAATGAATAACTTTGTATTATTCTTCAACATTACAATTTATACGGAAAATTGTCATATTAGTAAACAAAACATTTAACTGATTTACTTATTGGAAAAATCCTCTATACAAACGGGAAATTAAAAAATGATACGAGGGTAGACTGATAAGTAATTTACACATGCTTGTAGAAGACGAACTAAATAAATTTCAGAAGCGCGCCTGGTGGCATGTGGAAGTACTATTTCTCCTCTACACGCCTGCACAGTTTGAAGGCGCTCCTTCATCCAGTTTGTTTTGAGTAGTGGAAGTATGGCATTGTGTTCTGGTGTTATGCCAACGCGAATTAAACATCGCGCTGTTATCAACTTTTTAAATGCTGAGAAAGTGAGATTCATCAAGATTCATCATCGTCTAGAGGCTGTTTATTGTGACGATACTGTTGATAGGTCTACAGTGAATTGATGGGTAATAAAATTTCGTGATTGCCAACCTGGAAAAGCCTTCAATGTTGACAAAACACGCATTGGACGTCTAATCACTGCCTCAGACTGTGTTTTGGGATGCTCACCGAGTTTATGTGACTGATTATCAGGAAAATGAGGGGCAACGGTAAATTCTGCTCAGTATAAACAGACTCTGAAACACCTTCGACGTCGAGTTTGTCGTGTTAGAGGCAACCTGGCGCCAATAATCTTGCAACACGACAACGCTCGTCCACGCAATTTGCGTGCAACTGAGAAACCGGAAGTTTGAACCAGTTCCACACCCTCCGTATTCTCCCGACTTTACGCCTTGCCATTTTTATTGCTTTCCTCCACTCAAGAGAGACCTTAAGGGTAATCATTACAGCTCGGACAATAAGGTGAAGGCAGCTATCGCGTCCTGGGTTTGAGAAAAGTCGGAAGAATTTTTCAGTGACGGGATGAAAAATAAATACATGATTTTGAAGGTTAAGATTTGTACTTCAATTTGTTTTTTACCCAATGTTGCTATTTGTTTTTGTTCATCTTCTATAAACATGTGTGCATTACTTATCGGCCTATCCTCGTATTTTATTTGGTGCAATTTCATTGATGATAAAATAAAAAAACTTACTCTTCCCAATTTTCGATGATCCCGTCGAGCAGCTTCCTCCTGAAATTTCTCCCATTCCTTCATTTGCTTCGAGTCAGGGAAAGCTATGCCATAAACCCTCTGAAGTGATTCTGCAGTAACATTGCCTTCCCAGTAAGTGGCTGAGTTCTGCAGGACAAATTTTGTAATAAACACCAATGCAAAATACTGAATTCAATCAGCAGATCATATTAAACTCAGCCATAGTAGAATATTACAGAACGTCTAATATTCAATGAAACATAATTCTCAATTATAATTAGTTGGTAAAATACACCAAACTATTCTATTGTTACAATACATGTGATCCGTTGTAGTATATTACACTACAAGGCCGGGAAGTAGGTGTTTACGGTACGAGTGCTGGATTTCATGCGAGTACCGTTAACACCTTCCCGGGTAAGTCATTAAATAATCTAATTCATACCTGTCTTTTGACTTATTATGCAGTCGATTTGAACATATTTATTTTGATTTATCTATAATGTCTTGTGGAATTTCACGCATTTCTTCATCTTAATGCATCTTGAAACTTAGTATAATACTTGTGAAATTAATTCTTAAATGTTGACAATACACAAAATCAAATACACTACACAACAGCGTTCATTGATCGAGTTGATTCAAACGAAATAAATAATAGCATTGCTGGAAGGAAAATGCATTGCCGAGCCATCTAGCGGTGGTTCTTCGAACTGAAAGTGCACGGAAATAGAACTAGGTAAATTTACTGTAATACAGCTAAATATGGTCGAGTCCAGTTTTCTGACAAAGACTTTCTGGTCTGAAAAGAGACCAGAAAACAGCTTCTTACTGTCTGATTTTTCCTGAGGCCAATCCCATGTTTCGGAGGACACACTAAGCCTGTCGGTCTCGGCTGTCTAAGAATAGTCGTAAAGAACCGATTTAAGAGTATAACACATTTGAATCGTACCTTTGTAACTTTAAATGATTTTATCTTTCCTGTATTTCGAACATGTGGTCCTCTACATAAATCAATTAGAGGGCCGCAACGGTAGACTGTTGTAGTTGGAGTGGTGACTTTCTCATTCAGAATTCTCACCTTGAATTCATTGTACTGAAAAAGAATGGTTAGAAAATATTAGACTATTATTATTATTATTATTGAAAGAGATTTGTACATGGAGCTAAATAATTGGTCAACAGAATATATTGAAGTAAAATGTTATGACAAATAACGATAATGATTGAAATAGTTGCATCGATTTACACTTCATTAGTCACTTTCTTTGTAGAGGCCAAGGAGATATTGTGGAAGATATCCCTAATGAATAATAAGACTTGAAGTTGTCTCAACCACATTTATTGAAAGCCGTGAGACTCAATTTGGTTAAAATAAAATATTAATTTTTGTACTTAGCAGAAACTCACTTTGAACATTTCTAAGAGATGCTCCTTTTTGACTTCAAGCCGTTCGAAAGGTTGCTTCTCTTTTGTAATACTTTTTACTACATTTTCCAAACATGGAAAATCAGCATTAGACACCTGAAAAGTAAAAAAATTGTTCTGATTGCATTACTGAAAATATAATTATTATAATATTCAATATTTCACAAGTTAGTTTGGAGTAACTGCCAATTTAACAAACTGGCAAATATACAGAAACAGAATTTATTTATTTCACTTAATTGCACTTTGGGGAATTAGAAATTAGTAAATTCTGATTCAATATTTTATTCCTGGATTTCTTGTTCCATGACGATCTGCGTTGTTAATATTAACTTTTCATGTGAAATTCAACGACTTGCAGTCAAATATTTGGTAAGAATAAGTATAATAAACTCACTTAATCTGGCCGAGTACTTTCGAATCTATGAGATCCATCTTCAGAGGCCTCAATATTTTATTCATTTTTACAAAAAAGAAATTGGAGCATACAGGCCCAAAAGCTGCTAACTTGACACAATTAAAAGACATCAACAAATGTTATAAATTGTTGCAAATAAAAGATAAAAATAGAAAAAGACAAAAATTACTTTACACGTGAAAAAATAGTTACATTATTTCCGAATGTCAGGGCGGGGAAATTTACATTACTACTCAAGTTTAGAATTATATGAACAAGTTTAAAATCAATGCTGCTGTGCAGAAAGGTCACTATAGTCTAGTGATTAAGGCGCCCGACAGGCAATTGGGAGGTCCGTGGTTCGATTCCCGGTAGTGACTGATATTTTAGTACAGTAGCATTCATCTATTTCCGTCAGCTATTCAATATTGTTGTCAATATCCGTCATTGCGGAAGTCTTCAGTATAATCTAATAGCCCTTCAAGGAATT
Organism: Conomelus anceps; assembly: GCA_948455865.1. Taxonomy (NCBI): domain Eukaryota; kingdom Metazoa; phylum Arthropoda; class Insecta; order Hemiptera; family Delphacidae; genus Conomelus; species Conomelus anceps. Next base: position 130,679,429 of record OX418216.1, read on the forward strand.
CGAAATTAATAAATTACAGTAAAACCTCGACAATTCGGCCCTCGAAAATCCGGACCCTCCAGTAATCTGGCCCGATTCTAAAAGTTGTATTTTTTTAGATAATAACTGATAAAAAATAATAGATACAATTTTACACACATTTAAATTCTATATTTACAGTCAATGAATACAATACAAAATAGAATAGTGTTGTACTAAACACAGAATCACAATAATTACAGCACGCACGCACACAACAGAACAATGACATGGTCAACGCATACTGTATTCAGGTTTTATTAATAGAGCCAGTTTTGAGAAATGCCTTCAAATCCAGCACCGTACTTTGTCATGTTGCAAATGTATTCATCTGGAGTTTTGGTAATTTCAGATTCTTATAGAACAGTAGAGCTTGTTGTTAACTTCTTAGAGAAGCTATAAGACCCCCTTTATATATCGCGTCGGGCGGTCGTCTTGCGGCGCCGTAATCTAATTAAATTACAGTACATTATATTAAGCTTTTATACACAGCGACCGACGACGATCGCCCGACGCGATGTATATAAGGGGTGTAAGGAGTCACAAAACTCATTACTGTACATTTTAAATGGTCTCTCGATGGTCCGGCTTTTACTTAAATCCGGCCTACCGGCCGCCCGTTTAGGCCGAATTATCGAGGTTTTACTGTATTTGAATATTCACTTTTTTCATTTTACTTATTGTAAAAATTCTAAACCATTAGGAATTCTTATTGTAAAGACTCTTAACCATAGGAAATATTATTAGGAATAACAAGATGTTCTTCTTAAGACGATCTGAAAAATTACCTGCTTATCAGAGATGAACATATCGTAATAGAACCCAGTCTCAATAGGAGGTCCATAGCACAAACAACCTCCATACACCCTTTCCATTGCTTCTCCCAGCATATGCGCTGAAGAATGCCAAAAGACTTGCTGAGCTGAAATTAATAACAAACTTTATGAAAATAAAAAATGTTATGAAAAAAATAATGAAACACGTTATAAAAAATTAGACATTTGACGACAATTGAACAACTCGTACTGTTTAAATGCAGTTCAAAGTTAAATATTATTCGCTGAGAACAGGAGAAAATCGGTCTAAAATTAATGTGTCACTTTAATTGGATAGCAAGACAATGCTCACAATCAGAGAATGTAACGTTGAAAACGTCATCCTGGAATTATATTGAATCCCATTTGTAGTGAAATGCTTTACATGTACTTTGTATCGCGCAAAATTGCTTCTGAGAAAATTGGGATATTATTACAATAATTCTGATAGAACGACACACTGGCGAGGAACGACAGAGGAGATCAGAACGAATGCGCCTCCTACTGGGCGGCTCGGAAAGAAAACTTTTGGAGGAAGACAAGACATGATTGACTGAAGTGGTCCAATGCGGCAGTAAAAGGAAAATAAGTTTCGTAAGCTTAAATAAATTCTGATTGACCAATTAGTGCCCTTAACAATTAATACTGCTAACAATCAAACCAATTATTAGAAATTATCACATTTTTAGAGCTAAAAAGAACATTCTTTTGCTTCCCAAGCACTGTTTTTTATAACCATTGGGCTGCAGCTCGATATTCCATCCAATGAAATATTCGAAGAAGTTTCGATATTTGACAATATCGATACTAGATCCATCGATTGACAATATTTGGCTGTTCTGTATCATTCGGATGATACAGAACAGGTATGTTGATAAGCAAGACAGTATCGATACTTCCATCCGGTATGGAAACTCGCATCGACTATTTCACTGGATGGGATATTGAACTGCCACCGAATATAGTTGAACAAAATTTATTTATTTATTTATTCATTTAACTAAAATACAGTCAATGTGAATACAACAGTCTAAATTGAAAAAGTGATGACTTGTCACGCTTAGTTCAAAATTACTAATTGAAATTAAGGTCTGCTCTAATCTGAACTGAAATAAAAAGTGATAATAATTATAATTTAACTTACCCTCGGGATCATCAAATTTCAGGAGCTGCAGTTTACTATCACTTTCTAGAGGTCTATCAAGATCCCAGAGAACATTGTTCACCTTTGCTATGACAGAATTATCTGCTAAGCCTTGGCTGTAAAAATAGTTTAATCTCCAGTGAGTATTTAATTCATCCATGAATTTGAACCTTTCATCACACAACATATTCAAATTCCAATTGGAGCACATAATATGGGCTAAAAACTTGAACAACACTCAAATGATCAAGTGGGGTATACACCGATACTGAAAATACTTTCAGGATGTTTCATTTTGCACAGTTTCTCAATTAAATTCTAATCTAAAAAAGAGACAAGTTAAATATATTTTCCCATAACTTTATTGTATTTAACTTTTTATTGTTGATCCTAGACCTAGGACGTCTTGAAAACGAGTCTCCATGACTTGAAAACGTTTGGCCAAAAGTGAGTAGAAATATTATTTATTCACAATTAAAATTGACAGTCGTTAAATTTACAATAAAATATGTCATATAACTTTACATGCAAATCGTTGATTGAAATATAAAATTATGCAATTTTACAAGCATTATTATAATACAAGCATAATATAAAACCAATTAAAAAATAATAAGTGTTATGCACGTGGGATTAACAATAAAAGCCGTACACAAAGCAAGAAATGCCAAGATTATAAATCAGATTATTTAGATTATAAATCAGAAATTTCAAACGAGATTAAGAGGGGGCGAGACCTGACTCCGCTAGCCGCTGGCTCAGACCATCTTTTAACATGGGGCGCTACTAAAAATGTTTTATTTTCTAGTCTGTCCGCATTTAAATGCAAAAACTAACTCAGGCCAAACAATTTGATAGGTGTTAGCAGTATACATTTATATTAAAAATTAATTTTTCTCCAAAAATAAACCCTGAAACTTGGAAAGTAACTTTCTTTTGTCCCATAAGAAATCGTGAAACTTTGAACCAATTTATCAAATGACACGTTCAATAAAAATTAAAACGGAAAACGTCATATTAACAAGCAAGTTGCTGTTAATGTTTGTCCTGGGAGTTTTTTTTTTTGTTTTAGAATGTGAAACTATTAAAAAATAACAGATTTTAAAAGGCTTACAAAACGGGTAGGCCAACATAGGCAACATAGTTCACAGTAATTCCGAGAGGTTGCAGCAGCGTCGCTTACCAGCCGAGGCAGCCAGCTTCAGCTCTGGTGATAAGAAAACAGGTTCTTCCTCACTCCCACACCACCAATAAAACTATGAAGGAGGGTACGGAGGTGGAAGAATAGAGAAGGCATTCCTATTTTGGTCTATTGTGTATTACTTTTGTAATCGCCGCCTTGCGGGATTTCGGTGGAAAATAAGCTCTGGAAAAATTAGGAAAAATAATGAAGGAAGGCACTTACTTTAAACTTCCAGCGAGGGGAAAATGTACTTCCTTGAAGTCTGCTTCGGACCAGATTGATGCAGCTCGGGCACTTAGCACACCACAACTAAACTATATAGAGAGGGCTGGCTGCTCCGTTATCTCAACTACTGTCGAAGTCCACCCCCGACCCGCTCGGCCCAAGGAGGGGAAAAGAAAAGGAGAGGAATAGAAGGGGTACTGATTAAGGATCGAACATACCCCCCACCGAAATCAGTCTGATTTCAAAAAATTGAGAAAAAATAATAATTAATAAAAATAATGGCAAAAAATTAGTTGAAAATGTAACAAAATTGAAAAAAAATGAGAATACTTTACAAATGAAACAAAAATAGCATCTTGCACAAATATTTAAAATAAAAACTTAAAGAGGTAGAGGACATACCTTTACCACAGGGCGAAAGTAAGTCCCAGTTGTGGTTCTAATTGTAACCACTCTAACTACACCGTCCTCTCCTGGATGAACAGTTTCAATACGCCCTAATCGCCACTTGCGAGGAGGAGTCTGCTCTACCAGTAAAACTAGATCTCCAACTTTGATATTTGGAGTTTCAGTAAACCACTTATTTCGTTGCTGCAGGGTGTGAAGATATTCACGTGACCAACGTTTCCAAAAATGCTGGGTTATTTTAGAAAGGCGCTGCCACCGGTCGAGGTGGTTATCCAGTGAATCACTATAGTTATGTTCAGGAGGCGCAAGTAAGGGAGCTCCAGTAATAAAATGTCCTGGAGTTAAAACGTCAATTTCGGTAGGATCACTTGAAAGTGGACACAATGGTCTTGAATTAAGAACAGCTTCGATTTTTGTCAGGACAGTAGCCATTTCTTCAAACGTCAAAGCACGATCCGCAATGACTTTATAGAGGTGATATTTGACAGAGCGTATACCACGCTCCCAAAGGCCTCCTGTATGAGGAGCTGAGGGGGCATTAAAGTGCCAGTTTATTTCTCTCTGTGCTAAATCAGCTTCAATGGAGCAAGAAGATGAATTCAAAAAATTGAATAAAGCTTTGAGACGTTGACAACCACCAACAAAATTGGTTCCACAATCAGTATAGACATTGTGACACAATCCTCGCCTAGATACAAAACGGTCAAAGGCAGCAAGGAAGGCGTCAGTTGTCAAATCAGACACCACTTCAAGATGTACAGCCTTTGTTGAGAAACAAACAAATAATGCAAGATATGCCTTAGAAACTTTAGCATTACGGCGCTTACTCTCTCTAATAGAAAATGGGCCACCAAAATCGATTCCAACATTAATGAATGGACGACCCTGTATAACTCGGTGTTGAGGGAGATCTCCCATCTTAGGATAATTAGGCACTGCCCTACTCTTGAAACAAGTGATACATTTTGACAAACGAAAACGAATAACATTTCTGACTGACAAAATCCAAAATTTTCGAACTATCAATGACTGTAATGCACGTGGTCCAACATGTAAATATTTTAAATGATAAAAATCTATTATGATATTTGTGAGGTGACAGGATTTCGGCAACAACACAGGATGCATAGACGATTTAGGAAGATGAGCATGTTTCAATCTTCCCCCCACCCTGAGAACACCCGTCTCATCAAGGAAAGGAACAAGCTTCTGTAAAGAAGTAGTACACCTTTTGCCTTGGCTTACCAGATGAATATCGTCAGAAAAATATTTCTGTTGAACAACTTTAACAAGAAAATTCAATGAGGTTTTAAGTTCTTCACTAGAAAGTGGTCCATAAAGTCGTTTATCTTTAGCTGACATTAAGTTAAATTTGAAACGTAAGCACCATGCTGTCATGCGCTGTAGTTTAGTAAAAGAAGAAAACTTTTCAATTATATCCCAAGAAGTGAGTGTCGTTAGAAAAGAGCATACTGTTGACATTTGTTTCGTCTCATTTGAATCTGTAATAAATAGATTGTCAGAGTCATGAAGTGGCCATTCGTTCAAAGGTTGTGATAGCCACTCGGGCCCGTTCCACCAAAGTGGGTGGTCCAGTAATTCTCTTGGTAACAAACCTCGAGAAGCACAATCAGCTGGGTTTGAATGTGTGGAAACGTGATACCACGAGGAAGGAGAAATAGTCTCCTGAATTTTACTAACTCTTGTAGCTACAAACGTTTTAAGCAAGTGTGGTGAAGTTCGCAACCAGCCAAGAACATTATTTGAATCCGTGAACGCATAAATTTGAGGGATATGAAGAACCTCTTTAAAAATATTACACACATAATCAAGAAGACGACTCAGTAAGAGAGCACCAAATAATTCTAGACGAGGAATTGAAAGTGTTTTGACAGGAGCCACTTTAGATTTAGCAAGGATAAGAGTGGAAGTGATTGTTTGACCATGAGTTACCAAATAAACAACCGCACTAAACCCCTTTTCGGAAGCGTCAGAAAACCCAACTAAATATGTGCTATTAATGCCAGCTTGGGACATCCATCTTTTAATATGTAATTGTTCAATAAGTGATAATTGTTCACAGTAATTATTCCATTCTTGCAAGATATATGATGGAACATCTTCGTCCCAATCAATACCTGAACGCCATAAGTGTTGAATAAGACATTTAGAACGAAAAATAAGAGGCGATAACCAGCCCATAGGATCATATAAACGAGCCACATGTGATAGAATTGAGCGCTTTGTACAGCCAGCCTCAGACAAAGTAACTTTGTAAGAAAAAGAGTCGAGTGAAGAATTCCATTGTAGACCTAAAACTTTAATAACTCCATGACCATCATCATCAAAGCGTAGGGGTGTTTCAACATGGTCAGATGGAAGATCAACTAATAAATCAGGCGTATTAGTACTCCATTTTCTCAATTCAAAGCCACCTTTTGAGAGTAGTGATATGACAGACGTTTTAAGATCATGAAGTTTCTCCTTAGAATCTGACCCAGTTAGAATATCATCAATATAAATATCTTTAGTGATAACCTCACTAGCATTGGGATACTGGAAGCCTTCATCAATCGCAAGTTGATGCAAGGAACGTTGCGCTAAATAAGGCGCTGAAGATAAACCGTAAGTCACAGTATTCAATTGATACTGTTCAATTGGACCGTTTGGTTCTGGTCTCCAAAGTATCTGTTGAAAAGCACGATCTTCATTACGCACCCAAATTTGACGAAACATTTTAGAAATATCAGCAGTGAATACAAACTCATGAAGCCGAAAACGACAGCAAATATCCACTATATCTCCTTGGAGTTTGGGACCAGGAATGAGCAAACTATTAAGAGATTGGCCATTGGGTGGCTTTGAAGAACCGTCAAAAACAACACGTAATTTTGTAGAAGAACTTGTTTCTTTGATCACAGCATGGTGTGGAATGAAATAATTACAAGACTGATCATGAGTATTAGAACATTGAACACGTGTCATGTGTCCCAAACGTTCATACTCTCTTAGAAATTCATGATAATCATCAGCAAGTTTGGGCTGTTTAATGAATCGTCTCTCCATAGCTAACCAGCGGTGTAAAGCATGTGAATAAGAATCACCTAAACAAGAGGGCTCAGCTCTAAAAGGTAAAGGAACAATATATTTTCCATCGTCAGCACGACTAGAATTTTTAACAAATATATTTTCACATAATAAATCATCTGGATTAGAAATAGGCTTAGCCACAGGGGGCTCTTCAATTTCCCAAAATTTTCTTAAAGTTTCATCAATAGGTTGAGTGCAAAGATGAGTTGTTACGGTTGTAACAGGTAGAGATGATAGTGAGAATCCAATCGCTCCTGTGATGACCCACCCAAAAATACTGTTTAATGCCGATGGAACACCATCTCCTCCAAGAACACGTTGTCCATCATACAGGAATGGAAACAGATCGGCAGCAATAAGAAAATCTATAGACGAAGGTTTATCATAATTGGGATCAGCAAGGATCAAGTGACTAAACCGACGACAGACTGCATTCGGTAAAGTGAAAGAAGGCATTTTACTTGTAATTTCTGAAATTATTACAGCTTCAGTTTTCAAGATCGGATTACTAGAAATTCGTGGTTTAATTGTACAAGAAGTCGAACCTTTAATATTTGAAACAAGACTCTGACCTAATCCAGCAATTGGAAGTTCACATTTTTTAACTACTAAACCAAGACGTTGAGCGCAAGCAGTAGTAATAAAAGAAGTTTGAGCTCCAGAATCGATAAGAGTTCGCACTGGTACATAATCTCCTAACTTGTTTTTTATATGTACAATCGCAGTGCCTAATAAAATAAATTTGGTTTGATTTGAACCTAGACTGTGAAGGCCAGCAGTAGGTGAATCACAATAATTAGACTGAAGCTTTGAATTTGTAGGAGATGAACTAGATTTGCGATTAGCAATCGCCTTATCATCTATAATTGTAGTCTTGTGTAGTGAAGTATGATGCCGCAATGAACAAATTGAACAAGAACGTGTAGAAGGACATGAATTTATCATATGACCTCCTTTAAGGCAATTAAAACAATATTTAAAACTTTTAATACAAATTCTGCGTTGAGTTGGAGTCATATTGGCATAAGAAACACAGTTATAGATAGAATGCTCATCAGATTTGCATACAGGACACGTTTTTGAAGAAGAAGAAGAAGAACGTGTCATAGTAGAGGAAAAGGAATTACTATTAGCAGTAGCAGTAAAAACATTTTTCAAATTATTAGACGATCGTTGATAAGCATTTTTAAGAGACGGCTCTTTAGTTTTCACTTGTATATCAGAAGAATGACCAGAAACTTCTAAAGCGTGAACTTGTCTTTGAATAAATTTAGATAAAACATCAAATTTAGGTAGATCATGAAAATTAGATTTAAGCTCGAATTGTTTTCTAGTTTCTAAAGGTAAACAACGCAATCCTAGATGAGTCAATATAAATTCACTTAAGTCACCTATTTCGAGAGCTTTCAATGCAGTAACAGAGTCTTGAAAGGACGACAGAAATAAATTAAAGTTTACAATAGATTCTTTATGCATCGGTTTGAATGATAAGAGAGTTTCTAATAGATCAGCTCCCAACACCCTTTTATTTTGATATCTAGTTAATAGACTATTCCAAACGATTTCATAGTTATCTCCAGTAAGAGGCAGGCTTTTGACAATCGAAAGAGCAGGACCGCTTACAGCAGAAAAGAGATAATGAAATTTTTCAACTGAGTTGATAGATATGTTATCATGAACAAGTGACTTGAATTTATCGTGAAAGCAAGGCCACTGTTGCAACGTACCGTCGAAGCTTGGAATACTTATCTTAGGCAAGCGAGGTTGAACTGGCTTGACTACCTCACACGGCTTAACTTGCAAAGTTTCAATTGTTGAAAAATCATAGCCATCATGAAATGATTGAACTTGAAATAAAACATCTTCAAAGGCAGTCAATGTTTGGAAATCAATTTCTTTTTCAGGTTCAGCAGCAACTTTAAGTCAATTAATTCGTTCAGAAATATCTTTGAATTCATCATACGTATTATCAATTTGCCGGTAACGAGCAATAAATTGTCTTTCAATTTTTTCATCCTTAACAGAACCTGTTAATCCAGGAGATTTAGTTAAATCAAACAGAGTTTGAAGTTTTTGGAATAATTGATTTTGTTTAGCAATAAGTACACTGAGACTTGCAGTTTTAGACATGTTACGAAATAAAATAAAGAAATTTGTAACTTAATTATGACAATAACATTTGTGCAAGAGCATTTGTGTGTTTCATCGGTAATTAAACTGAATATAAAATTAATTAATGAATATACTAAGAAAGTTAAAGATAATAATTTAAATTTGGACTGTAAATTAAATAGAAATTAATTAAGAAAGGTAAAGAGAATAATTTAAATTTGGACTGTAAATTAAATAGGACTGATTCATTTGGCCTGCGGAGGACCAGAAATGTAATCGCCGCCTTGCGGGATTTCGGTGGAAAATAAGCTCTGGAAAAATTAGGAAAAATAATGAAGGAAGGCACTTACTTTAAACTTCCAGCGAGGGGAAAATGTACTTCCTTGAAGTCTGCTTCGGACCAGATTGATGCAGCTCAGGCACTTAGCACACCACAACTAAACTATATAGAGAGGGCTGGCTGCTCCGTTATCTCAACTACTGTCGAAGTCCACCCCCGACCCGCTCGGCCCAAGGAGGGGAAAAGAAAAGGAGAGGAATAGAAGGGGTACTGATTAAGGATCGAACAACTTTGTTTCGTATCTATTCTCAATGCAAAAAGGAGAACACACAAACGTTTAAAGTGTGGGGGAAAACAAGTGTATGAACTTTGCGTGTTCGAGGGTTTGCACAGACTAGTACGCTGTACGTCCCGATTTGGCGGGTGAACCGTGTGAAATAATATATTAAATTTCCTTCAATTGATAATTTGTGTTAGATCAGATAAGATATGATGTAGAATTAATGTAGAAAAAAGAAAAAATTAAAAACTTTTAATTTTTTAAAATTAATTTTTTTTTTAATTAATTGATTAGTTTAAAAAAAATCTATTAATAAAAATTGATTATTCTCATTAATAATCTAATAGAATGTAGAATACATTAGTTTTATAATTTAAATAGTATGATTGAAATTATGTACATTGTAAGCTGATGTATTATTGTGATTTTTTTCTGTAATAAACTTCTATTCATTCTATAAGGTTCTAATCAATTGAAAGGATATTAAATGCATTTCAAATCACATCAATTTTTAATCATGAAGGAGGTTCTATCTAAGAACAAGAACCGAAGGCTGTGTGACCGAAAAACAAAACTATTTTCAATATTTTTTCCCTTCAATAAAGCTCTGTAAAACGCTGCTTGGACTCGCTACGCACACAAAGCTGCTTTTTATGCACCCGTACTCGCATTCACGGGCTGGCGCGCGCGCGCGCCCCGACACATTCAGCCCCATCACTCAACTTGTCTCGTTTCTTCCCTCCCATGCCCCATCTACTGACTGCTGACTCACTAATTCCTCGTCCGTCAAACCAGTTTCTGAAGCTAATTATTATGATGATCCATAGTGAAACCAATGAATACAGATACTATAGTATCTGTATTCATTGGTGAAACTACATGGATTCATTTGTTTGATAGCTCATTTTATTCGTTAGAATGTCTAGAAGTCTAGATCAAACTTGAAAACAGTTTATTGAGGGGAAAACAGTCACTCCTAATAAGCTTGTTTCGTTCAAATTTTGATTCTTTTGTTATTCTACTGTATTTTGCTTCCCTAAAAACCCATTGAAAGCTAACTCCGTCTCATTCAGCCCCCACTTTCCAACAGCGATTAGGGTGACTGATGCCTCCTATAAAAATACTGAAATTGTAATAAGAGTTGGCAATATAATTAACTTTCTGTAATTATATTATGTACTTGTTTGATATTGTCATTGAGCGTTATTTGTACTTTATGTCCTTCCATTATTCAAAAACTACTGGACAGCTTTAGCTGAGATTTTGCGCATTTATAACTGGTGATGATTTTAAAAGAAAGTTGAATGTTTGAATCATGATCCGCTGAATTTTTTTGCATATGAAGAAGTTTTATTATAAAAAATATTATCTTGCCGGTCATTATGAAACCTATGTGGCTTGATGTGAAAAAGTCTTCACCATGTCTATCACAGTAAAGGCAGTCATGGGCCTAATGTGATAGTTATTCAGCCTACAAAATATTATATTGAACGATAAATAGATGACGAGGTCAAAAAACTAGTAGTCTAGTAGTTCTGTAAACCGTAGACCTCATAAGGGTGCTTGCAAAGAGGAACTTACTCTATGTACTCAATGATAATCACCAGTGGCGGTCCCAGGGGGGGATGGGAGGTATATATCCCCCCGAAATATCAAGATGGATCCCCCCTAAAAAAGAATTTATTCATAATTATGTATGTATAGCTTTTGCGAGAATCTGTGTCATTGTTACTTGTTAGCTAGAAGAATAAACACCCAACCAACGTTTATTTATCTGAACTTTGTCATCATGCTCATTAGCTCATTAAATAATCATATTGACTTTTAATCAATTTTCTTTGTGTAGCTATAGGAAATCAAAGGAAAAACACGGCCCAAGGGCTATCTATATAGCTCCGTGAACTTGTAGTGCACATGTTTCAAAAAATTATGAGAAAAATTGACAATAATCTACGATTTTTGTGTCGCAAGAATATATAAAAATTAATTTTTGTACAAGCATAGATTTTTTTTATGCGCGGTGAAAGGTACGGTCAAGGTCACAAATCAATGTTATTTTCCCTATGCTAGAAATGTGAACTTGTAGAAGATGAAGAAAAAGAAGATTATGAAGTAGAAAGAGAAGACGAAGAAGAAAAAGGAGAAAAAGAAGAGGAAGAAGTGGAAAAAGAAGAAAAAGAAAATGAAGATGAAAAAGAAGAGGAGGAAGAAAAAGGAAAAAAGAAGAAAAAGAAGAGGAAGAAGAAGAAGAAGAAGAGGGAGAAAAAGAATAAGAAGAAAAAGAAGATGAAGAAGAAGAAAAAGAAGGAAGAGGATGATAGAAGTAGAAAGAGAAGACGAAGGAGAAAAAGAAGTGGAAGAAGAAGAAGAAGAAAAAGAAGAAGAAAAAGAAGAGGAAGAAAAAGAAGAAATAGGGAACGAAAAATAAGAAGAAAAAGAAGATGAAGAAGAAAAAGAAGATTAAGAAGAAGAAAAAGAAGAAAAAGACGAAGAAAAAGATGGAGAAGAAAAAGAAGAAGTAGAAGAAGTTATGAAAAAGAAAGAGGAGAAGAAGAAGAAGAATTGAAAAATTTCTTTAGCACAGGTGTCTTAAGAAAATTTTATATTATTTTATCAGCTGATAAAGAATTGAAAAATGAAATTTTAGCCAGCACAGGTATGTTAGAAAAATATTATATTGATCGGCTGTTCAAGAATACTGCAAAATATATTTTTTATTCAGATAGTTAGCCATGTGATACTTTTTCATTGTTGACTGGGCATTGAAATGTATCGTTCAGTACGTAGAAAATCTACATTTGGAATGTATTTTACAAAGTTTAATAAAGTCGCACATTCGTGCGACCCGGGATAACCTAGTTGTTTTAAACTTTCACTATATTTTCCCGCTTCGGACCTACAGCGACTACAGCGCAGTGCGGCGTGAGAAGATGGAATGAATATGACTGCAGCGCTCTGCGGTAAGAATTTAAATTAAAAGGTAGATTTCAACCTGACTGTGGTCCCCTCTTAAGGCTGTGCGCTAGGCACCGTGACTCTGACCAAGTCTCGAGTCCCGATTCAAGGCAACAAACAAACGAGTCTACAATCGAGTCGAATCGAGTTTGGTCCGGTTTTGAATCACTCTGGTGGATTTGTACGTAACTAGCTTTCCATAGCCCTGGAACGTTGCCAGATCTCTCGGCTCCCGTCTGCTCCGCTCTTCGCCTGGTCTGACTAGGCCTTCTTGGGAGGGAGGCAGAGTCGTTCTACTACTCATAATCTAGTAAAGCAAATATAGTTTACAAGCCTCAGCCACAGATATTCTAATACCTCAGCTTTCATTCACAAAAGTAATCCGATATGTCTGACGGCTAGAGAGCCTGGACAGTTTTTGCCCTCTGTTCACTTAGGGTGGCATGAGTAGTTTGGTACATTGTTTTGTGCCGTGTTCCATTTTTAACCTAATATTGTACAGAATTCGACAATAATAAAACTAATAATTGATTAATGACATTAATGTAAGGAGTTTTCTGTTGTGTTAATAATGGCAAGGCAAAGCATTAGTTGGGTCATGTCTTTCAATATTTTGTTTTTTATTTTTCTATTCACCCAGGGTTACTCCTAATTCAATCGGTTACATGCTAAACGCGCACAGTGCTAAACGCGCACAACTGAAATTCCATGGAATTCTGTGCAAAACGCGCACAAGTTTTATTGAAGGGTCAAGAAAGGGCCTCGGCTACCTGAAAATCGGTAGTAGATTCGGAAGTATTATTAATCACTTTTAGATCATTACAGTGATCAATCAAATCATAAGTAACAACAAACTGTATACTTTGAATGGAAATTGTAACATAATTTTTTAAACAATATCAAATTATGATTTGATTGTGTGGAGTTTCATCCACATTAATATTATTATAATATTATATTCAGTAATATTATCAATATCATTGAGAAGCTGAAATGATCTTTGTAATCAAAACATTACAGATTTTCATTGAATGAATCATCACAAGATCAACAAGTGGTATTTTGAGCTACAGAGAAATTAAAAATCTCAAGATCATCCACCACAGACTAGACTACATATTTTTCTAGAATATATTCTGATGTTCTGGATTTTTCTACCATCCGTTCAATTTTAATAGGTTCTATTGAATAGTTTTATTAAATTAACTTTCGAATGTAGATAAAATTGATTGATTTTTAATTTATTCAGTGAATTATATTTCCATGTTTTAGCAAAACCCAGAATTCTTCTATTTAATGATTCCACTGTTACTGAAAAATCAAAGTAAAAAACAAAACAAACATTGCTATTTTGTTACTGGTACTAATACAGCTCAACTAGAAAATATTTCTTGGAGAGCTGATCAAGAGAAGAGGAAGAGTCTCCTAATTTCATGAGGTAATAAATTCAGTTCCATATCATAATATAGGCTCCCATTGTTTTGTAATATGAATTTGTATAATGAATTTTCTTCCGGTCGGTTCACTACCAGAGCGGCAGTTCCAGGTAGTGGAGACCCTTTTCTGACCCTTTGATGAATCTTGTGCACGTTTAGTTTAAAAAATAGTTTCTGAGTGAGTAAAACCGGGGGCCATCACGTGTTTTTGGCGCCCAAGGCAAATATCTTAGATTTTGGAAAAATTGATTAAATTTGGAAAAATATCTAATGTACAGGAAAATAAAATTGACTATTATAATTTGGAGAAGGCTTTTTTACAGACAACCATTTATTACCTCATATTCAAAACATATATAATATTTCCATAATATTCTTGTAATTTTCTAAGCCAATTCTTGGAAATACCAATATATAATAAAAATATATATATAATAAACCTTTATTGCAGCAACTCCTGAGGTCGTCAGAAGCATTACAAATTGTCATATTTCATATCAAAATAATTTTGTCTCATACACAGTGCTAGAACGTTAAAACAGATAAAAATACAAAATCACATTCAAAATTAGCCTGCCTATCTATAGCAGTGTGTCATTTAAAGCTGTCTATAAATTGTCTACAAAGTCTTTGCCCTTTCATAAAAATCCTCAAACCTATATAATAAATAATAATGGATTATTCATTAAAAAAAATTTCAGTCTATGCTTAAAAATTGGATATGGCAGATTATGACCCACTATTCGATTTTTGGTGGGGGGGGGGGGGGAGGGGGGTTACTATTCCTTACTTGAAAACCCCCAACATTTAATGTGGACAATGCAACATTAAAAATATTTTTCCTACAACTGCTTGTAAAATAGTTCTTTACGTACTGAAAACTAATTGTAAAATGCCTCTTTACTGCTCCGCAAGCGGTAAAGTACTTTATGCTCGCCAGCTGTTTTCTTTACGCTTCTATTTTGATTTTGATGCCTTCTCATTGGTGGATCACGGAATCCATGAAATTCACATAACCTCAACAATGGCGAATGCTAACCAAATCCGCGCATGGTCTGTGATGTTACAAACTACAAGCTTTTATTGTGTTGGAATCCAGAACTGCAGTTTTAGGAGAAATATTGTATGCTTCTTTATCGTGAAGCTTCTTTATCGCTCTCGCAATAGTTTCTCGCCAATGTTTTGGCTCGAGCGATAAAGTCGCGCTTCACGCTCTTAACCTGAATCAATTAGGACAGTAACCAAGTTTCATAAGTAAGTGATATCAGGAAAAACATTCAGTAGTTATTTTCTCAACGAATTCAAAAATGTAGTTGGTGATTATAGAATAATTAAGATTAAGTGTATTTATTCAGTCAGAGAACGAATTTGCTGAAGAAGTCAGTATTGTCAGATAAATTATAGTCAGTCAGACAAATGTAGAGTAGGTAACACAAATCGATAGTAAATGTTAAAAGTGCATATTCGTTTAAAGCTGATGATGCACACATGAGTCCGAGACTTGTGCGTGGAAAATGAGGTGAATGCCAGATGGAGGAGCGGGATTCGAACCCACGACCGCTGAACGACAGCAAGCTGAAGTTGCGACGCACCAATCAACTGCGCTAAGCGGCCCGCCAAATAAGTACAATTATGTGTCTTTCAAAGTGCACCAAGATAAAAAAAAGCTAAAATTGATGGAAACAAAATTATAATTATTATTTTGCTTTTTTTCTCATTTTTATTTTATACTTTTATACTAAGATCATTTCGTTATGAAATTGTATTTTATTTTATAGTAAGGTATATGTTCACATATTTTTTTGTTGAAACTGATTTTAAAATGTGAAGGTATGTATGTGATAAGTTGAATGATGAATTGTAGCCTATAATAATCACAGCAAGTTACCAAAGACGATGACATTGAATGTTCGTCTGTGGCAATAGGTAATTAATATTTACGCGGACGTTATTTCAAGATGTGAAGTTGAAATCCGCTATGGTTACACCACCCAGATGCAGGTAAAACAGCTTAGATGCTAATAAAATTTTACATCTAAGACTGAAATGAAAAATGTTTTTTCTTCATTGCCTAATTTTTGTGTTAAATAATATAACACAATTATAATATTGAGTATAATAATAGACTACTCAATTGTAATATTTATATTTTCTTTTTTTAGTATTTCATCTCATCATTTGTAGTAAATTTCTGTTTGTAGAGCAACTTTTTCAATTACACTTCTACTACAGTTTTCGTTGGAAGCCTATTTATGATCTATCAAAGAAGTCCTACAATATTATTATAATCCCATTCACTATGTAAATTACCCAATAAACCATAATGTAAATCACAAGAGTAAGGTACAATATATGGAACAATCGCAAAAATCTTATAAATAAAGAAAAATTCGGTTCCTTCCTTCGGACACAATTTGGCATTTGTTTGTTCGAGAGAAAACGAATGAGGGTGAAAGAGAGTGATATAGCGGAAAGGAAATGTGAACGCTACTGGAGACGTGTCATTCAAAGCAATTATTTTTGTCGATCGCATAATTATTCAAGAACTGCAAATAAAATCCATCCGGTAGACAGGCGAGTGCCGGTGTTGCGCGTGAGGGAGCATTGATAAGGGCGAGTTAGTGATGAACGAATATGATTCAAACTGGCAACATAGCAAGTCCTTGCATATGTGTGAGTGAACGTGCTTGCGCATTCGCATGAGGAAGTTGACTCTGTAAAACTGAAGAGAATCCAAGAAAACTTTGGGGCAACGTAGCTACCCAACGATTCAATTTAGATTTACAATAATTTTTCTATTACTAGAAGGGATATCAGGGATTTCAATAACATATTTTGTATTTCAATCGGGAATATAATTTTTCTGTAATTAAGGTTTCAAAAAAATGATTTTTTTTAAAAATGAAAATTTTGAAAAATGAAATACCTCATTACAAAAACAATAATTTGTTACATTGATCCTGGAAATTACACTTTTCTATTCACAACCGTTCATGATACTGGTTGCCCCCAAAAATTAACTTTAAGTGCTCATATCTCAGAAAATAATTGATGATTTTTTTTTTTATTTATTGCAATAGACTACATTTCAGTAGCCTAATAATCTCCAGTCAAAGAGACTTTGAAAAAAAAATATGACCAAAACCCTATTGCACAGCCTTAATACAGAGTGAGGTAGTCTAGGAAGTTAATATAGTTCATTAAAAGAAGATTCATTTATGTTTTTTCTTGTTATTGTTATCCGACCAATAATAAATTGGGTCGTGATAAATTATTTTAAGGTCTTCCAGCTATACCTTCAATGATCTTCTGGTCCTACAATACGGTATAAATGACATAAAATTGAGTAGGACGACCTCTTTTAAACTTAAACGTTCATGATTTCACGTCGTCAGACTTTATCCATTGGACTGTACATAAAATGAGACTCCATAACATGATTTGGCCAAAATCTTGGATAATCTCCCTTTGCTAATAGGATGAAAGAGCATAAATCCTTAAAAATGGTTAATTGAGTGATTATTTGTCAATTGTGTTCTAAGTTCTCTCACTTAATTTCAATGTTTTCCTCATTTATCCGCTATTCGTCAGTAGTTCGAGTTGGTGACAAGTTTAGTAATTTTCTGGTGTATTTGTACAACATATTATTGAAGTTGAGATAACAAAATCCACAGTTCGTTTTAGAACAAGAAATACAAGAATTTTCCTTCTTCAATCCTAATCTAGATTAGGTTCTGCAGTCCTAGATACCTTTTCAACGGAAGTGTAGAAAAATGGTAGAGCAGAGAATTAAATAGCCAAAATCAGAAAGACTAAATAAAAAAAGACTATTAATCAGAACGATACAAATAGTGGACGAGAAGAGATTAGAAGATTGAGAAAATATTTCATAAGTTTCAATCCCACACTACAAGATCTCATACAAATTCGACATACAACAAATTATTTTTCAGTTATAGGTTTTAATCTTTGATTGCTAATTTAATATTTATCAAATTGTGTAAATGATTTGCGGAAATTAATAAAAACAGTCCCACTCGAACCTAAAAACTTAAATATGAAGAACAGTTTCATTTGATGCCAACCTTATTCCTTTGGCGATATCGTAAGGCGAAGTTCTCCATGATTCAGCCTTGATTTCTTTACCATCTGGTAACGTTACAGTAATAGACTGAGAAGTTTTAGCAGCCAAATCCGCTTCATACTCAGCCTTCAATTTATCCCATAGTGATATTCTCTCCTGGAAAATTAAAATTTGAAAATAAACAATGACAATATTAATAGCAACTACATTTGTTTGATTAAATGTAAAATAAATTAGAAACAAGCAAACATCGATTGAACTTCTGAAATTCTACTTATTTCATTAAATGTTTCAGAATTCACCTTCTGAAACTCTACTTATTATTTTAGTAAATTATGAATTTCCTATGAGTCTTTCGTAATGTTGCATGACTCACTATTATTAAAATTTATGGGAAGAAGTAGTTAAAAACGTTTGTTGTTTTATACAGATTTCACAAAACTACTCAACCAAAACTTGACCAGTTTAATTTAGTGTTTCAGGAGGTACGGATCATAATCTGATCAGAAAGCTTCATTATAAAATAGCTGAAAAGAAAACGTTCACTTAAACGTCTACAAACGCTTCATTATAAAAATGCCGTAGATTCCAGCTTTCCCATAAATCAACTTCAGAAATTGCTAGTAACTGTATTCAGGTTGTTATAATTCAAGATGAGCTCAGTGAATAGTGATTTACGAAAAAGATTTACATACTGTATTCATTAAACTTGCTCGGCACCAAAAGTGCAGCAGAGTGGAGCAGACTGGCTGTGCGCAGGGTTTTTGGTCATAATTGTTTTTCGAAGTTTCTTGCATTGGATATTATTAGGACTTAAAAATGTAATCTATTGCTGTGAGGGAAAAAATTTTCTTCAATTATTTTGTGAAATATGGGGATTCAAAGTAGAAATTTTTCAGTTTTTGGGGGCAGATTTACATACTGATCTATTTGATCTGGGCAATTGATCTATTCTACGAGTGATTATAAACTTTTGATAAATTCTCTATAATAGACACCTTGAGAAATAAAATGACTTTTATTTCAATGGAAGACAGTTTATTAAAATACATTTTAAAAAAACTCAAATTTTTACAGATCTTTAAAAACTATTTTTTTTTTATTATACAATATAGAGAGGGGGTTATTCAAATCAATCAAAATTATTTTGAAAAAGTAATTGCTTCATTGGAGTAAAAAATATGTCATTTTATTCCTCAATGTGTCTTAGTTGAAAGTTTATCAAAAGTTTAAAATCACACGTAGGTGAGATCAAGTGCCCCCAAAACCGGAAAATTTCAACTCTCAACCCCCACATTTTACAAAATATTTGATGAAAAAACGTTTTCTCACTGCAATAGATGACTATTCAAAACCCTAATAATATTCAATGCAAGAAACTTCGAAAAAAATAATGACTAAAAACCCTGCACACAGCCTTAAACTGAGTCGAGTCAGTTTACAAAACGGAGTTATTGATTTTTTTAATAAACGTCTGACTACTACGATACGATGCTAAGCGTAGATGAGCATGTCCCAAGGCTTAGCTCTGAACCGACTGAGACCCGGTTTCGTTGCTACTAATCAAATTTTCCCAACAATGCCGTTCTTACCACTGTAACGCTGAGGTTCACTACGCAATCGGTCTCATAAGTTTCATAACTACTTATTCCCATATTTCAATATTTAGTATTAATAATATGGGAATAAGTAGTAATGAAATTTTCGTTGTTTTATACAGATTTCACAAAACTACTCAACCAAAACTTAGACCAGTTTAATTCAATGTTTCAGGAGGTACGGATCATAATCTGATCAGAAAGGTTCATCATAAAATAGCTGAAAAAGAAAGCGTACATTTAAACGTCTACAAACGCTTCATTATAAGTCGGTTGCCGGCCTCCACTGACTAAACTCAGCTCAACTCCGTTTTTAGATGCCGTTCATCCATGAGATTTTGTTTGAAGTGGATCAACTTTGTTGATAGCTCGATAAACCGGGGAACTTTTCAAACATGTTAGGGAGAATTTAATTTACAACTTGAACCCCCGAAACTTTTTAATAATTAGATGACAAATTAAATAACGCTAACAAGAGAGACACTAAATTGTGAGATACGAGCCGATATGGTCAAGTTTAAAATGAGTGCTGCTGTGCAGAAGGGTTAATGTTGTCTAGTGATTAATGCGCCCGACCAACAATTGGGAGGTCCGCGGTTCAATTCCCGGCGGTGACTGATATTTTTGTACAGTAGCATTCATTGATTTCCATCAGCTATTCTATACTGCTGTCAATATCCGCCATCGCGGAAGTCTTCAGTATAAATTAATAGCACTTTGAGGAATTCGAAATTAATAAATTCTGTTTCAAAATACTTTTCTTTAATAAGATCTTATTTAAATTTGATAAGATTAATTTAACTCAGTATCTTGCTTCAAGTTGAACTTATTCTCTCATACTCAGCAGTTCTTGAAAATTGAGTCGAAAACTCATCAGCTTCAATTACCTGGATGTAAGCAGGCCAAGGCTTCATCTCAGACACTCCGGTTGCAGGGTTTGCAGGTTTCTTCTTTTCTTTCATAATTGCTCTCTAAAAAAATTAATAAAAACAAAATTATTATAATTACATAAAATTTTCCTTGGTAGGATTATTTTTATTAAATAATATACTGTGATTAAGGAATGAATTTATAGACGACCACGCGATGAGAAAACTAAAAGCTAAACCTGCCAAATGAGGAATGCACCTCAATTTAATTTGCGTTTTCATTTCCTAATCTGAAAAAAAAAACTACGAGAATGCTGCAATGTTGGACAAATCCAACCTTAGAACAAACAGCTAGGTTTGTAAAGTGTACATTTACACCAGTAACAACTGGAAATAAGATTGTAGAGCCACCGGCTACAGTGCTGTACAGTGAAAATGTCCAACCATCACCGAATGTACTCTTTTTCTTGTACTCAATCACTCCAACAATGTAGAACCTATCATTTCATTTTTTTTTTATAATTTACTGTATTAAGGCTTCGAAATTTCATCTATTGCTGTGAGAAAAAGTTTTTTCACTAATTATTTTGTGAAATATGGGGGTTCAAAGTTGAAGTTTGTCGGTTTTTGGAGGTAATTAACCTATGAGTGATTTTAAACTTTTTGATAAATTTTCTGTATCTAAAAGACACCTCAAGGAATAAAATGGCATATTTTATACACCAATCAAGCATTTAGTTTTGTTCAGAATACATTTTAAAAAATTTCAATTTTTCAAATAAACTGTTAGATTGAAATAAAAAAGATGTCACTTTATTCCTCAAGGTATCTTTTAGCTATGAAGAATTTATCAAAAGTTTAAAACCACTCATAGGTGAAATTGCCCAAAAAAATTAAAATATTTCAACTTTGAACCACCATATTTCACAAAATAAATGAAGAATTTTTCCTTACAGCAATAGATAAAATTTTAAAGACCTAATATTGAATAAAAGAAACTTCTAAAAACAATTATGATCAAAAGCCCTGCGCACAGCCTCAACTCAGAGCAATCACGCTTTGCAAATTCCGTTGAACAGAATTTGTGCATTGTACTTGAATTTTAAATGAAATTGAAAATAGAGGAAGTCGTGTAACCAATTTGTTCTGTTACTGGAACATAACTATGGTTAATACAAGTGAACATAATAACAGGACTTATGTTTAAATATGTTCCACCTGAGTTAGTCAAGACGTTTTTGAAAAGAAAATTCGAATTTGATTTCATTTTAGCCAACAATAAGCCAAATAGATATAATGAAATCGCTAAATCAGGCGAGATTTTATCAGTACTTTAATCAGAAGTTTCCAATTAACTGATATTCCAAGTATTATGCACAATCAGCAATGCATTATTTAAAAAAAAAATCAGATACATAAATGCAATAAAACCTTCTAAAACGAGTTATATTATTCACAAATATAAATTCAAGCAACAATACTTTTCAAAATTAAAACGAAAGCATTAAATTTATATTGTGCAATTTCTTCTGCTTTAAAGAAATCATTGCAACACCGAGAATGGATAAATTAGTGGAAAATAAACACTATAACTCTACTAGCGAAAAAGTATTACAAACCATGGAGAAAAGGGAAGTACAAGCAAATACAAAAATGGAAAAATAGCACCACGCTTTACATAAGGTAAAAACAAAAACATTAGTTGATATTTTTTGAAAGCTATCTTACAAGAAGTTCACTTTCAAGCTGTGTTTCATATCAGAAGACGTAAGGGGTCAGTAGAGGGAGTGTTTTGATAAATTTGATTCTAATATTTTTATTTGATTGATTGAAATCAGAATGCTTTTGGTTTTCCACTCCTGAGATATTTACAGTATCTAGCTATTCGTTGATGTGGTTGCATCTTCTTCCTACAAATAAATTAAACCAATAAAAAAATGAGGTGGGAATTCACATTTCTGTGTGACAAATTGTTTCACTTTTGTGTTATCGTATCAGAACATCATGAAACACTGCTAGTATTTGACAGTGAACTGAATCAAGGTACCAAGATTTAGTTCACCGTCAGATACTAAAAGTGTCTGATGATGTTCTGACACCAGAGTGGAACAATTACCGCACAGAAATATGAGTGTTTATTCCCACCTCAAAATTTGCTTCTCAGTTTAGTATCTAGTTAATCTTCTACAACGGTAATAAAGTCTGGTAATACTTGATAAAGAAGAGAAGATAGGCGAGAGAAAGCTACCATAAACCTTCAATGAGGGATTAAACTTTAAGTAACTTTGAAATAATGAGTTGCAAAGGAATAATAAATTGTGCTCTAATAGTAATGAAAAAATTCAATTTTTAACTTCATGAATAATATACTTTGACTGAACAAAGCACTTCATTTAAAAAATCAAGGAACGCTCCAGAAATCCAACAGATCAAACGTTTAAGATTTGAATCGATAATATACATTTATTAAATGGATAATTTTATTATAATTTAATAATTTAAAATAATTATAGGCAGACCTACTCATAATTTAAAAATCTGAACATCTTGAATTTGGAAATAACGCGAGTTGTAACATATAAAAGCGCTGTTTGCAAAATTTTCCAAGGATTTCATCTATGAGGTTTTAGATTTAATAGATGGATTTTGCTCAAATTATTATAAAAATCTTAACTCTCAGAAAAATAATTACTCTCAGAGCAAAAACTAATCTATGTCAGAGATTAAGTTCTAACTAAAAATGAAAATTAACAACAAGCTGGATTTCAATTAGAAATGACAAAACCTTTGCAAATTAAATCATTCAAAAAATATAGATGAAGAGCCATGAAAATCACCTCAGCAGTTACTTGACTGGAAGCAAATGATGAAGTATCGAAGAACCGCACACCTTGAAATTCTTGAGAATTGATATCAAAGTGACGAAACCTCGATTTTTCCGTCCCAAAACTTGCAATGTGCGTATACCATCGCTTAATATTGAAATATCTGTCTAGTAGAACACAATTCAATTTTTGAAAGACCAACGTGTCAACATCTGTAGGCTGGTATCCAGCCAAGTAACTGAACTGCGATAGATAACTATCAAGTTCCTTCAAGATATTTTCTTCCATGAATGGATATTTTTATGATTAGTTTTTCAACTACACTTCCTATTGTTGACGTGTGAAATCAACAAGTTCTGTAACAGAAAAATTTTGAAGTCACTCTTCAAGACTTGATGAGGTTAGTATCAATACTGATAACAATAATTCTTGAATTCAATTTATTCACTTTGCTACTCATGATTCCAAAGTGCATTGTACTAGTCAATACAGTAAACTAAAACTGGAGGCAATAAGAATTTTTGCGAATGACACTATACTAAATAGAACGATGTAACAGAATGTAAGGACATGATTAAGATTTTGTTTCGAGAATTCAAAGGTTATAGACGAAATTATTTACCGTATACTTCGGCATAGCCTACTAGCCATAGAGATTAAATAGACTATTGATGAAATAAATTTAATTTTGAAAATTATTAAACTTAAGTTTGATACTTAATGACTAAGTTGGAAACACCTAGTTCTGATGTTTCAGACTAGTAAATTATACCAACCAATTACCGGCCACTCACGCTTCTAACCCAACAATCGTCTGCTTTAGGGTTTTAACAGCTCATAACCACGAAACGATAATTCGATAATTTTGTCTTTATAAATGACGAATTACAAATAAAATAACGCTGGCTGTGATCTCCTGGCATGTATGACATTTTGCTGTTTTATTAAGTATTGCTTTCAAAGCGATTGACCATAACTAGGAAATTGGGTGGCCGATATGCGGGAGACAAAATTCAAAGGCTAATTTATATCTAAAATATAAATATTGCAACATAATGTCAGACTTATCCTTAACCGGCCGATAATTGGTAGGCTTACCTTTTGCGAATCTAGCGAGTGGCCAGTCAGGCACTCTAAACAACTACATTACACTAAGTTGGTACACAATACCCCGGCTATAACACACGTTCGACTACATTATATTAAGTACTGTAGCTTATTGATTGTATTACAAATAATTCAAGTTTAAAGCCTATGAATTGTCTCAAAGTATTAATATAAATATTCAACTGGCCTGTAGCACAAATCTTACTTGAAAGAATTAATATTGAAATTGCCTAAATCCTAAATCTTTTCCTACCATTCACCGAAGTGAATGTTAACTTCAAAGATCGGCATTTCACAGTACAATGTAACTTACACATAAATTTCAGCAGAAATAAGTACCTGATATCAGGCTGTTCTGATTTATAAATAAAGCAATAGTAATGTTTCTTTACTAATCTACAATAAAAAATTAATGAATTAAAGCACTGAACATGCACAACGTGTCAACGTTTATAATCATAACCCCAAAATTTACGAACCGAAGAGATAGTCCTTGTAAAGCCAATAGGAGGAAATTTAAAAATATTCCTCAATCTGATGATTCTCATCATAGAACATATTAAAATAATAATTGTATGAAAAAATCATGCCTTATCATTGTTCCCTTCGCCGATTTCAGAAATTTTAGTTTCATCAGCCATAACCACTCAAATTACAGTCCTTGCGACTTGCGTGTTTGCTGTTGCTTGCCGACGCCGATCAGCTGCAGCGCTGCAGTCGCAGAATGTCGATATTTTGGTTCCGATACTCGATATTTCAGCTGCGATAATATCGTAGTATTTCTATATAGGGCATCAGGAGATCGAACGCTAGCGCTCCCGTGGAGAAAGCTCTAAAAATATAAATATTGGCTGACTGCCTTATAATTATTTCAATGCGAAAAAACCTTACTTTCAATGTATTTATTTTAAAAATTATTCATCTTTGAAAAAACTAAAAATGCCTAAAAGCTTAAGGATATGTTGTGAAGTTGGTTACAGTAAGTTAACTCCTATCACAATACAGAAGGAAAAGGTATTATATTTTATTCTTTTCCTGGGAGACCTTACGTGAAGGATAGTGGATAGTAGAGAAAAGTGGATTTCTAGTATTAGAAGGATCAAGTTTCAAGTAAGTTATATTATTTTTTAACAGATGCTTATTAGATGAGAGACCATTATTAAAACTATATTGCCAAGCTTTGTCATCAACTATCTATGTATTTGATGAATAAAAATAGGCTTATCTTTGTAAAAGATTGGCTACAGATAACCTACTAATAACAGATAACCTGCAAAGATAACGTTTTGTAGAAACAGATATTTGGGTTAAGTTTTAATAGTGTTTACCATAAGTTTACTTATTTATTAGACTAGCTATTGTGCCCGTCCTTCGTACGGATTATGTTTAGAAATAAGACTAAATATGTTTCGGCTTTTTTGATAGCAACGATCATGAAGTTGTTAGCAGCTTAGGCCCCGTTCAGACGATACAGTTTTTTTGCGGTACGGTTTTTTTACTGTACAACGTCAACTGTACTGTGATGTTCACACGGTCCGGCTTTGCTGCTTATTGCTGTGCTCTCCTCCTTCTTCCATTGCGCTTCCAGTTCAGATTTATTTATTCCAGTCCAGGATTTTTTTTATTTGTGTAAGATTTTTTAAAAATAAGTTTCTTACTGAAGGTTTCTCTTAAATTTTGATCAAAGTACGCAAATTCTGGTTTCAATATTCCACACATTTTTCTCTCTTTATTTTTATATTAATCTTAAGTCTTGTCCCACAAGGCGGGTCTCTCATATATTAGAGAAATTAAATTTTCACAATTAATATCTTCCACTTCTGGACACTGGAATTCACTAATGCTGAAGAATATCAATGAAGGAGATCAATGCTGACGATCTGAAGACTGCTTCCAGCATAATAAGTGTATCGTTTGAACATATCCATTACCGGTACAATACATGTGCCACCGGATACGGATAGTTATTTTGTGGTACAGCTGATTTTAGCGATACAGTTTTCGAAGACAAAACCGAATGTAGAAATCGGCTAGAACAGCTTTTTTACTGGATCCAGTCGAAACAGTATTGTGTGAACATACAATATGAAATGTACATGCAAACGAAAGCACTGCAAAATAACTGATACAGCAAATTTACTGTACCGCACAATAACTGTATCGTGTGAACGGGCCCTTAGTAAACAACTTAGAACATCAGCAATTCAGTGACAGGTATCCGAGAGAATATTTTCTGAGAACAGCTGATTAATATATCATGATAAATTACGTGATTTGTTCTTATGTGGTAATAATAATAGTGCTACCTGGCGAATTCCCAAGAGCCTAGCACAAACCGCACCTTCCTAAAATGTTAATTTTTGTTTTGATAAATTGAAATTAGAAAATTTTGTTTTTTTTTTTCAACAAAGAAATAATTGATAAAACATAAGATGAGCTTTAATTCACCAGACATATGTTTCCTAAAAGACTGCAATGCTCCGACTACACAAGTCTGCAGACAGCGTAAATAACGCCGCGAAGGGCCCACCATTTATATTTGAGAACAGCTGATTGATATATCATGATAAATTACGTGATTTGTTCTTATTCTTATGTGGTAATAAAACTTGGAAGAAATGTATCCAAAATCGCCCAATACTTGGTTTTTAAACGTTTATTATTCTGTTGAAAAAAAAGTTAATTTAGTTTTTTATAGCTAAAGACATTGTCAATAATGTTTTCAATACTGTTCAATAACTAAAATCCCGATCGATGCTCTCGTTTTTGAGGAGAAGGCCGCGTAAAATGTATCCAAAATCGCGCAGTACTTGGTTTTTAAACGTTTATTATTCTGTTGAAAAAAAAGTTAATTTAGTTTTTTATAGCTAAAGACATTGTCAATAATGTTTTCAATACTGTTCAATAACTAAAATCCCGATCGATGCTCTCGTTTTTGAGGAGAAGGCCGCGAAAAATACCTTTGCGGCCGTGACAGACAGACAGACAGACAGACAGACAGAAAGTGAGATAAGACTATTTTCGGCTTATTTAATGTATAAAACGTAAAAATAACCAAAAAATATACAATTCTGATAAATGTACAGACAAAACTCTAATTTTATTTATATAGATAATGAACAATTCATGACAATAATAACAGTAATATTGATGTTTCAGAAATCAACATGCACTCCACCATAAACATTTTATATAATTATCAAGAACATTTTTATTGTGATTGTAAGATGAAATGACAACTTGAGTATTAGGAATATCAAAATAGTTTAAATTTTAATGTAAATGATAATTACAACAAATTCCCATAGAATGGGGCTGTTTAATAAAACGTATTTCCGTATTTATAATAATTGACACTGGTCTGTCAAATCACTTTTCCTTTTATTACACCTTCACATTCCTCCACATCAAAGTCATCAAACACAAGGTGACTTTCCAAGAGATTCTTCCCTTTAATAAGAGTAGAATCTCTTAAAAAATTACAATAAATTGATTTAAAACCAGTATTAATGACAATACTATAGTCTGTTCAGCGAGACTGTGGAGTGATGTAAACAAACATGTGCGTGCATGCGAGCCGAAACTCAATGAAGCCCGATTCACAGATAGGCTAGTTTTCTAAATGCATCAAACAGGCAACAGGCCTACCGTACCCGTTATTTTAACGACTTTAAATAATAATTTTCAAACAGCTGCTTGGTTAATACTTATTATTTATTGTAAATGGAAATGGATACATGAGATTAATAATATGGCTATTTTCTTACCTTCAATGCTTAGGTAATGTATCCAAATATTCAGCAGTCACTGGTATCACTAATAGAATTGTTAATAAATTTGTCGATTGAATTATTTTTACTTATACAATTGAAATGAAAATACTGACTTGATAACGGAATTTAAAATCGAATATGTTCTTGAAATAATGCAATAATAATTATTATCATCCAATAAAGGGAAAAAGTGATAGCCAAGTGCTGTAGCAGGTATCTGTTCAATCAGGGATAAGCTACGAATCTCCTAGGCCATCTTTGTAATGGTGAGCGATTGGATTGGCCAGAAAAAAAAGACTCTGTTCTTTGCCATGAAATCACTTCTCGGTGGTTCGGAACCCACCTAAAACTGTAGGTCCAACTTATCAATCACCATCATCCGATTCATTACACACACACAGGTCTCAGACCTATGTGGGCTTCATCATCAGAAAAAAATATAAGCTAAGCATCTGAATCAGAAAGATCGGAATCACTTTCAGCACCAGCAGTAGAAATGAGTAGTGGTTCAACAGCATTTTCCATTACATTGTCCAAGTCCCTAAATCTATTTTTGATGATATCAATCACATGCTTAGTGCAATTCCTCCACACTTCTTTCCCTGTTTCGTCGATCGCTTGTACTAGTAACATTTTAACGTCCACAATTTTAAATGTAGCATTATTTGAGGCCACTTTGTTTTTTATCTTTCCCCAAATTAACTCAATTGGGTTGAGTTCGCTGTGGTATGGTGGTAACCTTAGTACTTCTCTGCCACTCGATTTAGCCAATTCGTCAACCTTGTAACTATTAAAATCAGCTCTAATTTTGGATACTTTCTCCAACATCTGTGCTTTCAGTTCATTTTCCTCTGCACCTATCCCTTTAGAAGTGAGCCATGAGTAAATATCACTTTTATTCCACGATGCATTGGGGACCTTTTCTATTTTGCAAGAGTGATATGGAGCGTTATCTAAAACTATCACAGAATTTTCTTCTAGGAGATGCAATATATTTTTGAACCACTCTTCAAAACTTGGACCGTTCATTTCTTTGTGGTAATCTCTGGTATGTTTTTTTGACTCAAAAGTCCATAAAGCCCCGTCAACAAACCCAGAATCACTGCCAATATGTGAAATTATTAATCGTCTACCTTTTCCTGATGGGGCTTTAGTACCAGTAGATAATCCACAAAGAAAAGCCTGCTTTGCGGACACTATTGATTCATCTTTCCACTCATGATTCTTTGTGTGACCTTTGTTAAGCCAAGTCTCATCTAAGTAGTAAATCTTTCGGCCTTCTTCCCTGAATTTCTTTATTTTCAAAAGAAATTTCCTCCTCCAAACGACAATGTCATCCCGATCTATCAACGCACTTTGTCGACCATGTTTCATGTATTTGAAATTAAGAGTTTTTAAAAGTTTATACAATGTAGTTCGCCGAAAACTAGGAAGTTGATTGTCTTCATTAACTATTTCAAGTACTTTATTCACAGTAGGGAGCTCATTTCGAAAATAAAATTCATGAACCTTTTGACGGATCGCGTTTTTATCGAATTCATCCACCTTATCAACAAATGTCTTTCGTGGTTTGTTTTTCTTCTGAGATTGTAGTTCACCTCTGTGTCCTTACTCGCAAATCACTTTATAGACCAAACTAACACAAGCTCCCGTCACACTAGTGACATATTGCTTACAATTTTACTGTTTAGATGAGACTGTAAACCATTTTTATATGCATTCACGATACTTGCTTTTTTCGGTGCTACCCAGTGGAATTTTATGCGGTCTTTTTCTCGGAGGAGACAGTATTTGCTTGTATTCTTCCTCTTCAGATTCAGTTGAAGACATTGTTCGACAGTCTACAAGCTAGGTCTAAACTACCGTAAAATTTAAACTACCGTAATGGAATGAAGAACTTACTAATAAAATTATTTAAAAAAAAACTACTTTAGAAATCAAATTATACTTGGGTAAGCTACTGTACAAGCACAAACATAACGAATTGTTAATCAAATGTAGGACTTTTGTATGCTCGATGTTCAACAGTGAAGCACAAACTTCTAGGCTCTAATACGAGCCTAAGGCTCGTATTAGACTTGGTCACCAGGCGACGTCACCGGTGACATCACCGGTGACGTCACCGGTTACTGTACGGGCAGCCAGCCACGTCACCAGTAAAGTCACCAAGACTGAGGCCAACCCCCAGTTCCCCCACTTCAGTGGCTTTAGTTACTTTAACTGATGTTATATTGGCTTGCTAATTTGATAAATATTTCATCATGTAGGCTACAAGAAACTTCTCATGTTTTCAAAGTTTGAAAATTCAACTAAAAAGCTTAAAATAAAACAATTTTAAAACAAAAAAAAAACCGGGTTCAATGAAATGATACTCAAACATTAAATACTCATGCTCTAAAAAGTTTGAAATAAAGTATTTACTTTAAACTGAAGAAATTTCAAATTTCATAAAAGTAATCTTTTGCAGTTGGCGCAAAATATTTTACGAAATTGATAAGAAATTCTATCTAATATCAAATATAACACTGTATTTTAATTCCATATATGATTTACACTAACGTTTACTGAGATACAGTGTTATATTTGATATTAGATAGAATTTCTTATCAGTTTCATAAAATATTTGGCGCCGACTTCAAAAGGTTACTTGTATGAAATTTTCTCAGTTTAAAGTAAATACTTTATTTTAAACTTTAGTATTTAATGTTTGAGTATCATTTCATGGAAGTCGGTTTCTTTTTCTGTTTTAAAATTTGTTTTATTTTCAATACAATTTGTAAAAAGATTTGGTTTTGAAAAATGTTTACTAATGTAAATTCTCTTTGCCAGTAACACATCTCCATTATTATTATTACAGTTAGTGATTATTGCAAAGTTATAGTCCTGGTAGTTAATTTATTAATTTACTTTAGTAAATTTAATTTCGTAATTTAATTTAGTAAAAATAATGACATGTTTTAACCAAACACAAATTGTACCTGTATTAACAGGCTGACAACTCGAGTAATGTATAATATATAAAATTATTAAAACATAAAGGAACTCAGTAGCTAATATAGTGAAAAATTTTACTGTAATCCAAAACCTGTGAGTTATTAAAATCAGAATCATGCTTTGAATATACAGATGAAGTAAAACACTTTTTTTTACTCAACTTGATGTAACTACAAGTTTTTCTTCTGGCGAAACACATTTCCTCATTCTAGTATTTGTTCCGGTAATGTCCACCTTTATTAGTGAATGCAATTCAAAGAAGGAGGATTTTGACATTCGAATGTAATTGAAAAACTTGTTTTCATTAGCACAAAGTTCGTCAAAAATGGTATAAAACAATCCTTTTGTTTCTCGTGATAATATCGGATGCACGTGCATTTTTCTTGCCCATCTCCTTTTCCTCAACAAAAGAGCAAGAAGCAGCATCTCTTAATATGTTTCCAACATGACCGCTCACTACACTAGCGTCGAACAAACTGAACTTGCAGAACACAAATACACAGTGGTGACCCAACATTGGTGACTGTGTGTAATACATGCCATTTGATTCAATACCCAGCGATAATTCTTGGTCACCAGTGGTGATTCGTCTGGTCACGGGGAAGGGTCACCAGTCGGTTACCAAACGCTGGAGACGTCACCGGTGACCCTAATGTAATAAGCGCCATAAGAACTAGTGCCCAGCAACTAGTCAGATCACTGGTGACGTCACCGGTGACGTCGCCAGGTGACCAAGTCTAATACGGGCCTTAGCGCAACAACAGCTGTTAAGAACAAATTGTAGGTGGCAATTAGTGTGAATTGGCCGACCGGCTGGATTGCAGAAATGATGTCTACAACCAAACTGTCGTCTAGCGGACTCTCACCTCTCGTTGCGGAGGAGCCTTTTTCGACGGTAGTGGGGGAGCTGTGAGCCAAGAGGGGAAGTTGTAGGGAGCTGTGTTTGGACGTGAAGCGTGGAGCTGTGTTTTGTTTTGGATCCATGGATCGTTTGCTAGAGTGTTTTTGAGGTTACTTTATGGGAGTGTGGTCAAACTAGAGTTAATGATAATATGAATTGATATGAAAGGATGAACATGCCAAGTGAACACGACCTTTTAAATCTACACATGTGCGAAATTTTGCGCATGTGCAGAAGCGTAGTCTGCGTGAATGGAACAAAGTGGAATGGAAACTGGAATGGAACTGCATAATCAAACCTTTCTTAACCTGGCTAGATGGGACTGAACCACCTCTGTAAATTATTCGGTTGTTTTAAATTTGTTGGTGGTGTAAATTTGAGGTGGTTCAGTCACATCTAGCCAGGTTAGGAAAGGTTTGGTTATGCAGTTCCATTCCAGTTTCCATTCCACTTCGTTCCATCCACGTAGACTACGCTTCTGCGCATTTCAGCTCCCCTACCAATGTCGAAAAACAGGCTTCCCCCACCATCGTCGAAAAAGGCTCCTCCGCAACGAGAGGTGAGAGTCCGCTAGACGACAGTCAGTTAATCAGTTACAACCAATGCCTAAACAGTGACTGTCGTCTAGCGGACTCTCACCTCTCGGTGCGGAGGAGCCTTTTTCGACGATGGTGGGGGAAGCCTGTTTTTGGACATTGGTAGCTGGTAGGGGAGCTGTTCACTCGGCATGTTCATTCTAATCCACCATTCAGATACTCTATAGTAGCACAAATTATATCGAAGATAGCGTGGCTGAGTGGATGAATCCTCGTTCACCAAGTCTAAGGTTGGTGGATCGAATCCTCATTGGGGAAAATTTTTTTGACAAGTGATTTTCAATAAAATACTTCATGATTACTTTTTTTACAGAATTGATTGCCTTGTCAGTTGCCAATATGTGTAAAGATTTTTTAAGAATGCCAAAATGAAATCACTTCAGCACTATTTTAATAGTTATGTCAAACAAAAACAACCTCATTGGAAAACATACAGTAGAACACAGTTAGGGATATGTATCAAGTGTAAGTAATTTTATTTTCTGGGATAGTTTCTTGTCAAGTTCATGCTTAAAATTTCAAAGACAAGATGAGACTTGGGGAGTTAGTTTCCTCACAATTATTGATATCAAAATCAATATTAGGTAATGTATATCCACGTGTTAGGTTTAAAATTAGAAAAACTGCAGCATAACTTCACGCTCCACGTCCAAGCACAGCTCCCTACAACGGGACCCCGCCAAACTTGCACGCCGTCAAAGTTGCACACCGTCAAGCTGGGCTGGTTTTCCAGCCCACGGTGACGTTGCATGCACCGCCAACCTGGTACACTCAAGAATGGTTGTGTCTACCATCGATTATTGGAAATACCTTGATACAGTCAGATACTGGCTCATATAATATTACACTATCAAGTCGATAAATTATTTGATATTATATTGTATTGGCATTTTTCAAGTGTATTATTTTTATTGATAACTGCAGCCAATAATTTATCAATAATAACTTCCCAGGTTGCCCTGGGGGGTTTTTATTGATGACATTTGTCATATACTTATGGTTAGCACGGCGTTTTGACCGACCTAGTAAACAAAGGTGGTTCAGTCACATCTAGCCAGGTTAGGTTAGGTTTGGTTATAGGCTACAGGCTGCGCTAGCAGTAGGTCGATCAAACTGTTAGGTCGTCCTAAAGGATACCACCCAAATTGCAAATGAGTCGACTCGTGTGCGAAGGGCCTACAAGTAGCCCATCGTGACGGCGTGCAGCTTTGGCACCAGCTGACAAAATTGGATGAGTGCCAGTTTGTCGTTGCATGCACCGCCAACCTGGTACACTTAGGAATTCAGCCCATGGTGACGGCGTGCACCTTTGACGTTATCCAGGCTTGTCGTTATCCAGGCTTAACGGCGTGCAAGTTTGGCATCGTCCCCCTACAACTTCCCCTCTTGGCTCAAAGCTCCCCCACTACTGTCGAAAAAGGCTCCTC
Source organism: Conomelus anceps (assembly GCA_948455865.1). Taxonomy (NCBI): domain Eukaryota; kingdom Metazoa; phylum Arthropoda; class Insecta; order Hemiptera; family Delphacidae; genus Conomelus; species Conomelus anceps. Next base: position 130,713,549 of record OX418216.1, read on the forward strand.
CGCACCGAGAGATGAGAGTCCGCTAGACGACAGTCTAAACAGTGTCGGCCTAGACCAGTGGTTCCCAAAGTGGTCCATGTGGACCCCCTGGGGTCCACGGGGACCTGCCAGGGGGTCCATGACAGTGAAAAATAAAATTGGGGGTCCATGATATGTTAATGGGGGTCCACAATAGCGAATGTCTTTGGATCGGAGCGTGGTATATGCTATGTACAATCTAATATCAAAATTTACACTATTTCTAAGTAAATTAGGATTTTTACCCACTTACACTGGCGATACTGGAGGTATGCATTCCACTTCTAAACAGAATCTTCATCAGCCTAGAAGTGAAATGCATCTCTCTAATATCTCAAGTATACGTGAGTAAAAATCATAATTTAAATAGAAATACAGTGTCATTTTTTATATATTATTTTCCATCAAGTTTTTCGTAATGAAAAACATCACAGAGTACCAGTAGGCTACTTATGTACTTGTATAATACTGTTATACGTACATGCAAGCAAGCATTATATCTATTTGAAAAAAATTTCTATGAAGAAAATTTAAATCAGAGAATTTATACTTGGTTTTCTTATATTTGAAAATTATAAGCCTTCACTGGTAGGTGACTAAACAGCTCAGGTTTACCAGATATAAATATCCGTTTTTAGTTGAATTATTATGAGAAAAACAAGTCAGGTACTTAATATTTCAAGCGATTTTCAGCAATATTGTTGGAAGCAAAAGTCGCCTCATATATTTTAAAGTTATAAACAAAAGGAGCCTCATATTTATATTTGAATGATATTCTATCATATTTCAAAAAAGAACGTTTATTGGTAGGTCACTCAACAACTTAGGTAGGTACCAAACTATTCAAGTTATTTCAGGTTTATTATTATGAGGAAAAAGAGCCTAATGTCTTTTAAATTATCAAACCATACCGACTTTCTTTAACATTCTAGCAAGCTCTTGCTTATTCAATTAATTGTTCAAATTTATTCTGATGGAAAACAAATCTGTGCACAATAAATTACATTTATTTAGAAAATAAATTCTTGCTATTAGTGTTTAGTTTTTATTTTCCACGTTTACAAGATCTTCTAATAAGGTCTAATAAGCTTCCTTTTATTACTCTACGTATTTGATAATTTTAAATCAAACTAGGAATCTTAGTAGTCTATTTAATTCTAATAAATTTTTTCTTATCTTTTAATTAACTTTTTTGGAGTCAATTTTTAATATTCTTGTTAGAACACTCCATTACTGTCATTGGCGTAGTGACGAGAGGGGGGGGGGAAGTTCGAGGTTACAACCCCTCTTAAGCCTGAAGAGGACCCAAAAATGAGTAGGGAGGCATCAATAAAAATACGATAATATCGGTTACTGGAGATGAAAAGGTTTTCATATGTGAAGAGTACGGTAGCTTAAATAATGTTACAGCTAGAAAAAAAAACAATAATTTTAATACTTTAATTAACTTAAAAAATACTCTAATTAAAGCTTTAGAGGGGATGAGGCGAACAAGGCAAGTTTCTTTGGGCCTCAACGTCAATGGGCCACATCATTTTAACAATTTAAGCAAGTCTTAAAACAAAAATAAAATAAGGTGCCCAAATTGTACAGCTAAGGGCCTCCAGGGCCTCTTTTTTCCAGTTTGGACCTCTAGAGGCCCCTTAGAAGCCTAACACCCTAGAGGCCGCGGGCCCTACGGGCCCGTTTTTATTGCCAATATAGTCATGCGAAGTAGAGATTCAAGTAGGCTGCATCTAGAATATTTTCAAATTTCAACCTTTATACATAAGAGTCCCCTAATTGCCTCGGCTTTGGGCCTCCAAACATGAGTTTGAATTTCCCCAGACCACTTGAATGAAGTTGACACAGTAGGCTTGAAAGGAGAAAAGGTCTCTTAATATTTTTGCAGACGGGCTTCAAATGCTAATTTCTGTTACTGTTCAGACCTGATACCCCAAAGAGTTTTATTGTGATCGTGAAATTTGTCACGCCATGAATCAATCAACAAATAATATGAGGGTTGATAGCCATTTAAAAAAGCTAAAAGTTGAACTTTCAAGAACTTGAGAAATTTTTTTTTCAGAATTCCCAATGTTTTGAGGTTTTGTCACCATCTATTTATGTAATTACAAAATTACTATAAATTAAAGTTTGGAATTGATGTGTTATTAATTCATTCGCTCTTTGCAAGTTGAACCAAGTTCCATTCAGTCATAATAATTTTTATAATTCTACACATTTTACATTCCGGTATTCCAATATTAGTGAATAGTTCAAAAGATTACACAAAAATAGAAGAGAAGTTTATTGCTCTCTCTGGTGCCACTCAGTACCCTTTTTCCCAGCTTCCACAGCTTTTTCGACGAATGGTTATCAGTTGGCTCACATTCGAATAATTTTATCTTTAAATTGAAGAAAAAATTCAAATTAGTTACACAGATTTTTTTTGAGTACAGAGGGCAACTAGACATAGCTTAAAGACTCAAGCAATGCTAGTTGGGAAATGGAGTCATTAATTGAAAATTGGTTTTAGGGTGAAGGTGTAAGGGAGCCTCCAGCCTCAACTCTGTCCCGGGCCACTAAAATGTCTCTGGGTGGCCCTGATTGTAATAATAATTTGAAACCACTATAACTTGTTAGATTGACTTTATACAAGTAGTATTTTTTAGATTTTATACATTAAAATTTGTTAACAACTAATCAATTTACTAACAATAAACGAAAAGTGGGTTCGAGTTCTTAGGCAAACGATTCATAAAAGAAGTGATTTATCGAATTTAAGCTTTCACTTTACTCAATTTATAAACTCCATTTTAATAAAATACTCGTATAAAATTACTGATTTTAAGTCTCAAATCAAGCTCTCAGCATCAAAAATTCAAAAATTTTCCCATAATGTGGACTAAAATAAATGGATTACTGCTTTTCTAGACATGAGTAGAATCTCTTGGGATACGACGGGGGCCCCCCAAATCCCTAATTATCCCCAATAAGCCCCCCATTAAAAGATTTTCGTTACGCTACTGATTACTGTATCTGTATCGCCCTTTTGTCACAAATTTGATGCAATATTCTGAAGAAGGTGAATTATATTCATTGTTATTTTTCACCTCCTCTCCTTAATTCCCTCTATCACATTTCATTAACAATGAGTGCCGTGTTTGCCCACATTGAGCAGCCTTGCTGATTTTAATAGATGCAAATGTTGCAATTATTACTACAAAGGACACAATGTTGATGAAAAAATACCGGTCATTACACTTCTTGGGTTCCATTAATACTATTTTACTATAACCAAAAACAAAATATCATACTATTTGATTATTTCAATTCAAATTAGACTATATTACAAAAATTTACTAAGTTTATGTGCTTTTTAATGTTTTCTTCACCACAATTTGAATTGGTTACTGTGAGCAGTAGTAGACCTACTACATCAGCTTTAAAAACACATTTCAACTTATAGTTTAAAAAAAATTAATGACATTTATGTAGGGGGTCCAGCTAAAACCGAAAATCATGGCAAGGGGTCCATGAGGCAAAAAAGTTTGGGAACCACTGGCCTAGACACTGACTAAGAAGGAACTGCTTTCGGCTTGCTAAAATGATTCCTAGCCGGTGTCTATGTTGACAGTGTCTAAACTACGGGTGACGTTTGGAAAAATTGTAGAGGCTCTCAGTGGCTGTTCTCTGATTGGCTTGTAACTTTTCAACAGCAACTGGCGGCTCATACGAAATTACTGAGCCCGGATTCTGGATTCATTTCCGAATATTCATACTGATTAATAATAACTACTTTCACTTATAATTCGTGTTGTAGAAATTCACTGAATTGTGAATTGAAATTATAATTTGATTTATTTCAGGTTGATCTTTGTTTCTCTAATATTACACAGCGTAAGCCATGATTCTGGGAAAGATTGGTTTGGTTTATTATCTTTATATAAAATAGGCGAACATGTTTTTTTGTGATGACAACTCCTCCGTGGTTTCTCGACCGAGTTTGTTCGTTCACGTCTCATTTGAAAGATCTCATCGAGTAGATGTTTGATAAGGTCTTACATTTTGAAAAAAAAGTCATCGTGGACATGAGGAATGAACGATCAAAGTTTCAATTTTTGCCATTGCTTTAACATAGGGATCGGTGAGCTGAAAATTTTCACATTTCAACTTATGATTTGATGATCAGCTGTTTTGAAACAAAAAGTTTATTTTTCATTGTTCATTCAGAGAGAGAGGGTGAGAGGATAGGATAAAGAGGAAGAGAGAGAAAAGAAGAAGAAGGGGAAGAAGAAAGAGAAGGAAGAGGAGAAGACGAAGGAGAAGAAGAAAGAGGAGAAAAAGAAGAAGGAGAAGTCGGAGAAGAAGTAGAAAAAGAAGAAAAAGAAGTAGAGGAAGAGGAAGAAGAAAAAGAAGAAGAAGTAGAGGAATAGGAAGAAGAAGAAGAGGAAGGAAGAGGAGAAGACGAAGGAGAAGAAGAGAGAGGAGAAAAAGAAGAAGAAGAAGAAGATGTAAAAGAAGAAGAGGAAGAAAAAGAAGAAGAAAAGGAAGAAGAAAAAGAAGAAGAAAAAGAAGTAGAGGAAGAGGAAGAAGAAAAAGAAGAAGAGGAAGAAGAGAAGGAAGAGGAGAAGATGAAGAAGACGAATTAGAAAAAGAAAGAGGAGAAAAAGAAGAAGAAGAAGAAGAAAAAGAGGAAGAAGAAAAAGGAGAAAAAGAAAAAGAAGTAGAGGAAGAAGAAGAAGAATGTATTTGGAATGTATTTTACAAAGTTTAATAAAGTCGCACATTTGTGCGACCCGGGATAACCTAGTTGTATTAATGACGGTATAAGTAGCTTAAAACTAATATGTACCGTATCATATTTTATTATCTGTTCAATGATTTGATGTATAATTCTTCAGAATTAAAGTTCTGGTTTAGGAATTGAGCGGTCTCTTTATGGCAATCATCAACTAAATTTTAGTTTTGAGGTAGGGCCTAAGTTGTGCAAGCTTCAGTCGTTCAATCCAGAGTAGGCTATATAGTTTATTATCGTCCTTGCATCCTTACTTACGATGAGTTTTGAGGCTGTTGACAAAATTCATCCAACAATGATGAAAAGAGTAGAAAAGGTTAGTGTGATAGGTTTCGTGATAAAGAAGTTCTTAGTGAAATTTATTATCAAGAACTTTCCTATAATCGAATCTAAAAAGTAGCTATGATTCGGAAACTGCACAAAAAAAGTTGGCTTGGGGGAGAATCCGAGAGCTTTTTAATTCCAGTTTTCCTGGTGTGTCAGCACGAGATGATAAAGCATTATTGATGGGTAAGTAGCTTGAGACATAGTTTTATTAAAAAATCAATATTATGGGCCAGGTGAATAAAAACGAGTAAAGGGGTTTTGGACAGTTTACTAGCTTTTGAGTGAATGACAGTCTTGTAGTAAAAGCTCGACTATAGTGATGATTACAGGGTTTAAATTTTTCCGCAGTTTACTCACTTTGGAGTGAATAAAACCAAGTAAAGACTTCACTACAGTATACTATAGTCGTTACTAAACTTTTTGCAAGGTAGGGTCTGAGCTGACTAGCCCGCGGTCTATCATTCAATTTTTCTCAAACAATTTGAAGTTTATTACAAGAAAATTAATCATTTAGCCTATTCTATATCCCTGCAATCTATTTTATCTCAAACTTATTTCGTCATTCCAGTATATTGGAGTTAAATTATTATAAGTAGCAAGTGGGCAAATGAATAAATTGCATGTCCTTGGCTCTGGTTTGTTTGTTGACTGTTGGATTTTGATTCTTCAACAAACTGAAACGGTATTGGTAGTGTATTTTGGGATTCATCCTGCACTTCACCAGAAAAACTCCCTATTCAAGGATTCAATTCAATGAATTATTTATAAGTCTATAATTAGGTCAGGTAGCGTTGTTGTCAGGTAGCATAATTTTATTCATTTGGTCTGGTGCAGCTTGCATGTAGAACAAAATTATAGTATTCAATTGGTTACCATGCACAATATTATTGAAAGATCACTAATATGGAAATAATTAGTTTAATGATAACTGCATTTGAAATATGAAGAATAATATGAGGAATTTATTAATATAAATATAAGGTTGATCATTTTTGACATAGTAGCCTAGGAATCCTAACTATCGTTTTTTCATTCTAAATTATTGAAGATAAAATCTATCTACTTGAATAGACTTCTTCCAATAATAAATATTTCTTCTGATCAACCCATCTATAATTTTTTTTGGAGGATGAAGCCCTCATAGGTCTGAGATGTGTGAGTGGGTAATGAATTGGATGATGGTGATTGATGAGTTGGTCCTACGTACAGTTTTAGGTGGGTTCCGAACCATCGGGAAGTGATTTTACAGCAGAGAACAGAGTATCTTTTGCTGACCAATCCAATCGGTCACCCTTACAAAGAGCGCCCAGGAGTTTCGTAGCTTATCTCTGACTGAACAGATACCTGCTATGGCACTCGGCTATCACTTTCCAATAGCTCAACTTAGTAACAACTAAAATTCATGTGAATAAAACTGTGGAGAGTAAACTCTATAGTAAACTCAGATTTTTCTAGTTCACACTGGAGCAGAGCGTACTACGTTTATTCACTCTGAGTCGAGAGTATACTGTATGGGCCATACGCATACGGGCGACTGTATACTAAGGAGAGAAGACTCAACTACGAATACCAAACTAATTCGAGTATACTCTTATTATTTACTCGTTTTTCTTCAACTTTATTCTTTAGGCACATGCTTATGTATGCCCACCTGCAAAGGTTTATCTATTATAATTTATAGTAGGAATATTTGAAGATAGATGTTACACGCGACGACTACTTGGTTTAGATTTATAAGTCTCACTTATATTTCAACTAATATAAATTTGAATCACATTAATATAAATAAATTGAGGGATCTATAAATCCAATTATCCCTGCCGTTGATGAAAAGGTTTATAGTGGATTGCAGAAACGATACAGTATCTGTCAATACAGATTAATTTGACCCTACCCCTATATGTACACAGCCTAGAACCTACAACCAGAAATGAGGTTAAACACGATATTGGGGGTACGCAAAAAATAATCCATAATGGCGGATGTTCATTGTCTAGTGGCATAGACTAAGGAATGGTTGTTCTATGCTAGTGGTGAGCAGTTTCTGTTGTGCGACTATTCTGTATATAATGTAGCTGTAGGCCTATTCTATTCTTACACTTCTATGTGAGCTATATTTTAGTAACATTTTGAAATTTAAATTATAATATTCATCTCTAAATATATTACATTGGATGTCCTCAATAAAAAAAATCGGTGTTCAGCAGAAACACCGAAACAGCTAAACACCGAAATTATTGTGTTACCTACTATTTTATTTCTTTAGCTGAATTCCCATTCATAGGCGTCGATATGTTGTTCAAATATTGCAATAAATGGGCATTAAACCCTCTATAAAATTGTTATAGTAAAGTAAAAAAGTAGTTGGGACTTTGGGGGTACTATGTCTGTAAAATATGGTCTAAGGGGTACGCAGAAGAAAAAAGGTTGGGAACCACTGCCCTATACCATTGATCAGGGATAGTAACTTCATGGTTCGTCTATCTATGCCTATACAAAGAATCTTTCCTGATCTGTGGCAATCTGATCTGGCAATGCAATAACTTCGCTGTTTCGTAGTAGCAGTAATATCGTAGTATCGATATTAATTTATCTGCGATATCGGTATTCGGTAGTTTTTGTATTGCACAATCATGCACAAATTCACAATGCACAATCTAACTAACTTCAGAGGTTAGTCACTCGAAAAAGGGATACTAACGTACTGCTTTACTACTACTTAGCCTACCTTTAGCCTACTACTACTTTACTAAATGTTTTAATCACACGGAGAACATAATACCTAGAGCTGACTGCCTAATAGCAGGGGGAAACCCGGCTATTTTTACGGGGGGGGGGGGATTGTATCAACTAAGAAAATATTTTTGGGAGATATCGCCAAAAAGGTCTTTTTTTAGTGCTGGAGTAATATCGTAGTATTCCCCCCCCCCCCCCGAACTTTACCCGTCAGTGTGCTTAAAATATTGTTTTAGAGGGATTCATTCTCAAAACTTTTTCGGGGGAATCTCTCGAAACCCCCCACCCCTCCCTTCTTTTAGGCACTCGGATGACCACTCCCGAAGAGTCAGTTTATTTGTTACCTACTGTCCCCACACCCACTCAATCACTACTGTACCGCGGTTTGTGTCTGCGACCTAACTACGAGCCTGAAAAAGTCAGCAAAATTTTTTCGATATTATGAAGATTTCAGCTAGTTTAGGCCTATACTGAAATCAAATTAATAGACTAATAAATAATAATAATAATAATAAAAAATCTTTATTTTATCACTTGCAAA